>JAODAL010001426.1:0-231911 GCA_025379985.1 Phyllomedusa bahiana
TGGGTGTGTTTTTAGTGGGTCTTTTATGGGGGTAATCTAACATACAGGTCAATCAAAGCCCACATTAAAAGGGGAGGGTCCTAAAAAAATGTTTATTGCAAAGTTTCTTAAAATTTAAAAAATTATACAAAATTTAAAACCCCCCAAATGTCATAAAAAAAAAAAAACAATTTAAAAAAAAATTATGCAAATTTACAGCAAATAGGGTAGTGCTAGTTATAAGCTATTTTATGGAAAAAAATATCTGTCTTACATGAGAAATTTTAAAAGTTTGAAATTTGGTAAATTTTTCAATTTTTAAAAAATTTGATATTTTTCAAAATAAACAAGCATTTTTTGGCCAAAATTTCTACTATTTTAAAGCACAATGTGTCACGAAAAACATTCTTGAATCACGGGATAGGTTAAATTGTAAAAAAATTATTCTCACATAAAGTGATAAGGCAGTTTAAAAAAAGGGGGCTCTGTCAGAGGGGCCAAAACTGGTGCGATGGTAAGGGGGGTTTAAAAGTTTTTTCACTTTGGAAATTCCATCCTTTTGGGAAACTTTCCCCCTTGACGCAGCTTTCAAAAGTGTCCCCTGCTTATGCATTTAAACCTCCCGGGGGAACCTGTCAGGGGAAGTCAGGGAACCTGTCAGAAAATGATCACTTGACCTGAGCACCACCCACAGTAAAAATTTAAAAGGGCGACATTGTTATCATATTCATTTCGGGACTACTATGCGATATGTTTTGACTAATGTTTTGTTTCTCTATTCCACTAATTTTATTGTACCTATTGTTTATCACTATTCTTCAATAAACTTGTTAAAAAAATTTAAGGGCAACATGTCAGAAAAGAGGCGCCCCCACGCCAGTTTTAAGCCGCATTAAATGAGTGTATAGTGCACCTGAATGAACGAACCTGTCATAAATCTGGTGTCTGGTCTACCTTGCCTATCTAGGCGCATAGCATAATTTAGCATAGCATATCATTATGGCATATCATTGCCAGTATACTTGATGCACCTAATTTAGGTGCATTCAAATGTACCCGAGGTATACTGCACCTAATTTTGGTGTACTACAGTTCATTTATATAGAGAATAGGGCATCAACAGGTTTTTGGTGCAAAATACACCATAAAAATGGTGCAGCCCTAATGGGACATGTCCCCTAAGTGCTCCATCACATCATTGAGCCTTCTGTGTAATTCGGAACAGGATAGGTCCTCCAGTGATGCGCTTTATAACCCTTTCCCACTATGGCCATAAGATGGGTTCCTGAACGGTAGACGACCTCTGTTAACTGAGAATTCCCTAATAAATTACATAAAAGTGTTTTGGTTTTTTTAACCAGAGAACCCATTTGAGATGCCCATCTTAGCCCCTTGTTTCGTTTTTGGAGTTGATAGAATTTATTAATACAGCAAATGCTTACTCACTTTTTTATTGTTTCTATTTTTGTTTTATATGCGTTTTACATGTAGTAAAGCATTGTTTGTTCTGTATACTAACAAGGTATGAAGGGGAGTTTGTTCAAGGAAAATTTCAAGGAGCAGGTGTATTCATCAGATACGACAAGTTGAAATATGAGGGTGAATTTAAAGCTGGCCGCGTTGAAGGCTATGGTAAGTCGGCAGCTGTCAAAACTACAGTATGTTGTCTTGCTTGTTATTAGTGTTTTGTTTTTGTATAGGAAATAAAAAATCTATTAACTAAAACATGTAACACTTAGTGATAAGGGCTCTCCTATATATTATGCTTCCTTAGATATCACTAAAATAGAATATTTTTTTTTTTTAGTTGACTCCGCAGTCAAAGCAAACATTTTGACTGCTTTAAATAGGAGTACAAACCAAAGTGTTTCCTAGCCTTATGGTTTGTAAGTGGACCCAGATGATTTGCAAGTGGACCCAGTTTACGATATATGGAAAACGGCCAGTGAGGTCCAGCAGGGAAAAGGCCTGAATCTGAAATTAACACTAGAGCGGATCACTGAGCAGTTCACACAGCGTATTTTTCTGGGTTTAGTAATCTGTTTAGTAATTGTGTGCAATATCAAAATAGAGACTAAGGGGGACATGTATGAACGGGCTGCGCCAGAAGTATTTTCAGCCCGACATCTAGCGCAGCCCCGTTCACTTCATTGAAATGCCTCCCGTACGTCAGTAGCAGGTGCATTACAGAGCGCAAGTGGCACTTTGTAATTCGTCTGATTTCGGGGGGCGGGGTGCACTAGAACCGTATGAAGCTACGACAATTCTAAGCGCATTACTGCTGGAACAGGTAAACCACTTTCAAAGAAAAAAGAAGATGACACAGATTCCTATTGAAATCAATGAGCGGTGCAAAGCATGCCGATTTGACACAGAATTTCATGTGGAAAACTCTAACTTTCTGCATAAAAATATTCTTAAATGCCTTAAATGCTGAGGTCTATTACTTTTTTGTTTTTTAAAGAAGCACTCTAGTTCTTAGTGAGGATATGGATATGTGTAAAATGAAAACAGGATAAAGATTCCTATGTGTTTTAGGTCAAGGGTTTGCAACCTGAGACTTTCATACTGTTGTGAAAACTGTTGTACAAATCCCAGCATGCCCTGACAGCCACTGGATAACATGGAACGGATTTGTAATCTTACTGCAGGTGAAGAGACACAGGCTAGCGTTAACTGCCTTAGATGAAAAATAACCAAATATATAATGTGGGTACTGCCAGATAAATGCCATTAAAAAAATACCTATAAATAACTCCATACAACCATTTATCTACTGAATGTTCAGTCATGGCTGATTGGTGGCCAAAGAAAATCCAACATGGCAGATCAGCAGATTACCTGTAGTTAATTGTTAGATTCTGCAAGATGGCATGACCAACTAATGCCAGGTAATCCGCTGCCACGGTCAGACAATTTTTTATCTAATGTGTATAGAGAATTTAAAGGGGTTTTCTCACCATGTTGTTTCTCGGAGCCTGTTCTTCACAGCCAGCTTCAGACTCGCACTTCCTGTTCATGCCAATAAGAAACATAAATCAGCTGCAGTGCTGCTGATAAGAAACAGCAGGGAGTGACGTCACCATCCCAGCAAGGGCTGCTAGAGCTGAGAGAGGTGGTCGGTAACCTAAGGGAACTTGTATACACAAGCAGGAGATAAGAACTGCACTAACTCTAAAAGGAAGCAAAATCAGAACAGCAATGTATTTTGTAATAGTCTTTATTTACCTTTGCCTACTTGCTTAAAGCTAATCAGTTTGGTGAGAATAACCCTTTAATGAGGCAGATTACAATTATATTCTAATTTGACACATATAATCTTATTGCAACAATTTGCATAGAAGCCCTTACTGTATCAGTTTGACAACCTCCTGTTTAAAGAATACAATCCATAGTTTAATGTGGGTTTACTTAACTACTGCCCTGACCAGCACTCCATTGAACACTTTTAACATAAATTGGAACATGAATGGCGAGTGAGACCTACCAGTCAACATCAATAACTGGGCTCACAAATGCTCTTATGGCTACATAGCTATGTCCTAAAATTTTGTGGAAGGCCTTCCCAGAAACAGTCTAACATCTTGAATTTCAGGCCTGAAAGGTGGTCAGACACACTGATAAATTGTTGTGTTGATCATGAAGAGAGGTTGTCCTGCCCTTGGAGGAGAAGAAGAAGAAACAAAGGAGACTAAAACAGACAAGTTCTTTGCCAAATGGCATCCCTTTATTGAAAACTTTTTATCATACGTAGATGTAAGAGAATTAGTTACCCCATTCAGACATACTGTGTGGTATTACGGGAAGGAGCTTACGGGGACGTTGGGAATATACGAGATAGTAGGGAACAGATGACGAGCAATAGTAGCATTAAAATTCTTCTAGGGAGTGGACGTTTTGTGGCCCAAAGGAGACCGTAGCAGACCCCTTGATATGACTCAAATATTTTTATATACTATCTGGTGGATTTAGAGCTATTGTGGTTTACTTTATGTTCCTTATGGCTTAATTTTAGATTAGGTAATTTTAGATTAGGTTGTTAAACTTATCTTTATGTTAACTTTGCATTTCAAAACAGATTGTCCCTGCAACAAAAAAAACTGAAGCATGTTCATATATTCACGTTTACAGTTGTCTTTTCGAGAAGAAAAGAAGTCGCTTGTTATGTCATTGCACTACATTCTCTGAGGTTGAGTGATATTAATAGTCATTCTTACTGCATCTGTTCATCAGCTAATCAAGTATAATGTTTATTGTTCTAGGTGGACATTTTGTGACCTCGAATGTACTGTTACAACTTGAATGTTTATTTTGTCAAACGACTTCAATAAAAATTATAATTAAAAAAAAAAAAAGAAACAAAATCCAAAACTTAAAGCAGCATCATAATAAGTTCAGAGAGAAAAATTGTGATTTATTCACCAACGTCCATGTATGCGCTATGTTACAAACTTAAAACTGTCCCTAAAGATGGGCTGAAGCATAGCTTACAAATGGACTTGGATGAGTTAATCACATTTTTCCCTGTGAACTTATTGTGGTCCTGCTTTAGTTTTTTTTACTTCTTCTGCTGGTATGTACGGACACTGAGGTCCAACTCTGGATGTATGCACACAAGATATTTGTTATATATGACATTGTAGTTCCCTTTGATATATGTTGTTCTGCTTTTGTTATACTTGATATAAAAAGCTGGTGGGCAGCGAAGAGGCTTTGTGCCAACACAACTTCTAGTGTCCTAGTAATCATTGGCAATGTTGGCCAGTCACCCACAGAGTCTCTTAAAGACAACCTTTGTCTAAATACACTCTTAAAAGGGTTGTCTCAGTACATCGATTCATCTTACCTCAGTCCTGTTTTCTTTGTTTCACTTTGAATTCAGGGTCGTGTTTACTGGCTTCCATTAGGCTGCAGTAGAAGCCAGGTCTGTAGCTATAACAAGCCTATCAGGAGAGATCAAACAGGTCTGTAGCTATAGCGACCTGAGGAGCTGATGCAGCCCATACAAAAGGGGATATCTAGGAATAGGTAGGACGTGGTTAATGGACACATGTTGCAAAGTGACTTGTTTTTGCAAGATCTTTAACATAAAAAGCAATACTTGTAGTGAGACAACCCCTTTAAGGTACAAGCTTGGATTGTCCAACAGAGGAATAGGGGAGACCCACAGTGTAAGCCTGGGCATGTTGGGGCCCAGAGCATGTTGGGTCCTGGGCATGGCAGGTGTTGTGGTGTCCAGAGGCTGAGCAGGGAGAAAGGCAGAGAAAGAGGAAGAGTGCAAAAATCATGTGCAGTCACGTACAGGGGATGTTTTGTGGGCCCCAAGAATCAACTCTGTTGGTTGGCCTCAAGTATCAACTCCATTGGTGGGCTCCAGGGATGCCAGGCTGACACCTTTAAGTTATATAAATGTTATACAGGGAGTCCTTCTACTTAGAATAAACCTGCATGAGCCAGAGCTGCTAACAAATAGCGATTATTACTCTGGCAGACTGATCAGCATTATCTCTATGTAATACTACATTCTACAAATGTAAAATCAGCTGTTTGCCAAAAGTATGAGAAGCCAGATTTTCATCTAAAAGGGATTTCTTCATAGCACATTCACTGTAACGACCATTGATTTAGAAAAATATGATCAGTAAATGCACAAGGGTTTGCTGTTCTAGGGTTCACATAGTTTTGGTAGTAATCCTGGTAAATTGCATTTTTATTATTATTATTATTATTATTATTATTTATTTTAGAGCGCCATTGATTCCAGGGTACTGCACATTCAAGGGGGGTTACTACATAACAAACGTAGAACAAATACAATGGTGACGATAAATTGCTAGTAACTGATACAGAGGGGAAATAGGACCCTGCCTGCGAAGGCTTACAATCTACAATAGTAATAGTAAATCTATGGTTCATTTTTATCCCTTTCATGTAATGTATTTTTATTATTTGGCTTTGTAATGTAGAACATCAAAACAATTTCCATCTATAAGCTCTTCTCAATTTTCTGCTTTTCACACAGGTCTTTTGACATTTTCTGACGGTTCCCATGGAATGCCAAGAAACGAAGGTCTCTTTGAGAACAATAAACTGGTAAAGAGAGAGAAATGTCAAGCTGTAATCCAGAGGGCTGTAAGTGCCTCCAAAGCGTCCTGCTGCCTGGCTGCCAATCAAGTCTAAGAGGCCAATGTCACTCTCAGAGGACGGACGTGTCACCGATCACATTCTACAAGTGCACTCACCTTTTTGATTTTTTTTTCCTTTTGGCTTGTTTACACTGCTTGCTGGTAAAAGCAGACAGACTGCTGTATTAAACGCTATGAATGGCATATAGCTCTATATAAATATATATATATGTTTATTTAATATGGGGACAGAGTCTTCTTATATGTAATAAGCTGCTGCTTATCCTTCCAAGTGCAATGGAACTCATATAGTGCCTCCACCAGTGAAAAAGAGCCCACCTCTGCATCAGCAGCTGGCAATGAATACAATTCCTGTAGTATATCCTGACACAAAACCCTTAGATCCTCCTTTTTCTTTTTGTATTTGCACAGTATCAAAGTTTTTTGCATGGGCATTATATTTTAAGGACTGAAATGCAATTCACATTTCTTCATGGAAGGGAATATCCTCACAAGCTTGGAAGTGTGATGACCAAACATGGACAACATTTCACCCAGTGTTGTATATAACATAGAGGCACTCGCTTCTGAAGATAAGAGTGTGCCCAGTCCTAGTTATATCCCATCCACCTTCCTCATGGGTGGTAGGATCTGCATAGGACCACTCTTTGCGAAGACCTCATAATACAAAGAAGAGAGAAACTGGCTCAAAGTTTATGATTCCGTTGAGTAGAGATAGGAGGGTATGTTGGTTTTACCCATTGCCTATTTTACTTTTAACTAAGGGACCTTGTATCCTGGGTGTGCGTCCTTGATTCTCTCAGTAGATACACTTTATATCCCTACTGAATATGTATGGGTCACATGGAAATAATTAACGGTGCATTGTTATTATCAGCAATAATTTGGTGCAGGTTCATGAAGCAAGATGTTACAGGTATAAACAAATGTTTGCATGGGGTTTTAAAGAATGTTCAGGTATTGTATGTATGAAGTTATATATTTTGTTTGCAGAACAGTTTTACTATTAAGTATAAGACAGCTGACAACAATCATGTTGTAGAATCAACTGCACCAAATGGAAGTATGTTTAATAAGGTTAAGCCTAAAGGTGCTTTCACTCAATGCGTTTTTGGTGCGCTTTTGTTTTCAGAAATTCACAGCATTAGGCTGTGTCTACACAGCAATGTTAAAATGGCGTCCAAAATCTGACGGCATTTTAACATTGCTGTACTGTGTATTTTGGTGCAGATTTGCGCTAAAATTCATTGCCGGTTTTCAAATTTGCTGTCGGCCGCGTACATTGAATGTACAGGAATCTGACGGCAATCCGGCGGAACATGCAGCACGTTTTAAAATGTGCCGGAATCCGGCAGATTTTAAGACCGACCGGAAAAAATCCATGCTGTGTACACTATATTTTGCATTGCAGTCTACACGGCACTGTGTAACGTCGGATTTTTGGTGGATTCTAAATAGTAAATCAGACGAAAACCTAACGAGAATACTGTGCTGTGTAGACATAGCCTTAATTGCTGTGCATTTCTGCAAAAAAATGCACCAAAACGCACTGTGTAAATGCACCCTAAGGCTGTGTCTGCACAGAACTGGATATTGGTCGGTTTTTCAGTGGATTCTGTATTTTGAATACGCCGAAAATCCGACCGTACCCAGTGCTGTGCAGCCCTCAATAGAAATGTGCTGTAGTCTACGCAACACAGATTTTTTACTGAGGGTTTCCAAAACCTTAAACCGCCGGTCTTAATACAGAACATGTTGTATATTCCGCCGGACTGACATTGAATTCTCGTGTAGCCTATGTACTGGGCCGCCAGGCAAAAAAAGTGCAAAAAAAACAGCGGTGCAGCGTGGTTTAGTGATCTGAAAATGCCGTTGGATTTAGGACGCCATTTTCAAATTACTGTGTAGACCTAGCCTAAGGCTGGGTTCACATTGAGTCTTTTGATGCTTATTTTCCAGCAGTGTTTGTAAGCGAAAACTAGAAGTGGGTCCAAAACGCAGAAGAGGTACAAGCCTTTCCATTATACTTTCTCTTTCTTTGTTGGTTTCATTCCTGGTTTTGGGCTACGAATATCGCAGCAATATGTACATCAAAAAACACTGTGTGAACCCAGCCTAAGGCTACAAAATGTTGACATGCAACGTATACTGAATGTACCTTCATACAGTGGCAATTGGGATGTAAACACCAACTAATCACAGAGCCCTGGCCAGTGTATTCAGATACAATCCAGAAAATTTAATCTCTGCCCAAGGTAAAAAAAAAAGTCCATTGCCTTGTACTATGAATCAAGATGGTTAGAAGGACTTGTATATTACAAGTTTATAGACCGAAACTTGACTACAGCATCTAAAGTTTCAGTGGAGGAGAACCTAGTTTTTTATTTTTTTTTATTTCGCACATGGTTAAATGGCTAATTGTAAGGGGACATTATTGCTTTAAATAAGGCAAAATTAATTATGCCCAATACATGCCTTCTACCTTCTTCCAGGTGGCAGCTGGGAGCCAGAAGTGCCCCAAGACTCATGTGACTACTCTTTCAATGTTTTTAACGGGGTCTAGATTAAGACAAGGTGGTCTTTAAGCTTCATGTTGCCCTCTATGGCAGTCGCTCAAGTGCTTGTAAGATGTAATGATAATACTTTTTTGAGTTGCATACTGGAAGCTCAGAGAAAATATACGAAGGTGCAATGTTTCCTAGGGCAACCAGCAGAAGTTTGAAACCAGCTGAGTGCGTAACATGGTTTGAAATAACTCTCCAATTGGTAAAAAAAAAAAAGGAGTTGGTGAGGGCGGTGCTTGCCTTGGTAACCAGTTAGATTATCCTTTCTATTACTAATGTTTTCTTCCTATGCCACTTAAATTCATAAAAGACAATTTGCAGGATTGCAAGAGGAAAGACTTGGACATCTTCACGCAATAGTCCTATTATACGTCTGTGTCTATTGGACATGTTGAATGTATTTCACTGCATTGTTTATTGACGGTCACTGAATGTTAAATGTAATGCTTGTCCTTACATTGGAGTATAATTGGCTGTCAATGGACAATAACCCCATAGACATTACAGCCTGATATCTGCTGATGAGGGCTGTTGTTTCTCCAAACATACTCTACTGAAGTGTCCTCCAAACTGGTACCTCAGCAAAAGTGTCTAGTGTCTTTAATAACAAAAAGCTTGAAGTGACATTGATGGGAGTATCATTTTGGATTTACATTGTCATAAGATAATGTTCACTACACAAACGTTTGTTGATTTTCATTTGTTTGACCAATAATTCAGGCCACCATTTGCATTTTTTAGCCCTAGCTGGCATGCTTCTTTTCGTGAATGTTCATCAGTACTAAACCAGTAAATCAATACATTGGACTTCAAATACATGGAAAAAGTTGAAATGTTCAGACAGATGTTGTCCACCAGTAGTGTTCATTTGTGCCAAAATTATGCCTTGCAATTTTCTGAAATGAGCTTTTCAGACAAGTGTATGAGTTACTTTTAATACCATCCCAACAGGTTAAAAAATCCCACTTTACAATGCTAAGATTGACAGATTATCTGAAGCCCATTTCATGACCCAATCATCATCATTAAGGGCATTAGAACCTTCACTGAGCTGAATTTTTAGTACTAATTACTAAAAACTCAAAAGCTTGTGAATACACCAGGTCACATGCACACATTTCCTAGTCACTGTAGTTCGATATTACATTGCTGTGAACACAAAGTCATTGGGGCCTGTTATATACCCAGGCCCAGTAGGAACCAGAAGAAAATTTGAATGTGAAATATATTGCAATATCTTTTTGTCTCTATAATGTTAAAGGGGTTGTCTTACCATGCTGAGACACAGGCAGCTTCAGACTTGCACTACTTGGTCAGGCTGTGGGTGGTTCTATAATAGTGATTAGCATAATTAGCTCATCTATAACAAGCTGAGCTATAAGTGCAGGAGATAAAGGGTAACATGTATGTATGGGGCTGCGCCAGTATTCGGGTGTCCTTTCAATAGTCTGGCGTCCATTCAGCCTAAAACTCGATGTATGAGCAGGCACACAACAAAAGTAGGCGCATTTAGCGACGCCCAGGGCACTTTGTAATGCGCCCAAGATATTGGGGTGTTCTGCAGGCGTGTCACACCACATCTGTATGATTCTTCACATTTATGACTGGAGGACGGCACAACTGGGCGTATTTAATGTTGGACAGGTCTATTAGACCAATTTAAAAGTGGTTTACTGAGGCCCGATTTGTCGTTTTGGAGCTATGAAAGCGGCCTTATTCTATTATGGACACCGACAGTAGAAATAGGTTAATAATTCACGGTTAATAAACTCAGGCGGATTCTACAGCTACTAATGCATGAAACAAAAATTGGTGTTGGGCACCAAAATAATACATGTCGACCCTTAGTCCCCAAATAAACAATGATACAGCCTTAAGGATGTGATTGCAAGTGTTTTCACTAATTAAATTAATCTAATTCTTTGTCACACTCCCTGATCTCTGTTCTAGTTCAGCAAGGAAGAGCAGGGTAATAACCAGAAATAAACCATATGTGCACTCAGAGCAGATTTCAATCTCGGTTATCTCTTCTTAACACTGCTATTTGAATAGAGCAATGTATTTAGATCAATGTCTTCAATTCTGCCCTATGTGCTGAAAAGCCTAATCTTTGTAGTATAAAACTCTATTTAATAGATTTGGGCATTTGACTGGGGAAAATATCCTTACGTAGGACCACACTTAAACTGAGTGATCTGTTTTAAATTTACTTGGGTAGGGGGAGAGATGCTAGAAAAAACTCTGTGAAAAAGTAGTTTAATAGATATTCCAGTATACTTCCTTAGATAAGTGGCTGTAGAGGGTGTCTATAATTGGGGTACTATCTTTATACAGCTCTTTTATTAACATGTGATAATATTTTATATAATATAAAGGCTTTACTTTGTTGTATGCATGCATTGCGTGATGGTGTTGGGGCTGTTCACTTAGGTAAAATGGGTTTTTATTTTTTTTTTTTTGTTTTTGGTCTATTCTACATGAATCATCTTACCTCAGTCCTGTTTTTTGGTTTCACTCTTGAATTCAGGGGGGTCCGTGTTTCTGGCTTCCTCTAGGCCTGCAGTAGAGCCAGGGTTGTAGCTATAGCAACAGTGCTAGCAGCCTGATCAGATATGATCATAAACAGCGTCTGTAGCAATAGTCACTGCAGGAGCTGATGCAGCCCATACAAGAGGGGGAATCTCCAGAATAGGTAGGGCACTTGAAATGGACATATATTCTCAAGTGATTGTGTTTGCAAGATCTTTATACATAAAAAAAAAGCAATCTTGTAGTGAGAAACCCTTTATGGGGGTACTGACACTAACCAAAATGCTGTCTGATTGGGCATAATAAAAAAATAGAAGGAAGGAAAAAGAACTTACCCTCCTAAACCCTCCATTCCCGTTCCATTGCTGCAGCACTCGCGTTGATAATGGCAGATGAGTCCCTGTTCATTCTTTACGTAACCACTGCAGCACATTACACAGGAATTATTACCACACAGTAAGCTCTGTGGCCCGGGGCGGGGGGGGGGGGGGGGGGGGGGGGGGGGGGTGGGAGGGGGGGGGGGGGGGGGGGGAGGGCGCCGGGGGGGGTGCGGGGGGGGGGGGGGGGGGGGGTGGGGGGGGGGGGGGGGGGGGCGGGGGGGGGGGAGGGGGGGGGGGGAGGGGGGGGGGGGGGGGGGGGGGGGGGGGGGGGGGGGGGGACATTGGCCTGCAGTGCGTCATTGTGAAGAATGGAGGAGGAAGTAATCTGCAGGGATCCACTGGGAACTGCGCAGCATTGGCAATGGGAGGGTTTACTAGTGGTAAGTTTATTTCTTTCCTTCTATTTTTTATCATGCCCTGATGGACTATGATCAATTGTTAGTGTTGTATCCACTCCTTTAAGGTAGAGGGTACAATGCAAGACAAATAGCACTGTAAATCAACTGCCAGATTTTGGAAAGGGGTCTTCACTACATCTGAACACCAATGCTAGGCATGTGGGAAAATTAAATAAAATGGTTCTTAAACTAATCTTCCTGGCCTTTTCCTTGGCCTCTCACTCTTAGTAGTCTCCCTCGGCTACTGGGACCCTTTAGTTCTTCTGATTACTACACACTTAACATGAAAACACTGTTTATTTGCCATTTGGCAAGGGTCAGTTGTGTCCCTTAAGCTATCCTTAGTTATGGAAAACAGTGAAAAAACTAGGAAGTAAGGCTATGTCCTACACTGCATCAGAGAAAAAACGGCCCAAACAGGGGCCGTTTCTCTCTTCTGATGCAGGACCGCGCGTTTTTTCACGCTTTTGTGCCAAAAGCGCGGGCTTCTTGCTTTCGTTTTCCCGGAACCCGACTTCCACCCACTACAATTGCCTTGTATGGGAAGACGTCAGGAAGACGTGAAGCACGGCGTATATTACAAACATGTTGTATAATACGCCGCTGCGAAGACGGCAGAGAAAAGACGTGCTGTGGTAGACCAGAACTGTCTTTTCTATTGCCGTCTTTGGCACCACACTGAAGATCGTATCTGGCGGCGCTTTTAAAAAACGAAAAGTGCCGGAGATACCGTCGGTTAATCCTTGTGCAGGTGGGACATTTAGTCCTAAGGGGGCTGCTAACCTTTTGTGCTAGTAGTGCGGTGATTAGCACTAATGAGACCTAAGTCTGATACGCTTTAATGCATCAGCCTGGGCTGATGTCAAGCTTACGTAAAACTCATTTACCACCACTCAAAAATGATTTTTCAATAGTTGCACGAAACTATGAAAAACTATGAATAATTGTGATTGAATTGGTGGTTAAACGCGATGCGCAGCACATCAGAAAAAAACTAATTCCATAGGCAGGTATTAAACATATAGTAAATGTAGTGCAGACAGGTTTCATGTCCCTTGTGCATTTCATGGTCTTTCCACCCCTTACATGTCTGCTGGGTGGACGAGCTGCTCCTGGTTTATCCCTTGGTACTGATGCTCAGTCTGATGGTTGTACCTCTTCGCTTCTCTTCTCACAGCTTGCCATGCACAGAGAGAAACAGCAGCTGCTCCCCCATCTCCTTTTTCTGTCATTTATGTGCTTGTTTTCTAGATCAATTTTTAATAAACTTGAGGAGGTTTGCTGATCACGGACAGAGATTCTGCAGACAATGAAAGGGGGACTACGAACAAGTGAGGAACATGACACTTTCCTGTAAAGTATGTTTATTATGTATTTTATTCATTTATATAGTGCCATTATATTCCACAGTACTGTACAGAGTCATTATTCACATTGGTCCTGTCCCTTTTTTGCTCACATTTAAATTTCAGATTAACCTACTGTGTATGCAAGAAGTAGATCCCTGGGTCAGCCATGAGCTTTTTGGGGCGAACTAGCAGAGTCTAAGGTCTCTCCTGATCTTTATCCTTTAACTCTTTATACATGGGATCTGGTCTTCACTGCAGGGAACTCCCAGGTCGCTGCATCCAATGTGGTTGACTGTGGTGACAGCTGAAGGACAGGCATGATGCAGAGGGAGAAGACGGGCGGTGGAGGATAGGGAGAAACCAAAGTTCGTTTACTGAGAATACAAAATTTACGACTACAAACCAACCACATCAATAAATTTGACAAATTGTATAGGGGGAGCCTTTAGAGGGGGTTTATGACGACTGGCCATAGGTTGGAAAAGTGGGTGATGTGTGTGGTCTTTAAATCCTGGGAGTAAGCATGGGTGTGCCCTAAGTTTTTAAAGCAGGAGAACAGAAAGGTCAGCTCAACTGGGAGGAAAAAATCCCGCACAGATGTTGTTGGTTTGGGATTTGAACCAAATGATTTCCAGTGCTGAAAGGCAACAGTGCTAACCACTGTGCCATGTTTTAATATGTACTACTGATTTGTGAAAAATAAAAGACAAAACTTAAAGTTCGCAGTACAAAATCTGTAAAATTGTCCCATCTACTATGCCCCATTTATAAAACTGATGTGCTTTGATGTGTTTAAGGAACCATTTGAGACCTCTCAGACTGCTACTTCTGCTCCCCCCCACCAAAAATCACTACCTTTATACTCTTTGGCAAAAAAAATGTCATTAATAGGTTTGCTTTATGGAAAAGTTGTGTTTAGGTTGCACATCACTTTAAAATTGTTTTTATATTTGTACTTTACTTAAAGCTGGGTCCGACATAGCAAAAATTGCTCCCGATTTTTGCAGTGTGGATTCCACCAATTTACTGTATGAAACAAGTGGATGTGCTTTTAAAATTCCGCCTTTAATGTCCAATCTCTTTCTTGATTGAGTAAAAAGATGGCTGCAAACCCAAAACTGTCACAAGCATGTTAAAACATTAAGGCAACTTCTATCCCAACAAATTGCAATATATGTACTAAAGGTGTAACACATGTATAAAAATGTACTTCCATGCTGAAGGCTTCTTTTCGTCTGGTGGTCCAATCAATCCTACCCCATCAATTACTTTCCATTGCAACAGATAAAAATGTCTAATTGTTACAATCATATGTTTGTTTTAACTATTTTAGTTTGCTATATTGCTGGCCACCTTTTACTTCCTTATAGCTCAAAAAGTGCCTGAAGCCGCAGTCAGGGTGTTTGTTCTACATATAAGGAAGTCCATCTCTGTCAACTTATCTGCAGTTGTGCCTGGTACTGCAGTCAACCTTATTCCCCAGCTAGAAAACAGGTATGAGCTTTCCCATGCCAAGATGAATAGGTAAGCCGCAATTTCTCCATTGGATTGTCCCAGGGAAATTGGACACCCATCAATTGCACATTGATGGCCTATAAGCATTGGCCATAACTGCTGTGTTTTGGAATACCATTGGATATGAAGTCTTTTATGATGGCTGATCGTTTTTAAAGTGCTTCTTTTTTTTTTCATCATTTCCATTTTTTGAGCATTTCACCACTTTAAATGTGAATGTATCTTATTAATAAATTCAGTAAAAGATTATGCTCCGTTATATTTTCCAGAGTAGACCTGTCCACAGATAATTCATCCAACAGCCTCGATTTCCTGACTTAAACTGATCCACTTAAAAGATGCAGGGTGATGAAAATGTTACGTCACTCTAATCCAAAGGATGTGAAAAAAAAACATTCAATTATATTATATTATACCTGTGCACGGATGTTGCATGTTTCAGTTTGCCCATTGGTTTCACAATCCTGAAATGGGAATGGTATGAAAACCCACCAACATCTTGGTTCCTGCCATCTTGACATTTTTAAGATGATCAATTATAGACCTAGAGCTTAGATGTCAAGTATATTCAATTATTTATATATTCCCAGGTAATATGCTCAATGTAATGTGCTATCTTAGACTTAGGTTTGGGTAACTTTGGAACCATTAACAATGGGTGTCATTCAGAGTCATGCAGGTCAAAATGCATTACGTCACACAAGAGTATGTACAAAATCCAACTCAAGTTGCATAACATTATTGTGCTATCAGCACATGTAGCCAAGTGTTTACTTTGGGACTCAATGAACTTTATGCAGGATATCATTCCAGCTTCTCAAGTATGAATCATTTCCAGTATTATATAAGTGAGTGTGGACAAAAAGGGTCAAAAAGTTATCTTCTCTCCACATCAATGTGTGTAAGTTGGACATTCACGTCCCAAGAGTAAGTAGGTGGAGATACTTTTCAATAGTGCCACTCTTGGCATTTTGATCATTTTAAGCTTTCAAACTGAATTGAGGTACAGGGTTAAGTGTTAATCCTACACTGAGCTCCAGCAAACATATCTCAGGAGCAGTGGTATATCGAATGGGATCACTGTCATTTTAAAGCCATTTTGATGTAAATGTTCTTCATTTGATTTGATGTGTGTTCAGCACTTGCTTATTAATGTTTGTACTTAAATATTCACTCACAGTTATTGAATGTCTAAATTTCACTACATGATCTGTCTGTTTCGAGAATTGTGCCTTGGTTGTCTTATGTCTGAATTCTACTATACTTGAAAAGCATTAAACTCACATACTAAATCCTCAGCTTGTCTGGTATCTTTGCATGTAGATCCTTGGCTGGTCCTAAGAAACAACTGTAGACCCTTATTACCAGGAGAGTATGCAAGTATAGGTCTAATTGAAATTTTACAGATACACGAGAAAGGCTGAAGCGTGGGTAAGGAAAAGAAAAAAGTAGGAAAAAGCAATTGTTAAGAGGTAAGTTGTGAGGAACCGTTCAGGGGCGCACAAATAGACACAGACATAGTGAGGCCCTGACACTGTCCTCAACCACTGTCCCTGCCTTTTGGGGGTGCCCGACTCCTTAATAGGTCGGCCCCAACCAAAGACAGATACACTGAATAAGTGGAGATACAGAATGCAGACGAAACAAACACTGAGCACAAACATGGAGGGTCAGACAAGCCAGGTCAGTAACTGTCAGGAGATGCAGTACAAAATCAGGAGGCAGAAGTATAGTCAGAAACAAGGCAAAGTCAGCTAACAAGGAAATACAGCAAGAGAAAGGGCTAGGTACAGAAAGAACCCAATATAGCAGGCAAAGGGGAAGAGACACAATAGCCCTTTTATACCTGACCAGAAAACAAAAGACAAAGGTGATCGGTGGAACAAACAGAAGACTCGGTTTTATACAAGGCTGTCAATCAAAAGGACTTGCAAGGAAACAGTTAAACTAGAAGAGTGCTGGAGGATTGTTGACCAGGGGTGTTGGCCAGGAATTAATTAGGAATACAGAGTAGGAAAGACTAAGTTCACACTGTAGAACACAAATAACAGCACTACGGCCGAAACCGCGTTTTTTGTTGCAACGGCTGTGGCCGGCGACCAGAGGTCAATGCTGGGGTTCTGACAGGTGGAATCCTGACATAAGTATTATTTTTTTAGCAGAAGGCTGGGGTATATTATAGTTAGTAATGTGTATGGATACTGTAGCTGGTAATTGGGAGCATTACAAGTTGCTTTTGGTACAATGCTAGCACTATATAAATGGCAATGTATACAGGACATTGCGACTGACATTGTATTCTTCTCTGATGGGGGTTAAAAGTTACAAAACCATGGCTTCCAGTAACAACACCAAATCTATGTACAAGTTGTATGTGATGTTGGAGCATACCATATTCACTTTAATGGAGCGAAGCTGCAGTTTAGAACACAACCCAAGGACATGTGTGGCAGAAATAAAGGAAAAAAAATAATATTTTTCTATTCATTAAGACTCCATTTAAAATCTTAAATATCATTCCCCCCCCTTGTTTAAATCTGTTTGGGGCCCCAAAGTAAGGGCAGATTATTTTTTTTTCTGGTACATTGTTTATAAAGTATACAAAAAAACACAAAAAAATCTTGCATGAAATACATAAAACTTAGACTTTAATCCATATATTATTAAAATAAAATTTGTATCAAAATAAACCCTATACACATCCTCATCTTACCCTTAAAAAACTACAATAATAAGGACCAAGCAGAACCCCGATTATATATGACCCCATTATTTCCCTTTACAAAAGGGTCCCAAGGGGAAATTTAAAAAAAAAGGGGATTACACATATGCATAAAAATTTAGTGAAAATAAACACTAAATAAGAGGTATAGGTGACTTTGAACTAAATTATTTTATGTTACCAACCAATAGTCACTAACATTATCAATGTCTGTCCTATAGGATTACACACTCACCAGTCCAACGTGTTTCCCCCTTCGATGTTGCAAAGGTTCATCAAGGTCAGAATTATTGCAACTCATTACAGATATAAAATGCTCAATAATAATAATAATATCTTTATTTATAAAGCGCCAACATATTCCGCAGCACCTGATCACCCGCGGTAGCATATTCCAGAGAACTGGTCCCGCACGTGTTAAATCTTGGAGACAGGCATGGAGTTCGGATGATTGAAGAATGTAATATACATGCAACCCCTCCGTTTTTGGCGGGGGGGGTCCCGCTATTTGGTGACCCCTCCCCCGGCCCTCCCGGGGGAGTTGGCATTGCCTTTAAATGACCGCGACCCCGGGAGTTAGCGTGGGCGCTACTTCTGGCGCCGCCGGTCCGTTCCACAAGGCGGGTGAAGCGGGCGCTGACCCGCTTCCACCCGCCCGAACCTCGCTGAGCAGGGAGGAGGCAGAAGGGATCGCTCCCTCCTGCCTCCTCCCCTTGTATGTCCGGCGCCGCTGTGCGCCGTACACACATGTCAGCGTCACAGGGGAAGAGACGCGCGGCTGCTCTCACTTCCCCTGTGACACTGCTGAGGAGATGTTTCCCGGAGCGGGTCGCTCTGCAGGAGCCTGGTCAGGTAAGTGGATTTTATTATTTTATTTTTATTAGTTTTTTGGGGGGGACTGTCTGGCTACAATGGGGGTCTACCTGGCTACAATGGGGGCAATACCTGGCAACAGAGGGGGCACTACCTGGCAACAGAGAGGGCACTACCTTGCTACAATGGGGGGCACTACCTGGCTACAATGGAGGGCACTACCTGGCTACAATGGAGGCACTACCTGGCAACAATGGAGGCACTACCTGGCTACTAATGGGGGCACTACCTGGCTACAAAAGGGGGTACTACCTGGCTACAATGGGGGCACTACCTGGCTAAAATGGGGGGTCTACCTGGCAACAATGGAGGCACTACCTGGCCAACAATGGGGGGCACTACCTGGCTAACGATGGGGGCACTACCTGGCTACAGAGGGGGCACTACCTGGCAAACAATGGGGCATCTACCTGGCAACAGAGGGGGCACTACCAGGAAAGCAACGGGGGCATCTACCTGGCCAACAGAGGGGGCACTACTTGGCAAACAATGGGGGCACTACCTGGCAAACAATGGGGATCTACCTGGCAAACAATGGGGGCACTACCTGGCAAACAAAGGGGGGCATCTACCTGGCTAACAAAGGAGGGCATCTACCTGGCTACAAATTTGGCTCTACCTGGATACAGAGAGGGCATCTATTTGGCTACAAGGGGGCATCTACCTGCCTGTAAGGGGCACTACCTGGTTATGGGAGGCTACTACCTGGCTATAAGGGCATCTACCTGGCTTTCTTCCAAACGCCGTTATGCCAGTTAGTGGAAGTAGTTGTGGCTTTTGAAGGGCGTGCATATCGCAAGATGGGGTGAGGGCATATTTTTTCCCCACGCCCGCTACGCCGCCGCCCACTAGTATCTCCTGCTTTTTCATTTTCAAAAGTTGTCAACTATGATGTAATCTGATATCATCAGCAGAAGTGGAGAGAAGGGGTAGGATGGTAGACATAGATGAGGGAGGTGATGTAGGGGGTGCAGTGCTGTGGAGAGCCTTATGGGTAAAAGTGATTATTTTATGCTGTTTTCTGTACTGGATGGGCAACCAGTGCAATGACTGACACAGGGTAGAGGCATCAGTATAGCGGCTAGAAAGAAAGATGAGCCTGGCTGCTGCATTCAGGACAGATTGAAGAGGGGAGAGTATGTTAATTATTGATGCAAGTGATCAAAAATAGATAAATGATAAAAGGTGTATAGATGTAGAGCAGTACCTACATATGAAGTCTCCAACTGCCACTTATTACATAAATCAATAACTACATATCATGTTAAATAATTGACCAATATGATCTGAGGTTCTTGGTTTAATAGATGGACGTACAGTATGTTTAGGATAGTTACATAGTCATATGTACTCACGAGGTAATCTCCAGGCTATGGTAGGCATCAAATACAGCACCTTAGCAACCCATCTGATGTATGCTTAGCAGAGGTATAATGTATAATGCATAATAAATGCTCCAAACAGACCTCCAAGGTAGGGAGGACCTACTCACAGCACCTCAGCAGCCCATCTGATATATGGTTAGCATTGTAGGGAAGACCAAGAGAAGACCCTACAATATCATCTAAGATTCTTGGTTGTAGATACTGCTCTACATCTACGCTACATTTATCTATTTTTGGTCACTTGCATCAATAATTGACATATTATTGACCATTTTATGTCTATCCCTGATGAACACTTGTGACATTCATAAGGAGGAAACGCGTTGGACTGGTTAGCAACACGTTGTTGGTTGTTATCCTATATGACAGACGTGATAATGTTAGTGACTATTGGTTGGTATTATAATATAATTTATTTCACAGCCATCTATTCCTGATATTGAATGTTTATTTTCACTCATATTTATGAGTATGTGTCATACCATTGTTATCTGTTTCCTTTGGACATTATTGTCCAGGAATAATAGGGTCTGATGTTCAGGTTGGGGTCACTCTTATTTTTGTTATAGGCAGAGATTAGTTTAGCTTTATAAGGGCAAAATTAGGGTGTATACTTTGATATATATATATTTTTTTTAATAATATATTGATTAAAAGCTAAGTTTTATCTATTTCATGCAACATTTTCAGTGGTTAGACTGTCTGCAATTTAGTGTTGCAAGAATATTTAATAACTGGATTACCGACTCCAGGTTTAATTTGGGTTTTTGATTTTTTTTTTTTTTTTTATGAAGTATATAGCCCAAAAAAGCTCCTACCCTAAAAATAGAAAGTGATTTCCAGCTTGCAGCAACTGTTACACGGCTGTCATACGGTATCTCACAAATGTGAGTACACCCCTCACATTTATGTAAAAATTGCATTATGTCTTTTCATGGGACAACACTGAAGATATGACACTGACACAATGTAAAGTATTCAGTGTACAGCTTGTATGACAGTGTACATTTGGTGTGCACTTAAAATAACTCAACCCACAGCCACAGTCTAAACCACTGGCAACAAAACTGAGTATACCCCTAAGTGAAAATAGACAAATTGTCTCCAAAGTGTCAATATTTTTTGTGGCCACCATAATTTTCCAGCACTGCCTTAACTCTCTTGCGCATCGGGTTCACTAGAGCTTCACAGGTTGCAGCCACTAGAATCCTCTTCCACTCCTTCATGATGACATCACATTGCTGGTTAGAGACCTTGCACTCCTCCACCTTCCATTTGAAGATGCCCCACAGATGCTCAATAGGGTTTAGGCCTGGAGACATGCTTGGCCAGTCCAGCACTTTAACTCTTTCTTTAGCAAATGGTGGTCGTCTTGGAGGTTTGTTTGGGGTCATTTTCATGTTGGAATACTGCCCTGTGACCCAGTTACCAAAGGGAGGGGATCATGCTCTGCTTCAGTATGTCACAGTACATGTTGGCATTCATGGTTCCCTCAATAAACTGCAAGTCCCCACGGTCAGCAGCACTCATGCAGCCCCAAACCATGACACTCCCACCACCATGCTTGACTGTAGGCAAGACACACTTGTCTTTGTACCCTGCACCTGGTTGCCAACACACATGCTTGACGCCAACACACACGCTTGACACCATCAAAACCAAATAAGTTTATCTTGGTCTCATCAGACCACAGGACTTGGGATCCAATAATCCATGTCTTTAGTCTGGTTGTCTTCAGCAAACTGTTTGCAGGGTTGTGCATCATCATTAGAAGAGGCTTCCTTCTGGGACGATAGCCATGCATACAAAATTGAATCAGTGTGCAGAGTATGGTCTGAGCAGTGACAGTCTGATCCCCAACCCTTTAACCTCTGCAGCAATACTGGCAGCATTCATACGTCTATTTTCAAAAGACAATCTCTGGGTATGACGCTGAGCACATGCACTCAACTTCTTTGGTCGACCATGGCGAGGCCTGATCTGAGTGGCACCTGTCTTATTAAAAAAACACTCCAATTCTTTGGGGCTTGTTAACAGCTCAATGGCTGAACAAACATGAACCCAGTAGCTAGCAACTTTGCCATTTATGCTGACTGGGAAAAAGATCACATGTGCAGCTAATTGCTAGAACAAGATGAAAAACTGCACACCAACTTTAACACCTATTCACACCAGCATGCAGAAAAGCCGCAGTATAATGCATGGGGAGATTGCACAGATGCAAAGTAACCAATGAAACAATCACTCATCATACAAACAATCATATAATAAGGCGATACAAAAGTGTGCCATAAATATAGATACATGTGGTACACAATGCTGGCTTACAAGCTCACAAGCCTCTTCACGGCTCCTCATGTCTTGTGAGTCCCTACACTAACAGCATTTTTCCCAGTCAGCATAAATGGCAAAGTTGCTAGCTACTGGGTTCATGTTTGTTCAGCCATTGAGCTGTTAACAAGCCCCAAAGAATTGGAGTGTTTTTGAGTAAGTAATGTCCCATTTTCTGTATGTTTTTTCTGTAAAATTGTTAATGTAGGGACTCACAAGACATGAGGAGCCGTGAAGAGGCTTGTGAGCTTGTGTTATGGGGCCCCTTTACCAACTAATACCTCATATTTAATATTTTTCCAGTATGCCCTTTTTTATTTGCCCAACAGTGCTGGGGAGCAGAGTGTGCCAGTGTTGTGTTGGACACTTAGAAAATGCTGGGCAGCCCGCTTGGTCTAATAGTATGGGTGTCACTAATGGGTTGTAATCCAGCATTGTGTACCACACGTATCTATATTTATGGCACACTTTTGTATCGCCTTATTATATGCAATTGTAGTACCGGCAACCACCTCCCTCATGCCCTGAGGTTGTATGATTGATTGTTTCATTGGTTACTTTGCATCTGTGCAATCTTCCCATGCATTATACTGCGGCTTTTCTGCATGCTGGTGTGAATAGGTGTTAAAGTTGGTGTGCAGTTTTTCATCTTGCTCTAGCAATTAGCTGCACATGTGATCTTTTTCCCAGTCAGCATAAATGGCAAAGTTGCTAGCTACTGGGTTCATGTTTGTTCAGCCATTGAGCTGTTAACAAGCCCCAAAGAATTGAGTGTTTTTTTGAGTAAGTAATGTCCCATTTTCTGTATGTTTTTTTTTTGCACCTGTCTTATTAAAACACTGCATGTTCTTGGACACCGTGCTGCAGCTTAGTTTCAGTGTTGGCAATCTTCTTATGACCTTAGACACCTTTATGTAGAGCAACAATTATTTTTTTTAGATCCTAAGACAGTTCTTTGTCATGAAGTGCCATGTTGAACTTCCAGTGACCAGTATGAGAGAATGTGAGAGAGATAACCCCATATTAACACAACTCCTGCGCCTACTCCTCATTCACACCTGAGACCCTCTAACACTAACAAGTCACATGACACCTTGGAGCAAATGTGGCAAATTAGGCACATTTTGTTCTTTTTCATTTAGGGATTTATTCACTTCAGTTGCCAGCACTTTAGACATTGATGGCTGTGTGTAGAGTTATTTTGAGGGCGCACCACATTTACACAGCAACTTTTCCCTATTAAAACTTTAATAAAATGTTGTTTGTTGTCCCAGGAAATCAGCTATTTGCCCTATGTCCCACCCAAATCTCTGTCTGTTATAAGATTTCAGGAAATGGAAATCCTGCCCCCTTAGCGAATTCCAACTCCACAGGTGTCTGCCAGTCAAAGATAGAACAGATTAGTAGGATAATGCTACCTGTGTCTTTACAAGTTTCTTATAAGACTATTAGGCCATGTCCCCACGGCACGGGTTTTCAGCCGGTTTTACAGCCGGTTTGCAGTTTTGCAGACCGCCTGAAAAACCGGCCGAAAATGAGCACAATTGTGCTCTATGGAGAACCCATGCAGCAGTCCCCATTGCACGGGTTTTCTGTCAGGTGGTTTTTCCGCCCGCGGACCGCTCAAAAAACATTGAGCGTGTTCATTCTTCCGTCCGGTTTCCGGACGGAGTATGAACACCTCAATGGGAAGGGGGAGAAAAGCCATACCCCCCCCCCCCCAGCCAGCAAACCGACCAGTATTTGTCCTGTGCAGTGTGGACGCGCCCTTAGGCTTACACTGCATCGGACTAAAAATGGCCTAAAGCGCCGTTTTTGTAAGGTTTTGCACAAAAACCATGGTCGTTTCATGTTATTTTTACGTTGCCCATACAATTGGGCGTATTATACAACATGTATAATACGCCGTTGTCGAAAGACGATCGTAGAAAAGGCAGCCTGTGGAGGCTACAGGTCGTCTTTTCTATCGTAGTCTATATAGCTGCTCAAACAATCGTATTTTCGGCACTTTTTAAAGTCCTATGATTGTAAAACTATGCAGTGCAGAAATAACTTTAGATTCAAGAATAAACTAAAAATCCTGTGGGCTCCCTATTTACTTTTACTTTAACAGGGTTTTCCAAGACTTTTAAAAACCTACCTACCACCTGCCATTCTGTTTAGGTAGAAAATAAACCCATATTTACGTCTCTGGCAGCACTGGAACGGTGGTAATAGGAGAGATTTGTATGGGTTAATTTTCTGTTTTAGCACAGTGGAAGGTGGTAGAGAGGTTTTCAAAAGTTTTGGAAAACCCTGTTAATTATTCATTTCTAGGTTTATTGTTCCCATAACATTTTAGGATGGTTTAATAAACAACTTTGTTAAAACTGCCAGTGCAGTTTTAGGTCCCAAAGCCAACCCACCCTTAGTGACCTGCTTTGGGCCTTCTGGACTGAGTGATTTTTTCCCCCTCATCAACATATTCCAGAAGCCATGATCATTTCTGCATTAAAGAAGTTGTATAAAGTTTTATTGGCGATACCAAATAATGTATTTTTTATGATGAACTATTTTGACAATGAAGTACATGTTAGTGATACTTATTTTTCTTTATTTTAGGGGGTAAAAGTATGATTTTTTAGATTTATTACATTTAGTTTGATTTATTTTTGGGTCACTGGGGGCCTTGAAGCTGTGATCAGATGATTGCAAAAATAATATTTTTTATTCAAAAACATTTTTGTCTGTGTTAAATACTGCTGCAGTTTTTTATGCCAAACCAAACAACCCTTAAAGACCTACTTTTGGCCTTCAGTGGTTTTCAGGCATGTCTAATTGTCATACCTATTGTCAACCTGGAGGCCTATGTTAGGCCTTCAGCTGTCATATTAACCCAGTCCCTATTGACCACAGCATCTAAGGGGTTTAAGAACTGGATCTGCGATATATCCAATTACACCATTGCAGCAGCATGCTGGCAGTATATTACAGCTGTCAGCCCTGCTGATGGTGTAAGCACAGCTTCTGTGTCCATTCCAGTGTGTTCTATTGAAGTTCAAACACCATAATTAGGACGTATTTCTGTATCCTGTTGTGGGATGGGTTAAAGGCTCGGTTCATACGGTGTTTTTTTATGCTTATTTTGCAGCAGTGCTTTTAGCTAAAATTAGGACTGGATCCAAAATACAGAAGTAGGACAAGCCTTTCCATTATACTTTGTTTTCTGTGTAAGCTTTACTCCTTGTGTTGGTGTACAAATACTCATTAAAAACACGGTGTGAACCCAGCCCAAAAGATTTATATTAGTGCATCTCAAAAAATTAGAATATCATCACAGTTCATTTATGTCCGTAATTCAAGTCCAAAAGAGAAAACCATAGATTGTATGGACTCATTACATAAAGAGCGATAGATTTAAAGTATTTATTTCTTTTAATGTTGTTGATTAGGACTTACAGTTAATGAAAACACAAAATTCAGTATATCAGAAAACTAGAATAGTTTATAAGAGTCATCGAAAAAATTAATTGTAATCCAGAAATGTTGGCCTACTGAAAGGTATATGCACTCAATATTTTGTCACAGCTCCTTTTGCATGAATTACTACATCAATGTGGCATGGCATAGAGGTGATCTGCCTGTGGCATTGCAGAGGTGTTATGGAGGCCCAGATTGCCTTGAAAGCGCATTTAATCTTGGCTGCATTGTTGGGTCTGTTGTCTCTCATTATAGATTCTCTAACCTGTTTCCCCGAAAATAAGACAGTGTCTTATATTAATTTTTGCTCCTAAAGACGAGCTAAGACTTCTTTTTAGGGGATGTCTTATTTTTCCATGAATAAGAATTCACATTTATTGTTGAACAAAACATCAATATGTTATAATATACTATAGTGATATCATCACAAACATCAGCATAAGCAGCCAAACTCTGAATTGCATCAAGAAATGCACTATGTCTTATTTTCAGGGGATGTCTTATTTCCGGGAAACAAGGGTATGGTGTTTAGATCAGGCGAGTTTGCTGGCCAGTCAAGCTCAGTGATACCATGGTTTTTAAACCAGATATTGGTAATTTTGGCAGTGTGGGCATGTGCCACGTCTGCTGAAAAATGAAATCAGCATCTGTAAGGCTCATCACAAAGGGAAGCATAAACTATTCTAAAATTTCCTGGTAGACGGTTGCACTGACCCTTGAACTTCCTGTAGCACCAGCATGGTGCTGGTGGCAACATGGCTTCCCAAACTATCACTGACGGAAACTTCACACTGGACCTTAAGTAACTTGAATTGTGTCCTCTCCACTCTTCCTCCAGGCTCTTGATTTCCAAATGAAATGCAGAGTTCACTTGAACCTGAAAACAGGACTGTGAAGCACTGAGCACCAGTCCAGTCCTTTTTCTCTTTAGCTTAGGTATGACCCTTGTGACAGTGTCTCTGGGTTTTGAGTGGCTTGTTTTGTTTTGTGTTGGCACTAGGCCATATAACACAGTGGTTGTGGGGAGGTGCAGAAGGGGGGGGGGGGGTACAGGCCACAGCTTACTAGCACAATCACTTGAGGGGGAAAGAGGATCGACCCTGTTGAGACTACCTACATAGGTATATAGTTCCCTTTAGTAGGCAGGTGTATAGGCCCCTTTAATAGGTAGGTAGGCATATAGGTCCCCTCAGCAGTTAGGTAGGTATAAAGTTTCTTTTAGTAGTAAGGTACAAATATAGGTCCCCTCCATAGGTAGGTATATAGGTGCCCTCAGTAGGTAGGTGTATAGGCTCCCTCAGTAAGTAGGTAAGTTTATAGGTGCCCCAGTAGGTAAGTAGGTAGGTATATAGATATCCCTAGTAGGTAGATAGGTATATAATTGCCCCCAGTAGATAGGTATATAACTGCCCCCAGTAGGTAGTGATATAGGTGCCCCCACAGTAGATAGATATATAGGTGTACCTCAGTAGGTAGGTATCTAAATACCTCTTCAATAAGTATATAGGTGCTATCAGTAGGTAGAAAGTATCACAAAAAGAGATCAGAACGTGGTGGGATCTTACCACTTTAAATTCCTACTTGGAAAAGAATATGATCCCAAGGGGACTACGCATTAAGATAGTATCCACCACCATTTTTTCAGACTCCTTTGTGGAGCAATGGAATGGCATTTTATCGGAGTGCTCTAGGAAACTCATTGAGCTGATCATACAGCATGAAGTGAAAATTCGTCTTCGCTGCAGACAATGTAAAGAGTCAACATGAGGTCAGTCAGCCAAATAAGAGGATGGACGCAATCTTACAAGATTCCCCCCAAATTATTCCGACATTGCTTAATACAAAATGCAAAAAACAACCATGCAACAAAGTTAGAAAGAGGAGACATCGATATCTTGAAAAAAGAGAAAATTCCAGAGAGGGACACATCGTTTATGAGTCAAAATTGAAGTTTATGTTTGGTGAAAAGGGAATATTAACAACAGTGAACACGCCATCCTTTGACTGGCTCAAAATTAAAAGACCATGATCATCACAAGAATGAGAACACCAATCCAGGGAGAGTCAGTTTTTCTCAGAAGTGGGAACAAATCTTCACGTAATGACTTCTTACAGTTCCATTGTCTGATGATTCTTCTGAAGATGAGATCCTGCTAACTACTCTCATGCAATTGGTCGCAAGACAATATATACCAGAATTAGGACTACAAAATCCCTCTCATGAGCCTACCAATCTGTACAATCAACGATCCAGGAAAAGCGGGTCAAAAAACGCACGAGGCGGGCGGGGAAAAAGCATAAGGCAAAGAAATCTACAGGAAATTCCATGGACACTACGACATGAACGGAGGACATAAGTCCAGTTGTCAATCTTTCTGCACAAATCTTGTCTGAGGACCAAATCCGAATATTGTCCAAGGGACTGAACTTCGCACCCTCACATGACTTTGATTTGTATAACACATTTATGGACGTGAACCGTTTCGCACGTTTGGTTACCTTAAAAAATCATTTTTCTATAGCAGATAATCAGGATACTAATAGGGAACAAACAGAAATTGATCAGGATAAAAATTACAGTGATAATAAATCTAAACAGGTTTTGTCTCCTATCTTACCCTTTGCGGAATTGCGCAATGTAGTCTCTCTTAGGTCTTTGAGATCAGAATCAATATCCATCAATAATAATCCTATCAATTTTAGGTATAAGAATGATGGATTTTATCCAATCAATTCAAGACCTCCCGGTTTAGATATCTTTCAGGAAAGAGTAGAGAGGGACCTAAAAACGTTGCACTCTCATATTAAGGATGTAAGAAGATACCGCAATGTCACCTATAATGAGCAGAGAGCTATTTCCCAAATTAAAGATAATCAAGAATTGGTAGCCCGTGCAGCGGATAAGGGGGGCTCAATTGTTATTTTAGATAAGGCTCTTTACTATAGAGAAAATGTGAGTATCCTACGGGATCCTGACACCTACTTAACCCTAGATAGGGACCCGACTAAAGATTTTCAGAAAATACTTCGTGATCTACTTCAAAAGGGAGTTTCTTTGGGTATTTTCTCACAGGCTTCAGCTGAGCATCTGTATGTTGAAAATCCCGTGGTGCCGATCTTCCACTCCCTACCGAAGTTACACAAAGGGGTCTTCCCTCCCCCCTTCCGTCCCATAGTAGCAGGCATAGGCTCCTTGAATGAGCTATTAGGTTTGTGGGTTGACCGTATTTTACAGCCCTTGGTCATTGGTTTGCCTGGCTATCTTCGAGACACTAAGCATTTGATCAATAGCCTGGAACATATGACTTGGGACACACGGTATAGTTGGGTGTCATGCGACGTGGTGGGTCTATATCCCTGCATGCCGCATGACATTACTCTTTCTTGTCTTACATACCATTTAAACAAATATAGTGAACTTTCTGACATCAAACAAGCTTTTGTGGTGGAAGTTGTGGAGTATCTCCTGACCCACAATTACTTTATGTTCGACAGGGTCTTTTACCTGCAGAAGAGGGGTGCCTCTATGGGTGCTCGTTTCTCTCCTTCCTTGGCCGGCATTTTCATGTCGGTCTGGGAGGAGAGATACATTTTTACAGACTCTAGCCTGTTCTCCCCCACATCATCTGGTATGGAAGGTACATTGATGACCTCCTGATGGTGTGGGGGGGGGGGGGGGCAGTGGAACAAGTGACAGAATTCGTGGATAGCATCAATAATAATACCATGAATTTAAAATTCACATATCAATGCCACACTAACACTATGCATTTCCTGGATATCACTCTGACAGGACAGTCTGATGGAGGTGTAAAAGTTTCCCCATACAAGAAACCCTCAGCTCGCAATTCTTTATTGCGGGCAGATTCGTGCCATCCACGCCATGTCGTGGATAACATCCCATACAGAGAACTTGTCCGGATGAGAAGATGTTGCACAGATGATTTAGAATATCAGACTGTCCAACACGAGACAAGTGTAGAATTGCTGGAACGGACTTACTCCTCGTTGGTAATAAAAAGAGCACAAAAAAGAATCAAAAAAATAAATAGGAAGGTTCTGCTTGGGGACACTGTCAAATTAGATCATGGTGATGATTTTGTCACCTTTTCAACCACATATAGTGCACAGTTTAAAAATACTGTGAAAATATTAAAAAACCATTTACCTTTGTTATATACATGTCCCGATTTGCAACATCTTTTACAGAATAATGTACGTTTTGTCTCTAAAAAAGCACCCACATTGGGCTCTCTTTTATCTCCCAGTTTGCTTTCTAACCCCATACCATCTTGGCACAATTGGCTCAGTTCTACTGGTTTTTATGGCTGTGGACACAATGTGTGCACAGCCTGTAAGTATGTTTATAAAACTAAAACATTTCAATCTTTTGTTACTCACAAAACTTATGACATCAAACACATCATGAACTGCAACAGTAAATAAGTGATATATCTTATAGCTTGCAATAGTTGCAAACTCCAGTACGTGGGATGCACCACTCGGCCGCTAAAAATCAGGATCAGGAGGCATCTGTCTGATGCCCTCAGAACAGATTGTTTTAAATGCTCCAGTGTGTCAAAACATTTTCAAGCAGCACACGGTGGTAATTTATCTTCATTTAGTTTTTGTGCAATAGAAAAGGTGACAAACACATCGAGAGGGGGAGATCTACATTGCAAATTTTTGGAGAGAGAATCCATGTGGATCTTTAAGTTAGGCACAAGAATCCCTGCAGGCTTGAATATCCTACAGGATATATGGTATCATTATTAGTCTGCTTCTTCTAAAAGTATCTTTGCATACAGTTACATATATTTGGCACTTTAATTAATGTTTTAATTGCAGATAGCAGCTTATACCAGCTTTTTACGTTGTTATTTGAATTGTTCTTCATATGAGGATATTACATCCAAGGGGGAGGGGTTTTCTTTCCTCCGATCATGTGATGTCCCTTGGGCGTCACTATATATAGCACTTGCTATCTGCACTTGTTTAGGTGACCACGATTAAGGATATCACTTCCGAAGCGCGTCGGCAGCAGTGGCGTATTATTGTGCCATGAATGCGTGTACCATGTAATCTATCCTCCATGCTTTGGTTTTATATCGTTGGAAAATAAAGATTAGAAGTTTTATTGAACCATCCCCAGTGTCCTGGATGCAGCTGGCTGCACCTTGTTTAGAGATGTAGGTGCTCCCAGTAGGTAGGTATATAGCCCCCCAAAAGGTAGATGGGTAAATAGATTCCCTCATTAGGTAGGTACAAAGTTGCCCTCACTAGGTAGGAATATAGTTGACCCCAGTAGGTAGAGACATAAGTGCCTGCAATAGGTAGATATAGTAGGGAGGGATATACTTGCCCTGTCAGTAGGTAGGGATATAGATGCCGCCAGTAGGTAGGAATATAGGTAACCCTCGGTAGGTAGGGATATAGGTGTTCCCTTAGTAGGTAGGTATATAGGTTACCCCCCAGTAGGTAGATATATAGGTGCCCCCAGTGGATAGGTATATAGGTGACCCCTCAATAGGGCAGGATTTAGATGCCCCAAGTAGGTAAGTGTAGGTGTTTCCTCAGTAGGTAGGTATATAATTGTCCCCTCTGTAGGTATATAGGTGCCTCCTAGGTAAATAGGTATACAGCTGCCCCCTTGGTAGATATACATGAGTCCCTTAGGTATATAGATATACAGGTTCCCCCTCAGTCGGTTGGTATATAGGTTCCACCTAGGTAGGTAGATATACAGGTACACCATTGATAGGTAGATATTCAGTTGTTCAATTGGTAGGCATATAAGTATTCCATAGGTAGGTAGGTACACAGGTGCCCCCACATTATGTAGGTATACAGGTGCCCCCTCAGTAGGAGACAGGCAAAATACAAAAAAATAATAATACTCACCTCACCCCATTTCCTCACAGTACATTGTTCTCTTTGAAATCTGGTGTGGGAGTCGTGACAACATCATGCCATCCGCGTTGTGATACACCTCCCATTCCACAAAACATAAGGCAGAGTATTGTAGGATGTTCAGTCTATAGAGGCTGAGAACTGATGGAACTACATCACGCAGCCAGCACCACTCACTCACGTGGCACATGGGAGGAGACGGCTCTCTGACCCACTGTAATATTCAACTCCGGACGTGCATACAGTTGAGAAGACTCACTTGTGTGTGGGACCCACTGGGAATCTGCCCAGTAGGACAGATTGCCAGTCAGGGCCAGGTTTAGGGCAGCAGCCATTTTATCCGGGACACAAGCCCCAGTTAAAATGGCCTATTGACACCCCTGGTTTGAAATATATGACTCTGTGCGTAATACATCTACACAATATATGGGTTACTCTATTTAACTTGAGTTACGGACATATATGAACTTTTCAATAGTATTCTAATTTTTTTTGAGATGCACTAGTAAATCATGTTGCTGTTGCATGACTTGTATAAAAACAATTTATCTATGGCTTTTATATAGTCAATGAACTCCTTTGTGAGTTCTAATATTAACATGTATGGTACATTGTCCAGTATATAATAGAACTTGACCATTTATGTATTGCTAGAACCTTTTCTAATGGCGTCTAAAATCTGATGCGATCAACTAGCACATTTCCTATTTCCATTCACAGCAGTTTTAAACGATGTGTGTACATAATATATGAGACAGAAAGAGCCCTCGGGATATCAGTTTTTACCACCGCTTCCCTGTCTGACAAACATGGCATTAATCATGTAGCGGGAATCCTATGATAAGTAAGTCTATATGCCCTGTTAATGTGAGATCAAGCCTGTTGGTAATAATCCTGGGTATGCATTGGTAGAAGGGCACGGCTAATTCTAGAAGTATTTTATGGCAATGCAACATACTGTAATGTAATCATTACATCTTAGTTTATGTGCAATAGATACCGGCAGCTACATGTTTAAAAATGCTAATGTTCTCACACCCAGCAGACTCTGTGATGCTTCTTTTCGATTTGCATCACATTTCATTCATATTCTCATAAATTAGCGATTGGTGCCATAGCTTGGTAGTGAAAGAGACGCGTGGCACTGGATACTTAGGACCTTGGTTCACCCTGACCTGATGCTCTGTATCAATGATAAGAAGATAATTTGTTGCCTGGGATGAATCAATTTCTACGTCATTAACTGGGATTATGCACCTGTGTTACTGTAGTTTACACATACTTTGCTTTACTTTATTTTTGTAATTGAATCTACATATAACCAAATGAGCCCAAACACACAGGGAGAAAAATACTGTCGTGATTCATAAGTAGATCATTTAATAGTTTTCTAGTTGAACTTACATTACACGATTCTGAACACCCAGAAAAAGGTTGGTGCAGATCCAAGGTCGGGACAGAGCATTTTGTTGCACGAAGCAAAAAAGGGCAAATAGCGACCCTTTAAGCCTCTCCCCAGAAAAATTCGAATTCCTGGTCCTTACCCTACACCTGTTGTCTGTGGCTGCACCCTCCTCCTCATCTTTTTTTTGGAGGTGCAGTATAAATGACTTTATCTATATTCTGCGGGGCAGTATAACTCTGATGATTTCTTTTTTTTATTTGCTTTGTTACACCATTTAAGAACAATAACTTTTTTATTGTTCTGTCTACAGCCCTGTTTGAGGGCTTGTTTTCTGCAGACTGACATATATGCCAACTGAGGGTGGAGGTTGAGGGAGAACGATGCTGTGTCACCCACTCACCAATGTAACAGAGAGCAGCATTCTACACACTTTTAGGGTTTGTCCCCACAACAAGGCTTTTCAGTCGCTTTTACAGACGGTTTTCGGATTTGAAAACCATCTGTAAACAGACTGTCAACTTTTTACATTGATTTATATCTGTGTATATGTATATGTATATATATATATATATATATATATATATATATATACACACACATATATATATATATATATATATATATACACATATATATATATATATATATATATATATATATATATATATATTGTGACACCTCACATGCCTTCGGCCGCCATCTTGGCTCGGTCCGGGGGTATTCAGCTTCAGGATCGCGTCCTGGTAAGACAGATGGCACTCTGACACAGTCTTCCGTTTAAAATGGCCTCAACCAGCTTATTGAGGCACAGTATATAGAAGAAAAACATACATAAATCAAAACCTCAGCCGTCTGGCCACTAACTACACATATGTAAAGAGTCCCTCTCTCACATGTGAACAGGACCTAACGTCCAGTCTCACCGAAACCTTTCTCCCAGTCTCCCACTGGGTTCCGGCTTCTTCCAAGCCTCTGGGGGCCAGAGCCTCTGTCTCCAGCTCCAGTGCTGCTCCAGGTTCTGGCAGCAACCACGCCCCCTGATCTCCTGTAATAGGAGGCCTTTAATAGGGGCTCCAGATGCACCCAATACCTGGGCTGGAACCAGAAGACCTGGAACGTGGGAACAACCACCCACCCATCTGCAGTTGTTCCGGGAAGGCCAGCCCTTAATGGCTGAACATTAGCCGTGTTAGGTATAACGGTCAGCATCCTAATATTGCTGACTGACAATACCTGGCTTCCCCCACCGAGACCAGGCTCTCGGTGGCACGTACGCCACCTAGTGGCAGAACCCTGCGACTGCCTATGGTCACTCTGTGACTATATATATATAATATATATTATATATTATATTAAATAAAATATATATATATATTATATATATATATATATATATATTATATATATACACACACACACACTCACAGTTGAAACCAGAAGTTTACATACACTATATAAAAAGACACATATGCATATTTTTCTCACTATCTGACATAAAATCAGAATAAACTTTACCTGTTTTAGGTCAATTAGGAACCAAAATTATTTATATTTGCCAAATGCCAGAGTCGTGAAAGAGAGAGTGAGTGAATGTTTAAGGGATTTTTATTACTTTCTGCAAAGTCAAAAGTTTACATACACCAGGATTACTATGCCTTTGAATAATTTGGGACAGACCATATGATGATGTCATGTCTTTGGGAGCTTCTGATAAGATTATTGACAACATCTGAGTTAATTAGAGACACATCTGTGGATGTATTGTAAAGAACACCATAAACACACTGCTTCTGTGTGTAACATCATGGGAAAGTCTAAAGAAATCAACCAAGATTTCAGGATGAGAATTGTGGACTTGCACAAGTCTGGTTCATCCTTTCGTGCAATTTCCAGATACCTGAAATTGCCTCCTTCATGTGTACAAACAATTATATGCAATAAAAAACAAGGTGGGAATGTACAGCCATCATACCTCTCAGGAAGGAGACAGGTTCTGTGTCTCAGTGATGAACGTGCTTTGGTCCGAGGTATGAAAGAACAAAAGGGGTCAAATGTATGAAATGAGCACAGTATGATCCTAACATATGAATAATAGCATGTCTCACAACTTTTAGAGATTGCAAAGGAGACACATGAGGCCATGCCTCAAACCACAACCAAACAAATAACATCACACCAAGACATGCCTCTAACCATGCCCCATCTAAAAGAATCATGCCCGCCCCCTTCAGCACAATAACGCCAATCAACACACCAGCAGCGTTACTGTGATCTCTAAATGTGTATTTATATAAAGAAATGTATTATATTTACATAAATCCATACAAATAGTTGTAAGACAATGTTTTATTGGTGATACCACATAATACCATTATACAAGGAGCAAATATCACCGTACTATTACTGACAAAACCAAGCCTGATATCAATGATACCACTATACAAAGATCAACAATACTGCCACATCATGACCACTTATCACTACCACATAGTGACTGACTAACACCACCACTTATCACCACCACAAATTGACTGAATAATAAATACCACAAAACCATGACCACATATCACCACCACATAGTGACCGAATAATACCGCAAGATCATGATCACATATCCACACCACATAGTGACTGAATAATACCGCAAGATCATGACCACATATCAACACCACATAGTGACTGAATAATACCACCACTTATCACCACCACAAAGTGACTGAATAATAAATACCACAACACTTTGACCACATATCACCACCACATAGTGACCGAATAATACCGCAAGATCATGATCACATATCCACACCACAAAGTGACTGAATAATAAATACCACAACACCAGGACCACAGATCACCACCACATAGTGACCGAATACTACAGCAAGATCATGATCACATATCCACACCACATAGTGACTGAATAATACCGCAAGATCATGACCACATATCAACACCACACAGTGATTGAATAAAACCGCAACACCATGACCACATATCACCACCACATAGTGACCGAATAGTACTGCAAGATCATGACCACATATCAACACCACATAGTGACTGAATAATGCCACCATACTGTACCTGAATATAAACCATTTCACTACTTCCAATATTCCTGCCATACAGTGACCATACGTGGATAGCAGTTGTACACAGGCGCTTTGCAGATATAAGTGATTACTGTGACTCACAGGTGACGTCTTCTCTAATGGAAGTCATTCTCTTTTCCTTTCTCTATTTGATCCAGATCGCTGTGACAATTTCTTCTGACCATTTCTAATCCCTGTAGAATTAATCACACAAACATGTTAGACTCCTCAGTTTTTCAGCACCTCCCTAGCTATTCCCACTTATGTACAAACTCCCTATGAGGTGATAGGTGAAGTAGGGAAGGTATGGGGTGATAAATGGAGTGGTGGGGGGTATAGGGCGATATATAGTGGTGAGGGTGTTAGGTGAGGGTTGTATTTTGTGTTTGCACTAGACTGCAGGGGTGAGAGAGGAGATACAACTACAGCTTACAATTACAATCTCCTGGCGAATATTTTGGTGCGGCTAGGGTCTGTACTCCATCCCCTGCACCATAACATAATCAGTCATCAGGGGATAGAGTTTAATACTAATACTATTGGATTCGTTGGACTATGTTGGACCAGCATTGCATCTATTTCTTTAGTGAAATGATCTTTAGTGAAATGATCAATGAGGGCTGATGTCTGGGAGTGTTTATTTAAGTAAATTGTTTCTTTTTATTTTCTGTTTCTGTCTGTTTTTTGTTTTTTTTTTGCCATTTTATTACAGTTTTAGTAACAGAGGTATCTGACAGACACCTCTTTTAAAGTATTTTTTCCTCACCACAAGGCTGACACTTACCCCCTGTCACTATTACCCCAGTACTCAACATACCAGGAGTACTGGGAAGTGCCTGGTTGCTGTCTGAAGGGGGATCATCTGAGGTAATGGTATGCTTCTGGGGCAGCTGCAGGCTGGTATTTTTAGGGTGGGAAAAGACCAATATTCATAAACCTTCCCATCGTAATAAAATCAGCCTGCAGCTGCTAGTTTTACCTTGGCTGGTGAAAATGGGGGGGAACCCACGTCGTTTTGTTTTTATCCTTTATTAAAAATCTAAGAAGAACAAATTATTTTGAAAAAAAGGAGGTAGTAAAACGAAAGGCATGGTACCAGGCTTCCAGCTGCCATGAAAATCTATCAGGGCCCCGCAATCTTGCCGGGGGGCCCAATCAGAGTGAGGAAATGCAGCACTATTTCTCATTCATTGAGGTTACACAACGTGAAATGGAGTCAGCTCTATTCCACACTTTTACTGGCGGGTGTCAACTGCAATTAGCAGCCAGCACCCGCCGGCTGTGTGTAGCGTGATCACGGTCCAGTGTCGTTGAAGGGTTAAACAGGTCCTGTTTCAACTATACAATAAGGCTCCAAATGAAATCTCTGACGCAGATGTGAACCAGGTCTTACCAAAGTGATGGACTACCAGGAGACATTAAAGGCATTCAAGGGCAAATTATTGTTCCATTTTCTGAGGGTATGTTCAGACATAGAGAATTTGTTGCATAATGAAAATCTGAAATAATTTATAGTATATAAATATGATATAGATATGATTTTAGAAAAACCTATTGACATGCACGTTAAAAGTATACAGTATGTGGATACTAGAACATACTGCAGATGTCCTATTGACTTTTTCCTTTGATACATCTGCATCCAAGTAATCAGGGCAAAACGTTAAGTACATTTGAATAAACTTGAGTCAAACTCCAGATAATAAACAAAAACATGATGTATAGTTTGATTTCACTTGCACTTGATTTATTGTCAATTTTAATGTAAAATTTGTGTTATTTTCTTTACTTTGTATTTCATGCCATGGCTAAAGCCATCCATTATTAGTAAAAGCCTGTCGCAGTTCCTTCATCTCCTGCTCAGTCAGTGGCACAAGGGGCGAACGGCTATTGCCTCCATGGTATCCAAACCACTCCATGGCCTGTTTCAAGCCTGGGATTCCAAACCTGCGTGTCACCTGGAAAAAAGAAGTAGAACATTTGAAAAAGCATCCATTTTGGTATGTTATGGCTTGCTGACATATGTGGGCATTCAGTGGGAAAGCCTGAACCTACTGGGTTCTAATACAAAATTTTTAACAAGCTCCCCCAGCTACCATATGGCATTTAGAATACTGGAGTCTTATGTGGTAGAGTAGCCTTGGGTACCACAACAGGACTTGGGTGTGACTAGTACCAGTATATTTACTATTTTGCCATAGACAAACTTAAACTCTATCATTTACTATCTATTAAACACTAAACGTAATTTTTTATTATATCTAACTCTTAACCTCTATACACACTATTTAAAAACCTGATCTCAAATCCTCATCATTTAACCCTTTTTGCTTCTGAAAGAGGGAAAAAAACTCCCTTTCTATCATCAAGTCTGGTGGAACCCCACCTATTAACAGGAAAGCCTTAGGCTATGTTCACACGGCTTAATTGCGGGACGTAATTTCGCCCCGCAATTACGCCGTGTGGACGGGGGCGGGTCGGAGCGGGGGAGTAAGTAGGGGCCCCCGGCACTTCGCCGGCCCATAGACAATCACTATCTATCGGCGCGTATACGCCGCTAGAAAGTGACGGGTGAATTATCTCCCCGCCCGGCGTGATTCGCCGCGGGGAGAGTAGACGTAATCCATAGTTCTCTAAGAACTGTGTTAATAACCGAATGAATGGGGCCGTTTTCGGCACGTAAATGGCACAACTTCGGCCGCGTAATTACGGACCTAAATACGGCCCATTTTAATCCGTATGAAACATAGCCTTATAATCTTATAGCAAAGTAACTAGCTTCATATGGGATCCCAGCAACTACTTGCAATCGCCTAATTCTCTAACACAAGAACAAATAAGGGCCCCCTTTGTGAAAACCTGCTGCAGACGTGTACACAAGGAGGCCTTATTTGTTCTGTGTCTATGAATTAGGGACGACTGCCCAAGTAGTTGGCTTGGATCCTTTACTGAACTAGTACTTTGCTATAGATATAAGGCTCTCCTTTAAATAGGTGGGGTTCCACCAACTTGATGATAGAAAGGGAGTTATTCCTCTTTCAGAAGCAAAAGGTTAAATGAGGGATAAGATCAGGTTTTTAAATAGTGTGTATAGAGTTAAAAAGTTAAATATAATAAAAGTTACGTTTTAGTGTTTTAATAGATAGAGAACTGATAGAGTTAAGTTGCCTATGGCAAAATAGTAAATATAGTGATCAAAAGTCACTCTTTGTTCTCTTGCGAGATTCCCAATTTTTTGGAGATTATGTGACTAGTACCAGAGCACCTCATGTAGCTACTCCATCATGGGTGATTAACAGATTAGATAACACATTCTCTCTAAATTCAAAAAGTTAATATAGTTGTTGTTTTTTTTCAAATTAAAGGGGTTGTATAGATTCAAAAACATGGCGCTTTAGTTCATAAACATTGTAACAAAATTGGCAAACTTGTGGATATTCCCCCTCCCTCCCTGCCAGCCCTTCCTCCAACCATGAACATTTAATGGAACCCCTAAAAAAGAGTCATGCATTTACTAGATAGTACAAGGTTCAAATACCTCACCATCCGGGGTGTAACTAGTATTCATAGGGCCCCATAGCAAAATGAAATGTGGCCCTATCACCTACTAACAATGAACTAAAAAAGCAGCATAAGTAGCAAAAATTAAAGGTATTAATAATACTGTCATTTATAAGGAAACCCATATAGTAGTAGCAGAAAGCCCCCAACTATTTGTTTCCTACAAAAAGGAACAATGTTCTTGTACTTAAGTGGGGCCTCCTCAATCTTTGGGCCCCATAGCAGTCGCTATGGCTGCTATGGCTATAGTTACTCGTATGGCAGTGATGATGTGTATACTGTATGCATGCACAGTTCATAGGATACATATATATAGTTAGTAACTGTGCGTGCATGTATATAGTACACAAGTGAATATATAGGTACCTTCTGGTGTAACAACACAGATTTTGTACAGCAGAGTTATTTCAGCTTTCGTAGTCATACCCTTAGCCCTTCTATTTAATGTCAATATTTTTTTGACGTTGTATAGGCAATATTATATACGTTTTGAAATGCAGTATCATATGGCTAATGTTTGGTTATTAAGTTGTATTGTGTGGAAACATTATTTGCATAGTACATTTTAAAACATGTGCAGCATGTTGTCACAAACAGGGCCGTCTTTTCCATTGGGCCAGGTAGGCCAGTGCCCGGGGGCCCCACGAGCTTAAGGGGCCCTCCCGTGCAGCCGCCTACCCTGCCCGGTGTAGCGACAGCCGCAGCGCCAACTCAGAGCATCGCCGGGGGAGGCTGGGGTTTCCCCCTGACGGGCCCCGAGTACCGACGCTGGACCCCCCCCCCTCCTTCCTCGCTGCACGGCCGGGTCACAGACCCAGCCATGCAGCCATCATGGCCGCCGCCTGCACCACGCGGTGCAAGCGGCGGCCAAGGCAGAACAGCCGGGATCTTCTGCTCCCGGCTGTTCAACTCCCAGGAGGCCGCGGGGCAGGTGCGCGATGTGATGACGTCGTCGCACACCTGCTCCGCGGCCCTGCAGTCTGCTGTGAGCGGCCACCGGCTCCGGACGAGGAGGGAAATCAGGTGAGTAAGATTTTTATTTTATTTTTTTAAACTACTGCCCCTGCCTGCCCATATACTGCCCTGCCTGCCACCTAAATACTGCCTGCCCATTTACTGCCCTGCCTGCCACCTATATACTGCCCTGCCTGGCCATATACTGCCTGCCTGCCCATATACTGCCCTGCCTGCCCATATACTGCCCTGCCTGCCCATAAACTGCCCTGCCTGGCTATATACTGCCCTGCCTGCCTGCCCATATACTGCCCCTGCCTGCCTGCCCATATACTGCCCCTGCCTGCCTGCCCATATACTGCCCTGCCTGGCTATATACTGCCCTGCCTGCCCATATACTGCCCTGCCTACCAATATACTGCCCTGCCTGGCTATATACTGCCCTGCCTGCCCCTATACTGCCCTGCCTGCCCATATACTGCCCTGCCTCCAATATACTGCCCTGCCTGCCCATATACTGCCATGCCTGCCCATATACTGCCCTGCCTGGCTATATACTGCCCTGCCTGCCCATATACTGCCCTGCCTGCCCATATACTGCCCTGCCTGCCCATATACTGCCCTGCCTGCCCATATACTGCCCTGCCTGCCTGCCCATATACTGCCTGCCTGCCCATATACTGCCCTGCCTGGCTATATACTGCCCTGCCTGCCCATATACTGCCCTGCCTGGCTATATACTGCCCTGCCTGGCTATATACTGCCCTGCCTGCCCATATACTGCCTTGCCTGCCCATATACTGCCCTGCCTGGCTATATACTGCCCTGCCTGGCTATATACTGCCCTGCCTGCCCATATACTGCCCTGCCTGCCCATATACTGCCCTGCCTGCCCATATACTGCCCTGCCTGCCCATATACCGGTCCTGCTTAGCTATATACCGGTCCTGCCTGCCCTAATTTCAGGCCCTGCCTGGCTAATTGCTGGCCCTATCTATGAGGGGATAATACAGGAGGGCCCTACAATCTATGGGGGAGATATTACAAGGGAGGCCAACAATCTACAGGGGGGGCTATAAACCTACCTACAGGGGGCAGCATATCTACCTAAAGTGGGCCTGTATACCTACCTACTTAATTGTGGCCAGCATTACTACCTACTTACTAAATGTGGGGCGCCCATAACAGAGGTGGGAATCGGTAGTGAAGTGCTGATACAGTGAGGATTCTAAGATGTCTGTGCGTTACATTTTGCAGGGACGAGCTGCGGCTGGGACGGAAGGAGAGGAAAAGGGAAAAAGAACGATGCAGAGAACACTGATCAGAGATGACGTCTCCGGTGAGTCCCTGATGTCAGGGGTTATTTTGCTTCTATATTTGATCAGTGCTGTAGTCTTTGTCATGTAATGGTGACCGGAGCTGGTAATGTTTTTATTTGTTTCTTTGAGTAGTTGTTTTTTTTTTTTGGTGGGGGGGGGGGGGGGGGGCAGTACACCTATCTGTCCAGGGGCCCATAGTGCTGTTAAGACGGCCCTGGTCACAAATGGATGAAGACTGGGATACCTGCATTACTGTATGATTATTAGAGAATCAGAGAAGGGTGCATTGTATTGCATAGTGCAAGTCTGTTGGTGAAATGCAGCTGGAGCAAAGCCAGTGCACCATTTATTAAGTTTCAGGCACAATGGAAAATTGATGTAATTCCAATGACACAGAACGTTCATATTCAGTCTCCAGTGCCTAGGGCAGCATATACTGTAAACACGGCCCTGGGGTAACCCATCTCTAGTAGGGCAAATGGACAGTGTTTGTCCTCCTCTTGAAATCTCTGTCCGATACATGCATTGTTTTGAGAAATATATGTACTATATAGATCATGCATACACCTGGAGGGATTTTTTACTAACCCTGAATAATAAAGAATAACTTTATCATGTGAAATATCGGATGGAAGTGCCATCTTAATTTTGTGAGGAGGTTGTCTTCCTGAGCTAACTCCTTTAAAGCCTGTAGTAAAATTTAATGGAAGTAACTTTAATGATTTTGTCTTAAAGTTGTTGTCTCACTACATCTTACCTCAGTCCTATTTTCTTGGTTTCATTTTGAATTCAGGGGCGTGTTTACTGCAGTAGAAGCCAGGTCTGTAACTATAGCAACCAGCGCTGGCCGCCTATTAGGAGAGATCAAACAGGTCTGGAGCTAGAGCGACCTGAGGAGCTGATGCAGCCCATACAAGAGGGGATATCTCAGAATAGGTAGGACACTGTTAATGGACATATATTGCAATGTGACTTGTTTTTGCAAGATTTTTTAACATAAAAAGCCATCCTTGTAGTGAGACAACTCCTTTAATGTTGAACTGATTTTTATTTTTTTCTCTGGTTTCCCTTGTAATAAGAAAGCAGTTTATCACCACCGTGTTGTCAGACATGTGACCAAACACCTTATCTCTCTCTATGGCAATGTCATCTGAGCTCCCAGGATGCCCTGCTTTCTAGCAACAGGAACCTAGTAGAATTCTAAATTTAACTTTGCATGTGAACTAAGGAGGAAACATTATTTAACTTAGTGTAACATAATGTAATGAGTAATAAGTGATGCAAAGTATTTAGAAAGTTACATTTTATACAGGTTCATACTGGGAAATGTTGTCCATAAATTGACTCCTTTTACTTTCCGTTTCGTAGTATATTACATGACAGGAGAATGTGAAGTGTCCATTATATAGCTGATCTTTAATACCTTTTCGTTACTTCAATTAATTACATTCAATCATGTTCTATAAATAATCAAGAACAATTCATGCAAGTGATTTATGATTGGTGGAACTGACATTAAGGTTTATGGAGGGTACATTACGTCCATTCTCTAGCCGTATTAATGTCAGTGCACAGGGTACTGTATTGTAGACCACCCTTTATGTTTAACAAGCGCTCATGACATGCTGACAGCTGTTCTGTCATGTTAAAATATCAATGCAAAACTTTACTGACATACATGGGATTGTTAAGAGGTGCTTTGGTTATCATACCTATGCTTAAAGGAAAATTGACCAAGAAAATGTAGTCTTAGAAGTGATTGTTCCAAGGAGCCAGCAGCCTTATAACACATAGACAGACGGGGTCTGACAGAGTAAGAGCTGATCTGTGTTGACAGCTCTTCACTCTAGCTAATATTGGGAGGTTCAAAGCAAGGGATCACAATCTATCTTGCCCAGATATGCTGTGAACATAACAGATAAGACAAGTCTATTATGGCTGTGTTCACGCTGATGTTAATTTCTTTAGTCAACAGAAGCTGTGCAAATTAATAGTGATACTAAATTACTTGAACAGTTACAAGTTGCAACCAAGCCAAACTCTTCGGGTCTTGTAGGCTAGTTGCAAGAACAGCAATTTCATATACAGGTAGAATTGGAGCAGAAGGGTAAATTTAAGTTTCTGGACCCTAGTGCAAATAGTGAAATGGGGCCCCTCAGTTACCATGTGCCATTGACAATGCTGTGGCAAAAAGGTTTTTGGAGCCCCTCAGACTGTAGGGCCTGGTAGCGACTGCTACCTATGCATCCCCTATAGCTACGCCCCTGCATAGGAGGAATTATAGACAGTGATGCAATCAAGCTATTTAGAGCTGTATATCTAATGTATGTAATCACATACATGTTGTCCCCTACTAATGAATTAAGTTATAGCCTTTTCATAGGGGCAGAAAAACTCTAAATCTGAGTACAATAGCTAGCTTACACTTAACCTTAGCCTACTAATGATGTTCAGTCAGTCATCGGCAGACGCATATCTGGTATTGTGATGCACCAGTCTGTCCAGTGGAGTTGGATCATGGTGTGGAGATCATCTTTGACTTGCTGATGGTGTTGGAATTGGGGCATCGAACCTTCAAGTTGGTATGCAGAATCTTCTGCAGACAGAGTTTATAACATCATTAAAGAGTCTTCATGTGACAATAAGTAACCTAGTTTTCACTGTCATACAGAACAGTTGTGACATAAATGGCCTTACAGACCATAAGTTTGGTTTAGTTCTTAAGGTCAAAGATGTGAAGCCATAGTTTTCTAAAAAATGTGGTAACACAGATGATGCTAAACTTCCTCCTTAGTGGTTGCTTTTTGAGATAGATGGCTGCTGAGGATGAATAAGTGTTAGACAACTTCCAGAGTTTCTCCAAAGATGGTGATTGCTGGGGGTCAGTAACTTTGCTGGGGACATATTGGCAGAGGATCTTGGTTTTCCTGATAATGAGGGACAGTCCTCAGCAAAGAGGTTCATAGTGACATACATCATAGAATAAGTCCAAGGTCGGCACCAGGATGTAAATTAGCGAGAAAGTGTTTATTCAAGTAAAGCCATTAACAGACAAACAGTGTAAAGCTGGCAGGCATAAATTCAGAGGGATGGCAACAAAGCTGACATGTTTCGGACGACAATGCGTCCTTAGTCGTAGCGACATACGCCTTCCTATTCAATGTGGCCACAATTACTTGTGTTGTGATTGGTTATTCCGGCTATTCATACCAGACCACATATACAATCAAACAAGAATGAGCAGCACGTCCACAAACACCAGGTAAGCTTAGTTCACACCATGCGCAACCCATCAACCCATTGATTCACCAGACTCAATTACTACTACAAATCTATGCAGGCTCCGATTCCCTATCCATTCGTGCCTATTGGTTCTATGGTAGTAAAAGTCTAAAGGGGCCTTGTGCTTATCAGCCTTATTTTATTTAATTGTTAATGATGACAGTAGAGAAAGCAGAAGAGAGCCTCAAAAATATCATGTTCTAATGGATGTCCAACATTTCTCAGTAGCCTTTTTTTCCCCGATTTGGACGAGGTTTTGGCCGCGGCAACCGCGCTGAAACCCACAGCCAAATCCACCGTGTGAACTAAACCTTAGGCTAGGTTCACACGGCTTAATTGCGGGACGTAATTACGCCCCGCAATTACGCCGTGTGGACGGTGGCGGGGCGGGAGCGGGGGAGTGTACGGGGGGCCGGCACTTCGCCGGCCCATAGACTTGCATTACCAGCGGCGCGTATACGCCGCTGGTAATTCACATGTCACTTGTCTCCCGCCCGGCGGATTCGCTAAGCAGGGAGAGGAGACGTAATCCATAGTTCTCTATGAGAAATGTGGATTACCGTAATGACTGGGACGTTTTCAGCCCGTAATTTGCACACTCCGGCTTACATTTACGGACCGAAATACGATCCATTTTAAGCCGTGTGAACATGGCCTTAGAGTCCCCAAACACCAGTTTAAATATTTGGTGGCCATTGCTCATTGCAAACATTGCAGATATCCGTATCTAAGCTCATATCTCTTACTCACATGGACTGAGATATTATGTTCCCTATGATACTATATCACACTATATTTATGGACATTACAATAGATAGAAAAAATTGTAAAATTTTTTTCTACTTTTTAATAAAGGTTTAAAGTCACTTTGCTATAAAAGTATATTTATTATCTTGTAAAAGATTTTTGGCGTTACGGGGCCGTATTGTACTCCGAGCTTTTCCCCCTAATATTGCTGGTTGTTATGGAAACTAAAAAAATACTTCAAAGAATGCAAGAAAGTTATATGCAGATGTTGAATCATTGTCATAGTTATGTCATAATCATAGTGGAATGTAAAGTAAACCTTTGCGTGGTCGTAAACATGCTGAATTGCTAAAAAGCCTTAGGCCCCATTCATACAGCAAAATATGCAGATTTCAGTGCCTAATCTGTCATTCCACACCAAAATCCATGTAAATTCAGTGTGGAATCCACATCCCTTTATGTGTAATAGGAATCTTTGCTATATCTTATGTACCACAGACTTTTCCAGCATGGATTTGTTAGTCCACAATGCAGAAAAAAATGTCATGACCAGGGGCGTTGCTAGGGTCCCAAAACACCCGGGGCTCGGGCCCTAAGTTTTTCTGAGTAGGGCCAGGTGCACACCCGGGAATTTTTTTTTGTTCATTGTGAAATGCCGATTATTTTTAAAAAGGGAAAAACCCCTTTTTGTAGACGCTCAGGAGAAATATAAGTGATTTTCATGCGTTACATTTTTGGGGACTTACAGGAGGAAAGTTCTGAAGAGTTTTCTCTTTCTCTTCTTCTTCTCATCTGGGCCCCCGACGCCCTGATGACTTCTACCGTCCAGAAAATCTTCACTGAAAAATTTAAAAAAACCAAAAATTTTTAGACTCCTCATTTTAAACAGCGTTTCTTACAATTTCCTATTCTATACCCAAAATTTTCCCCCTTTTATAGTGCCCCAAAAGGTAATATTTTACCCCCTTGTAGGTAATATTTTGCCCCCTTAGGAAAGGGGAGTAGCACCCCTGTAGCCATGGTTTTAGCCCCCTCCCAGCCAGGTTTTTTTAGCCGTCTAGCCAGGTTTTTCTGCCCCTTTAGCCAGTAATATGCTCCTTTTAGTAGGGGGATTAGCCCCCCTGTAGCCACGTTACTGCCCCCATAGCCAAAATAATATGCCCTGAGCCAGTGACATGCCCCCTTTTAGCCATATAGGCCCCCCGTAGCCCCCGTTTAAAATACCCCCCCAAACCATATAGGCCCCCTGTTTGCCCCCGTGCTTTCCCCCCCTTTGCCATATATGCCCCTGTAGCCAGTGACATGCCCCCTTAGCCATATATGCCCCCTGTGCCCGTGACATGCCCCTTAAAAAATTTAGGGCCCCCCGGGAGAAGTGACATGCCCCCCCCTTTGCCATATTTTTTGGGGGGGGGGCCCCCCGTAGCCCGTGACTTTTCTCCCGTAGCCACCCCATGCCCCCCCCTGTAGCCCCTATGCCCCTGTGCCCAAACATGCCCCCCCGTAGCCCCAAAATGCACCCCCTGGGGAGCCCCCACAAAAAGCCCCCCCCTGTTTGCCCCCCCATTTCCCCCCCGTAAACCATATGCCCCCCCCTTGTTAGCCAACACATTTCCCCCCCGTTTGCCAATTTTGCCCCCCTCCCGGTGCCCCCACCCCTGCCCTCCCCTGTAGCCCCACATGCCCCCCCCCCCTACCATATGCCCCCCGTAAAACCCTATGGACCCCCCTTGGGAGGGCCAAAACATGCCCTCCTTTTTAGCCATAAAGCCCTTTTGTAAACCCCACATGCCCCCCCGTTAGCCCCCATGCCCCACCGTAGCATATGCCCATGTAGCCACACAGTCCCCCCTTGTAGCCACACATGCCCCCTTTAGCCCCCACATGCCCCCCCTGTAGCCACCACATGCCAACCTGTAGCCACACATGCCCCCCTTGGAGCCACACATGCCCTCCCCTGTAGCCATATGCCCCCTGTATCCAACCCCCCGTAGCCATATGCCCCCTGTAGCCCACTCATGCCCCCCCGTAGCCATATGCCCTGTAAGCCATATGCCCCTTGTAGCCATCATGCCTCCCATGTAGCACATGCCCCTCCTTGTAGCCACACATGCCCCCCCCTGTGGCCATATGCCCCATGTAGCACATATGCCCCTTGTAGCCTCACATGCCTCCCTGTAGGACCCTACATGCCCCACCACGTAGGCATATGCCACTGTAGCCCAAGCCCCCTGTAGCCATATGCCCCCTGTAGCCATAGGCCCCCCTTGTAGCCACACATGCCCTTCCCCTGTAGCCCCACATTTTCCCCCCGTAAGAATATGCTACCACGGTAGCCCCACATGCACCACTCCCACGTAGCCATATGACCCCCTGTAGCCATATGGCCCCCCTTGTAGCCACACATGCTCACTGTAGCCATATGCAACCTCCCCTTGTAGCCACCACATTGCCCTCCCTGTTGCCCCACCTTGCCCCCCCCGTAGGCATATGACCCCCCTTCTTGCCCCACAGGCCGTCCCCTGTAGCCCCACATGTCCCCCCCCCTCGTAGGCATATGCCCCCTGTAGCTCCACATGCCCCCCCGTAGCCATATGCCCCTGTAGCCATATGACCCCCTTGTAAGCCACACAGGCCCTCCCCTGTGCCACACATGTCCCCCCCCGTAGGCATATGCCCCTGTAGCCCCACATGCCCACCCGTAGCCATATGCCCACATTGTAGCCACACATGCCTCCCCTGTAGCCACACCTCCATGCCCTCCCCTGATAGCAATATGACCCCACCCTCTTGTAGCCACCACCATGCCCTCACATGTACGACCCACATTCCCACCCTGTAGCCATATTCCCCACCCTTGTTGCCACAACTGACATCCCCATGTAGCCACATCATGCCCACCCCCGTAGGCATATGACCCACAGTAGTCCCCCCCACATGCCCCCCCGTAAGGACTTATGACACAATGTATGTATAAGTTTAGACCCTGCATGCCACACTTGTTGCAATGTGTACACTGCCATCTGTTGCCACCTAATGGAAAAACCACGGTAGCCTGAGGAAACCGGCGAGACAAGCTGGCCAAAAGGGGTGAATATACTGGAACAAAAATTGGCTGCAATATATGGACAGACCAGATTGACCTACGTTGACCACACCCAGTAGTAGGCCTCTAATGACCCTACAACTGTTGACCTGTTGCTCCCAGACCTTGTTGCCCTATCATGCCATCACCAACTGTAGGCCCCTCTTGCCCCACTGTATAACCATAAGGCCCCAACTTGTAGCCCATACACATGCACTCACCACCTGCGTGAACATCCCACATAACTACTCCCAATAGTAGCCACTTTCGGCCCCCACCTTGTAGCCAATATCAATGGAAACTCCCCTGAATAGCCTCCATCATTGACCCACCCCATGTTGACACCACATTATGCCACCCTGTTGACTTTTGCACAAACGGGTTGCCCTCACAATGCATACAACTTGTAGCAACCATATATGCCCCCCTCCTACCGTAGGAAATTAAGAGACCCCTGTAGACAAAAATTGAAAAACGCGTGCAATGAGGTACACCTAACAGTGTTGAATGATGAAAAAACGGTGCATTTGCGCACTGTTGGAATGCTTGGCACCACTGGTGACTGTATGAACCCCACTTGTAAGCATACTAATAGGAAGAAAATGTTGACATCATATGGAATGCACAATCGTCTGACATGTGGGCAAACAAAGAGGGCTTGTACCAAATAAATGACAGAACATGGTGCAAACTATGGCACAAAAAGGGTGAACAATCATGGAACAACGGGCATGAGTTGCGTAATTATCTAATAATCTAATCACATTACCTACTTCAGAGACCCGGCACGACAACCGTCACAATGGCTCACTGCTGCTTGAGAGCGGTAGTAAGTAAGCAGCTGACTATCATCCTACGCTAGCTAACGCAGTTCCCCTCGCACGGGGCACCGGGACCTCCCTCAGCGCTGGCGGACCGCGGTGCTTCAGATGGCTCTAGAGTCGCTGAATACCCCCCCACAGCGTCGAAGGAGGCCGGTGCATGTCGCGGAGCGTCACGCCCACACTGTGTGAAACACGTGTATGTACCGGTGCATCAGCAACGCGCTGATCCTCATTCCTGCGGGAGCAAGACCCACGGACCCGGGAATGAACCGTCCTGCATTCCTCCCCCCGGACTGTCTGGCCGCCCCCAGGCCACCCCGCTGGGAAAACGGTCCGCCACAGTCAGACCCGTGATCGGGCACGGGCGCGCCCGCACTGAGCGTGCGCTCCCGGCCCCCACCGCAGCGGCTGGAGCAGCCGACGACTTCCGGGGACACTGGTTGTGGACTGAGGGGCTAGCAGGACCCGAAACAGGTTTTGCCTCACATGTAATGCGAAGCCAAATGGTATGGTAGCAAGTTGGAAGCCTGTGACAGTTAGAGGAACCAGATATCTGTGCGATGAAGAGTCCAGTGTGGTAATCTTGGGTGATCAGATAACAAATTGTGGATGTTTACGCATGGGTTGTTGTCGTGGAAGAAGCGGTTTCGGAATATCGGTGGCTTGTCGTGGGGGTTTGTTTGAGGCTGAGTGGGGACGAGGTGAGTTTCTGGGAATGAAGTGCCGGGGCAAGAGTGTGTTTGTGGGGCGGGAAAGTGGAGTAGTTGGAAGTAGGAGGTATCGCGAATATTGGTTAGGAGGGGACGTGACTGGGTTTGGAGGGGAGTATGCGGTTTTTGGGCGGGGAACAATAGAATATGTTGGGAAAAGAATTGAGTGAACTTTGGTGTAAGCGGAGGTTTGGCGGGGACGGCCCGGAACTTATGCAGAGGAAGAGTGATCCGATGTCATGTTTTCTTGGTCTTCCCACTTTGAATTCCATGGGCTTGGTTTACTCGCCGCTTCGATGTTGAATGACAGTCAGTTGACCTGGGTAGCGGAACCCCACCCGAGTGCGTGAATATAATGGGAAGCCCACCGAGTCTATTGAGCTGTGGGTAACTAGTGGTGAGGTCGCCTATGGATCTGACATACGTGGTGTGTTAGTGGTTGTGGCTTCGGACTCGGATGATGGGTATAGTGAGGGATTTTAGGGTAGGGACTGGGGGGAATCGAAATCGTTATCTTTTTTACGCACAATGGAGTGTTGTGTGACAACAACCCGTTTTGGGGAGCTTATTTCAAGTATGGCGACTTGCCATTGATGGGTACATTATATAATCGTTTAGTATATCCTTGTGGCATCACCGTTGGCTTAGAATTATGGATTCGATCTGGATGTGCATAATTAAGGATTGGAGGTAACAATTTGGAATTTTTAAACTTGATGCTATGTGGGGCCCATATCCTCATCGGGTGGTTATTTAGTCTGCTTTTGTTCTGTTGCATTGGGTTTGCCCCAGGTGTGGCATTGTGGAAGGGCGGTGAATTAAAGCTGGGACTTGTTTTTCCATGGTGTATGGATTCGTAGAGTCAGACGTTTTTCTGGCTCTTAATTCTTTTTCAGCCTGTCATGTTGTACCTCGGATGGGACAGGGAAATGGGAGACACCTTGTTAATAAAATAATCTCAAAGCTACATCTTGGGGTACACGGCGTACTAGGAACTCTCGTGGGATACCTCGAACGAGGATCTTGATATCTGTAGGGATTGGGTTCATCAGGAAAAAGCAGGGGAGGACTTAGGTGGTTGATGACACGGAGGGAAGTTTAGTTGTGATAGGGCGGAGGTCTGGGACTACCGCTCGTACAGCCCCTTCATCTCTTTCCACTGATGCGGTTATGTTGAGTTAAGTTGTGTAGACAGTCAATAACAAGTTGAGTGAAGGACCTTATGGTCGTCATACAATTGAGGTTTTTTGCTTAGTGCTGTATAACAATGGCGTAACTATAGTTAAAGGGTGTGATTATTGGGGGGTGTTTCTTATGCTGGTCATATTTGTTGTTGGGCGCATAGGCTTCGGGATGAAAGTTTTACGTTGTATGAGTGTTATTACAATAAACTAATTATCCTAGATTAGAGAATGTAGATTTTGTTGAAAGGATTGACAGTGGATTGGACAAGATGCTCATTGGCTGGGGGTACTGAGTACCCTATAAACACTCAACATGGGTTAGACCACTGATCTAGGTTTGTCACCTAGGAGACTATGCATACATTCAATGTGGCCTGTACTGGATACTTGCACGCCTAAGCCTTCATCTAATTTTAATGGCAATGAAGCTGATGTATCCCCAATTGATAGGCTATCAGGAAAGGGGCCGCGGACGCCACGAGGTAGGCAGTGGTTAGCGCGGATTACCATAGCGGGCGACAGGTGCAGGGGCCCCCCCTCCCGAAAACACTTGCGGGCTCCAAGGCCGCACTTGCCCGTGCGGCCTGAATGCCGCCCGGTGGTCTCCAGAGATACATGTGGTACCCCGCTGGACGAACAATTACAGACTCCAGGGCTTCTGTGGAGCAGAGACAACGTCCGACCCTCAGCGAGGCGATCCCCTGCATCCCGCCCCAGACAGTATCAGGACTGGCTCCCGGGTCCGACACAGAGCAGGCCAGAGTCGCAGATGAACATCATTAGGCACACTCGTGCGCCCTGTGTCGAAGCTCCAGCGGGAGCGAGCGTCCCAGGCTGTCGTGTGGAGTCGGACTGTAGAGGTGCCAGTGCGTGCAGAGCGAAGCAGGATTAGCGAGTATTTTAACTTGTCTGTTTTGTTAAATCTGACCTGTCGATCGAACCTCCTACTATCCTATACTATACTGCCGTGTGCCCCCTACTAATCTATATATTCGCCTGCCTGCTGTGCCCTCCTTATCCTATATATGCCTGCCCTATTGTGCCACCTCCCCTCCCCCCCCCCCCTATCCCTCCCCACCCCCCCCATACCATGGCTGCTGTGTGCCCCCTATATCTATATATATGCCTGTGTGCCCCCTATATATGCCTGCCTGTGTGCCCCCTATATATCCCTGCCTGTGTGCACTATATCTTATATACTGGCCTGTGTGCCCCCTATATCTATATTACTGCCTGTGTTCCCCCTATTCTATATTTGCATGCGTGTGCCCCCTATATCTATATATACTGCCTGTGGTGCACTATATATGACCTGCCTGTATGCCCCCTATATCTATATATGCTGCCTGTGTGCCCATATAACTTTATATACTGCTGTGTGTGCCTACTATATCTATTATGCCCTGCTGTGTGCCCCATATATCCTATATATAATGCCTGTGTGCCCACGAGCTATATTTGCCATGCTGTATGCCCACTATATCTTTATATGCTGCCTGGTTATTTGTTTTTTTTTGGGGGGGTTGGGGGCCCCCCCCCCTATATCTATATATGCCTGCCTGTCGTCGCCCCTATATATGCCTGCCTGTGTTGGCCCCCTTATATCTATTATTATGCCTGTGTTCCCACCTAATCTATATATGCCGGCTGTGTGCCCCCTATATCTAGTATATGCTTGCGTGTGTGCCCACTTAATGCCTGCTGTGTGCCCCTATATATGCCTACTGTGTGCCCCCTATGTCTATATATATACACTGCCTGTGTGCCCCCTATATCTATATATACTGCCTATGTGCCCCTATATACCTGCCTGTGTGCAGCTATAGCTATATATGCCTACCTGTGTGCCTCTAAATACCTGCCTGAGTGCCACTATATACCTGCCTTTGTGTCCCTCTATCTATATGCCTGCCTGAGTGCCCCTATATGCCTGCCTGTGTGCCCCTATATATACCTGCCTGAGTGCCTCTATATACCTGCCTGTGTATCCCTATATCTATATGCCTGAGAGTGCCCCTATATACCTGCCTGTGTGCCCCTATATATGCCTGCCTGTGTGCCCTATATACCTGCATGAGAGTTCCCACTATATACATGCCTGAGAGTGCCCTACATTAATGGCACTGAGAGAGCCCTATATATATATACCTGCCTGAGGAGTCCTTCCTATAATATATATACCTGCCCGAGAGGCCCCTATTTTCTATAACGATGCCAAGAGTGCCCCTATATCTATATACCTGCCCGAGAGTGCCACTATATCTATATACCTGCCCAAGAGTGACCCCTATATCTATATACCTGCCTGGAGACCCTATATTATATACCTGGCTGAGTGACCCTATATTTATTATATCTGCTTGTCTATGGTACAATATCTATATACCTGCTTGGACTGAGAGGGCATATCTATATACCTGCCCAACTGATGGGACCTATTATATATACACCTGCCTATTGTGGGACATATATACCTGTCTAACTGCAGGGACCTATATAGTTCCTATCTGAGGGGACATATATTAAACCCCCCTGTCTAACTGAGGGACTTATATACCTTAAGTAAGGCGTTGCTGGAAATGAGGATTCTAAGATATTGTGTCAAATCTGCAGGGACGAGTCTTGGCCGGAGTAATCAGCATGAGGTGAGAATGGATGAAAACCAAAGGGAAAGTGAACGATGCTGATCAAGAAAAGACGTCCTCCTGTGAGTCACTAAAATGTAACTGCAGTGTAAATCCCACTTATTATGTAGGGCGGGTGGGAGTGGGGGTGGAAGGGAGGGAGGGACCGGGGCGGGAGGGGTGTCGGGGGGGGGGGGGAGGTGGTGGAGGGGGGGCGTGTTTGCGTCGGCTGACGGGGGAAGGCGGGGGGGCTGCATGAGGCGTCTACATACAAAACTAGTATCTCCCACTATATGGTCACTGTTGGCGGTGGTATATGCTAAATCAGGGCCTGTGTACAGTGGATAGTCATATGTGGGGGTCGCGTTGGTCAGGGTTGGCAGGAGTATTTGATCCTTAAGTAGTAATAATTTGGGGTCTTGGTTTTGTAGGGAGTGTTTTTTAGTTAAAACAATTCATTGTGTCTGGTAGATTTGTCCATGTATGGTGGATTATTCGTGTGGACTGTTATTTAGGAGTATACACTGTCATATGGAGAGGAGAGGTTTTGAAAAAGCATGATTTGTCATTGCTGATTTTCATTTGTGCAGTGACTGCTAAGGTGATGGACAGGAATCTATGTGGAGATGTGCAGAAAATTCGTGACAGTAACTGAGTTTTTTTTTGTAAGAATACATCAGCAGTTCACAATATTGGCGTGAAAAATTACGTTAGGGACCCTAGCTAACGTCCCTGGGCGCAGCGTATGACGTAGAAAGGTTACTAAGTGGGAGAGGAGTTGATGAGAGTAAATGTGCAGGACAGACTGGTGTGGGGACAGGGGACTGGTGCAGGGGACAGGACTGATGCAGGGGGGAGAGTGGTGCAGGGGGGAGAGTGGTGCGGGGGGGAGTGGGCAGGGGGGAGGGCGAGAGGGCCTGGCGCAGGGGCGAGAGGAATTAGGGGGGGGGATACAATTTTTTGGGGAGCGGGGGGGTGGGGGGGGGGGCCCATTGGCTGTACTTGTGGGCCCCAAAAATGCCTTGTCCCGGCCCTGCTATCAGTATTACTGTCTTGTAACACTCCTAAATAGAGTGCAGCACTCAGATCTTATTAGCCACATCCACTTTAGAAACTAGACATAAAAGTTATAATATTAGCAACAGAAAACAGTGAATTTGGCAAATAACTTTAAGGGGTATTGCAGTAGGACTTATTCTAAAAGCTAATGTAAAAAGACCGGAGTAAAAGAGAGAGAGGCACACAGCCAGGAAAAAAGCTGCATAAGGGATCGTGTGGACTTTCCCTAAAAATAATCAAACTGCAATTGTGGTTTTGTATAAAAAAGGACAACAGTTTTTCCCTAGAAGCTTGAAAGCTTTTTCATTTCTCTGTATCAAAATTAAAGGGATATAATCACACTAAAAATTTTTATTTGTAAAAAAAAAAGAAAACATTTGCTACCCCGGTCCCTTGAAAACTTCTGCAGTCAGTCTATAGTTTAAAGCTCTCTCTCCCAAAAGCCCACCCAGCAGTCTTGTCAGGTGTATTAATAAAAACTTTGAAGAAACCAAGGGCATGAAAGGGAAGGCTGTACCCCTTCTCAGACTGCAATTTTGTAACCCAATATTTAGAAAAGTGATTAAAAACCCATTTTGGAGGATTCCACGTCAACATTACATCGTGGCAAAACCCCTTTAATGCTGTTCTTTCTAGCACTTTATATCTGGTGCAGACTGCTCATTTGAACAGTATCTGAGGGCATTAGGCAAGAGGAGTCTCATAGACAAGTACAATTCTGTTTAATGGGGTTTTAAAGGAGAACAGGGGACTTGCACCACTCTTGTTCTAGTGACTTGTGAGGGGTCCCTTGCACTGAGGCTCACAGCAGTCCAAAGGTGGCAATACTACTTGTTTGGTCAAAGGTGCATGTGTTTTTAAAAGGGGGAAGGTAAAAAGCTTTTTGAGGTGGTTCTGTAAAGGAAAAAAAGATTGGCTCTTAATACCGAAATCTTAATACCAAATCCTTTTTCCTCCCGATTGTCACGATTGTGATGCATTGGGGGAGGTGGTTTTGGGGGGCAGACGGCTGTGGCCCTCCGCCGTTTTATCAATTTTTTTAATTGTTGACCCCATAATCTTTCGTTCTTCTCTGTACTTTGTTACTTCTTGGTTGCCCATGGTTAACGTGCAGTTTGGGGGTTTTTCCCCTTTTGGGGACAGTGCTGGTGAGCCTTTTCTTTTTCAAACAATACAATTTGGAAACTTGGAGAATCCTGAATTTGGCACATAATAAAGAAACTATATAAGAAAAGCAAACAAAAGTATCTGTAGGTATATTGGACATTTTATGTAAAATTTTGCAAACATGTGAGGAAAAGTGGAGATTTTTATTTTATCATTTCCTTTAACCAGATAAATGGAACATATGAAATATCCAAATTCAAAAGAGGTGGAGATCTATCAATTAGGTGACAACCCGTGAGTTTTCACTGTTGTATTTGGCTGTGTTGATGGTTACCTGGTGCACAGGTGAATCTGGCCATGTTCCAAATTCTGTACATGCTTATATAAAATCAAAAACCACGCCACTTAGTAATGCTTTTTAAAGGATATAGGGCAACATGTATGATTTTTGGTGCCTGGGCGCCATTTTTTTGCACACATTTGTAGTGTAGAATGTGCCTGAATCTATGAACCTGTTCTACTGCGGGTCATAGATTTAGCGCTTTCTAGCTAGAAAGGGACATTTCTTGCTCAAGTAAACCACTTTTTCAAGGCATGTCCCCACAGCACCGGTGTCCGGACGGTTTTTCAGACTGTTTGCGGTTTTGCAGACTGTCTGAAAAACCAGCCGCAAACTAACACACCGGGCCGCTATGGAAAACCTGTGCAGTTCCCACTGCACGGGTTTTCCACCCAAAAAACATTGAACATGTTCATTCTTCCGTCTGGTTTTCAGACGGAATATGAACATATCAATGGGAAGGGTGAGGGCTTTTCTCCGCTCATCGTGGAGAAAAGCCGTCCCCCAGCGGCCGTGGGGACAGCACTAAAACAGTGCAAATACCGGTCGGATAAACTGACCGGTATTTGTCCTTTGCCGTAGGGATGAGCCCTTAAAGTGCTCTACCTGTTCCAGCAGTAATGCTCCTACATTTGACGTTCAAACCTCCTACATGTGTAGCTTCGTATGGTTGTAGTGTGTAGTTGTTGTGTGACACACCTTCACCCCTCCCCTCCCCGATCTCAGGCGCATTATATAGTGCCGTGGGCGCTTTGTAATGCGCCTAATATTGGTGTGCGCCTGATTAAAAATATAGCAAACAGGGCTGCGCCAGTTTTTTGGCTAAAAAGCCACCCAGACTTCTGGTGCAGCCCCGTTCATACTCGTCCCCCATAGTGTCCAACAGAATACACAATAGCTGCCCAATTTTACATGAAATATGCAATAGAGAAATTCCAGATTAGAAAATGTTTTGGCAAGGACAATGCTATTGGGTATTATAATTCTTTACAATAAAAGGGTCACATGTATTAAGACTTTCTTTGTAGCCCATAGCAACCAGAGTTCCCTTTTTATTTCATACAGTGTTCTGAAAAAATGAAAGGGGAACTCTGAGTGGTTGCTATGGGCAACAAAGAAAGTCTTAGACCAAGACAGTTTTCATCCATGTTCCCCTATATCCTTTGAAACGCATAATGGAGTGCTGTGATGTTTGGTGTAACATTGCTCTAAGGATTCCCATAGCCGTCTACTGAGCCCTCAATACCTTTACATGTGTGCAACACCATCTTGTCTTTTAATAAGATACTTACAGCAGCATTTGGTTCAATTAATCGATACTGCAGCTTTCTGGCCTCCTGCCACTTCCCACCGACACATAGTCTCTCCAGTTCACACAACTGGGTACCAAGTATGTTAGCAAGAGCACAAACTCCTCCAACGGCACCTGTACCAAAACAAGAGAGTAACATGGGTGGTGTGATAGTAAATGGGCTATAGGGAACCCACTGTAGAGAGACGCATGCATGTGGCAGTTCATCAGTATTTTGCTCCTGTTTAACTTTCCCTCTAGGAGACACCATCCTGCTGGGTTTTCAATCTGTCTTTGAATCAGTCATTGAGAACTTTTTCTATGATTTAAAGAAATATATAAACAACATAACTTCAGACACCAAACCTGCGGTATTTGGCCGATCACGGAGGTGGCTACTTCTGGGAATGTCATGAGATATTTTTAGTGGCCAAGTTTATGAAACATTTTATTTAGACTTTAAAGGGGAAAAAAAAGTTGCCACCATTGCTGGTGTAAGAGTTGTTAGATATCTGTCCTTACTTCTAAATGACAAATCAGCTTAGTAAAGACTTACATTTTTACTTTCCATTACAAAGCAGAATTTCCATTCAGAAGTCCAGGAAAGTTAAGTGACTATCCTTATAGAATGTTAGAATCGGACATATTGTTTTGTCACTCATATGTCCCAAAACCAGATAAAGTAACAAACAATGGCTGTAATACTTTTATAGAAATGGGCAAAACAAAAGCATATATTTACTACCAACAATAAAAAAGTTGTCCACCATTACAAACTATAGGTGCTTTCTCCATAAAACAGTGCCACACATGTCCACAGGTTGTCTGCGGCATTGCAGCTCAACCCTCTTCATTTCAAAGGAGAAAAGCTGCAATATTAGACAAAATCTATAGCCAGCTGTGGCACTGTTTCTAAAAGAAATCAGCCATGTTTTTCTAATGCTGTACAATTCTCTATTCACCTCTATCGAAGGCTACACCACCCCTTTAAATAAAACAGCTTGTAAAAACCTACAAAGTAATGACCTGAGGATGTGATTGTAGCGAATATGAGAGTCACTGAGCCAAATGCAAATTCTGAGTCATGAAACAGCAATGTTCGGTAATAACCTGAAAAATGCATTATTGACTTTTAGTGAAATGTACGTCATATAAATTGCTGAAACCTACACAATGCTTTTAAAAATTTACTATGCAGTTAATGGAGTCTGTATTATAGCCTGTATTATTAGTGTCTCTCTGAACATAAGAGAAGCCACGATATTCTGCAGAAGATGAGCTGATCATTAGATCCGCTTCATTAGATTTAACTGCAGGGCTGAAGGGGCAGCCTTGTGGATTTCATAGTGATTGTACAGAGAGGAGAGCAAATAGTTTAGTCGATTTCAAAATCTTCTTCCATGTCTACTGCAATGAAAACAGATCACATAATAAACTGAACTTGAGAGCATTGCAGCTCACTTCTATTTCACCTAAAATCTGTAATGGGGCCCACACCTACTATTTGCTGCATATTATACTGGTATATTATGTGCCAGAGAGGTCTTTCCCGGGAATCACGGTTTGGTGGATGCTTTCGAGGATGCTTCCACTGCATGCTCTACAGCACGTGTCAAACTCAAGGCCTATGGGCCAAATCCGGCTTGGACACAGCAAGCAAGGATGGACAAGACCTGGATGCAGAAGGGCCGGGTCTCTTTTCCTGGCGGATGCAGCCAGCTCTTGGCAGAGGCTATGGCACCAGTACAGGAAATGGGTGCAAACCTGCATTTAGAGCTCCGAGGGGCACTTCTGCACCACTTTGTTCAGCAACACAAAGGTGGTGGCACAGCTCTGATAGCTTTACCCAAGTAAGCTTGCCACCCACCAAGGTAGGAAGCTGAGGTGCTAGAGTGGCTGGCTATAATACAACCCTAAAGGGGATCTTTTACTTTCAGATGACTACATGGAACACCACATGCCTTTGAGGGTAACCATAATTCTACTGTGGCCCCCTGTAAAAATTAAATCTACACCCTTGCTCTATGGCCATATCCATCAGCTCTGGTTGGTCCCATCGCCTTTGCTATTGAGTGGTGACAAAATATGCAAGATGCTATAGGGTTTTGTAAGATGTTTGAATGTAGAGCAGTAAGCAAGTGCGCCCCCTATAAATGTTGGTGCGGGTGGCCAGAAAATAGAGAATACAGTTTTCTGTTAACTCTTGGGTCAGTCAAATCAGTTTACAGAGAAAGTCCATTAGGGCATGTCCCCACAGCACAGGTTTTCGGCCAGTTTGCGGTTTTTCAGACCGCCTGAAAAACCGTCCGAAAATGAGCACAATGGTGCTCTATAGAAAACCCTGCAGCAGTCCCCACTGACGGGTTTTCCCCTCCGGCGGTTTTCCGGCCGCAAAAAATTTTACCTGCACATTCTTCCGTCTGGTTTTTTGGGGGGAAATTTTTCAAATAATGGAAGGGGGGGGGGTTTTTCTCCCTCATTCGAAGAAAAGCCACCCCCCCCCCCACCCCCCACGGGCCTGGGACGGCCGCAAAAAGGGACAAATACCGGCCCCCAAAAAACCCCCCGGGATTTGTCCTGGCAGTGGGGACCTCCTTATAGGAATACTCAAATGACAGCCCATAGGTTAATCAGTAAGGGACCAGCGACCATGCTAATGGATGCGTGATGTGAGAAGGAGAAGGCAGCACGACCCCGGCTAACGCACAAAGAGGAGGGGAGAATAGAGCAACCGATGTGGGAGATGTAATAGGCATCGGTGAACCCTTTCCCAAGGCGAAAAAAGTAGCATTGCCATTAAAACCCGACAGCTCTCATTTTAAATTTTCTGGGGGAGCTCTATTTTTTTGTTTATTATTGGCTCACTTTACATTTTGGCCCTATGCTTTTTTATGAAGAGACATCCCTCAAAAAAAGCATAAAATAAAGGGGTGACTTTAGGTGAAAAGCATGTCGTACTGGCCCACAGGTGAACGGGTGACCCACGGGCATTGTGGACCCCTGAGAACAGCAGGCCTGGGGCTGCTTTTCAGGTAGAAAGGCAGAGAAAGAGTCAGAAAGCAAGAGGTATGTCCCCAGCCCGTTTTTTAGTGGGTTGTAGAAGGGGCCCCCCCAAGAATAAACTCCACTGTGGGGCCTCAGACACCTAAGTCCGACACTGGATGAGAGTCTTTCATAAAGTATATGTCAAGCAATACCATCAATACCAGTACCATCAGTACCAGCAATACACCTCTGCCAGAAAGCTTTACCACAATGTGAAGGGGGGCTCTTACCCCAAAGTGTTCCCTCCCCACCAAAAACCACTTTCAGCTGGGTTTACGGGATTAAAGCTAAGCCTTCATTTACAGAAGACCCCAGTAAAAAATGTTTTAACAGAAGCAATTTCCACTGGTCTAGTGTTACTGCTATGGTCAGTTAGGCTACAGTCTGTTGTATATGTTTTATTTACAATAAGACTGTGCATTGCTATAAAGGTATGTTCACATTGTGTGTTTGTGGGACATAATTCGGAAGGGTATTTGTTTTGCAATACGCCCAAAAAATTAACCCCCTTTGAAAATAGGGGGTAATTCATAGCTGTGATTGAAATATATAAATTACCGTTTTTTCTCCATTTGAAACAAAGGGGACCTGGGGAAAGAATTAAACCTGTCATTTCTTCCCGGCGCTTACACTCCGGGGAAAGTGAGTGTCGGTGGGGGCACTTTAGAAGTATGTGCTAGCCAGTACATGTACTGAAGCACCAGGCGTATTACAGGCGTATAGCAGCACTCACAGTACACGCCGAAATACGCCTGCAATACGCTATATGAACATACCCTAAAGCTGGTCACTATGAATAATAATTAGCACAATACTACCCCCTTAAGAATATAACTATTTAAAGGGATTTTTGAAAACGATGTAATTTTGATGTGGGTTTCCCCCAAAAATCGGTATTTTTTCCCCCTTTTCTAAATATATGTGTTAAAAAGAATTTCACCCTGAGAGAGCTACAGGTTTCCCTTTAAACCTCCCTTAGTTACTTAAAAGCTTGATTAGGAAACGACCAAGCAGAGTGACACGAGCTGCTGGCCGGGTTTTTGCGCAGAAACCCACTTTTTATCCGATGAGAGGGTGCGTGAAGGAGTTTAAAAAAGGCCCCGGGTAGAAATAGGGTTTGTGTTTTGTATACAGAACCCTGTTTTTAGTTTGATTATTTGATGAACATTTCATACACCCCTTTTTGCACGGCTCTGTCTCGGGGCGGTGTCTCTCCCCAGCTCAGGGGGATTTTTTTTTTCTTTTTGCTTTTAACCAAAAAAGGGCACGTCCGGCAAAACCCCTTTAAAACTACAACTAAACCCCCGCCCTATGAAACACAATAAAAACTACTTTCATATTCCCTTTTCAAAAAGGGAAAAAAAATACAATAAACCGCTCTCAAAGTGCAATAGTTAAATTTTCCAATCTGCCTGTAAGGAAATTTTATGCCTGTAATTTTCCCAAGACTATAACAACTAAAAATACGCCCCCTATAATTTATTTTTAATATTCCCTTTTTTTCTTCTTTAAAAAAAGGTTTTTTTGTTTTTTAAAAAACAATAAACTAACAATCAAAAACATAACCATATAGAATATGGGAAGTGTGGAAAAAGTGTTTCCATAATACTGTGTTCAAAATTACACGGGGGGGGGTTTAAAAATATACCCCAATAGCCAGGATGTAAAATGAGAAACCCATCCAAATACTTTACATTTCAAAAAAAAAGAAAAATTGAAAGGAAATTAAACCCCAAAAGATTAGAGACACTGAACAGTGCCAAACCAATCCCCATCCCCAGGTACCCAAAAACTGAAGATGGGGGGAAAAGGGATTTTGAAGGGAAAAATTTAAAGGCTAAAAACTGTTAGGGAGTAAAAACTCCGGGGAGGCCTGATAAATCAACCAGGGAGCCCAAAAAATTTTCCCCTGTTTTTCACCTCGAAGGGCCCAATTATTTTTTCCCAAACAATGAATGAAAGCTACTTCCTCCATCCATTTCTCCAATGATGGGAGAGAGGTCAGTTTCCAATTACGGGGATAACCGTTTTTGCAGCTTGTAATAAGTGATGTGTGAGTGATTTTATAAAAGGCCCTCTGGGGGAAACATAAATAAAAGGCTTCTGGGATATCTGGGACCATTGCACCAGCGCAGTCTTGGATTGCAGTAAGAACTGCCTTCCAGAAAAGTCGGAAATAGTTGCATCCCCCCCAAACAAAAGGGACCCCCCCGATATTCCCTTTTTTTTAAAAAAAAATAGCTATTTTTTAATCATGCCCCCTAGGTAAAAGAAGGTAACTCCCTATAAAATTGTCCAATGTACAAGAAAAAAACTATATAATACTGCCCCCTTTATGTAAAAAAATTTAAACTACTAAAAAATTGCCTCCTAGGTAAAAAAATTTAACCCCCTATAATACTGCCTCCTATGAAAAAAGGAATTTAAAAACTACTATAATACTGCTTCCTATGAAAAAAATATAACTACAAAAAATACTGCCTAAAAAGAAAAAAGAATAAAACCTACTATAAAAACGTTTTCCAAAGTAAAAGAATAAATTTCAATAATACTGCCCTAGAAACAAGAATAAACCCTACTATAATACTGCTCCAATAATAAAGAGCACACTACAAAATTTACTCCAGTGTGGACGGGGCCCGCTATGGGGGGACACGCTACTTTGGAAAGATGCCACAAAGCTTGGGACCCACCAAAATTGGGGCCCAAAAATGAGGACTTAGAGCCTTTTCAGTGGAAAATTTCCCGGGTTTTCATTTATTATATCTATATTTCATGAACTTTTTTTTATTCAAGGGCGAGTGGATGTTTTCATGTCTTTTTTATATTTGAAAGGGCAAATTGAAAAAAGAAAGAAGTGTTTTAATGAAAAACTTTTTAGTTTGAATACGGGGTATATGTTATTTTAAAAGGAATTTTTTCATGCAGGAAAGGGGCCCGCCCAATGCCCCTGGTAACCTGGGGCCCTTTTGGGGGCTATTTGTCTGTATGACCCACCAGGAATTAAACCAAACCTCCCCGGCATGTTTCTAACTGTATGTGCATCTTCAGGACACGCATACAGTTAAAAAACAAAAGAAAGCCCCCTTACTTTTTGGGCTGCGGGCAAACCTATAGCCCACGAAGGAAGCCCGTGCAGGCAGCATGATTAAACCCATCACGCCGCTTGTGCGCCCCGGTCTCCCTGGCCAAAAGTGTTAAGCCTAGGCCTCAAGCTTATGGCCCAGGAGATGCCAGGAGACGTATCTAAGCATTGGCAGTGTGATAACATCATGCCCCCAAAATGGCCCCAACTCCCCCGTCCCAAAGGGTTTAAGGGGAAGGTGAGTTTTCTTTTTTCTTTGTCTCCATTAGACGACCTACATATATGACTACAGGGGTCCTATGTACCTAACTAAAGGGGGTCTATATACCTACCTAAAGGTGGCTATATAACTACAGGGGGCATATATACCTACAGGGGATTATATATTAATCAGAAAAAAAGATATATAGCTAAAAAAGATCTAAAATACCACCTACAGGGTGCCCCTTTTTATTTATTTTATAGGGGGCTCATAACAAACCCAAAAAAGGGGGGGGTCTATAAATTTCCTACAGAGGGATAAAAAACTACCCACAGGGGTACCCTAGGCACCCCCGCCTGACACGCCTTTAAGTAAAAAAAAAATAAACCAAAAAAAATTTCCCCCTATTTTACAAAAAGTATAAAATACTATAAAAACTGCCTTCCCATTACAAGAAAATAACTGCTAAATATTGCCCAAAGTACCAAAAGTATGTACAATGGTTTTAACAACTATTAAATACTTTCCTCCAAATTTAAAAAAAATAAAATACTATAAACGTAGAGAAAAAAATTTCTATAGAAAGCATTATAGTAATTATATTCTGTTAGATTACCGGCAGTAATAAAGTGAAAAACATTATCCTGAAGTGTTTGGAAAAATTTTTTTGAATTTTTTTTGCCCGAGCCCTTCAGTTTAGGGATCAATGTGTTTTTATTTTAAAAACCTAGAAGGCCTGAGATTGCCGGAGCCATCTCCTTGTATGCATTTCATGATGCTGCTGGAGAATAAAGGTGACCCTGATGCTCACAAGCTGTGAAATGACTACATGGATTCCATTCCACAGATAGCATGCCCACATGTTCATCTGACATTGTGTCTCCTGGAATCCGTGCGGATCACTTGCCCAGAGTTGGAGAGACATGGGACACACACTTATATAATGCAATTCTTATAATGTCCCAGAGACCTTCAGGGAACATCAAGTTCCCGCAAATTTTCAAACTATGTCAAGCAACATAAAAGGGTTTTGGGGGCTGGGGAATCTTGCTGTGAAATGCTTTTAATGTTCCCACAGGCGGTATCTGCTCCATTCCCCTTCTACATATTTTGGGCATTTTATTTCTTTGCTTTTAAGTTTCAAACAAACAGCAGCATTCTTCCTTTTGGGACCAGCCCGCATCGAAAAAATAAAACTTTAATTAAATGCATGTCAAGATGTTTGTAACATTACATTTTAGAAATATTGAACCCAAATAATTATTTTGAGTCAGATTTTATTGTTAAAAAGTTTTAAAAATGGAAAAAAAAAAAAATGGCCCAATGAGGTTTTATGTGCCACCTGGTCAATGAAGAGTCAACAAACAGCATCAATCTTTTATGGCGGGCAGCTCATGAAACTAAAATTCTAGCTAATGTAATAAAACATTAAATTTGTAACCTAAGGAAGGGGCATTTCAAAATTTGGAAAAATTTCACTGCAGGATTTGATACAGTTTTTGACCAAAGCAAAGAGTGGATTCAAAAAGATTGAGAAAAATAAAGGAAGGCCCCACTTCTTTTTTTTGGGCTCAAATCCCAAAAAAGTAAAATACCAAATACTAAAAATAGTAAACTTTCTTGGTTTTGGGCAGCCCAGGTCAAATCACAAAAATTTTAATAAAATAAAGTTTAAACAAAGTCTATTTCCATTTGCATAATATAATATAAAATTTTTTTAAGGATAAACCCAAACTGGTTTAAAATTGTTAAAAAAATGGGATATAATTCTGGGACTTAGAGAAAAACCCAATACACCCCCCTTTGGGGCCATATTTAAAACTAACCATAGGAGGAGGTCCAGTCTCTGGAGCAGGTTTTTTAAAGGGGGGCCCCCCAACCTTTTTTCTAGAAATGGGTGCTTTCACACAGTGCATTTTTAGGGCAGTTTTAACGCGCCCCAAATTTAAAACTGCCTTTTTTCCCACAAGCTTTTTGCATTTAAACTAAACTTTTTTTGGAAAAATTAGGAATCAATTAGTTATTTGAAAACCACAGACTTCAAACACAGAAAATTGTTTATTTACTTGAATGACCTTTCGAACAATTTAGACAAAAAAAAAACAGCTTCTGGTAATAAAGGCAAAAAATTGGAGCGCGTTAAAAACTGCACCAAAACTGCGCTGCCCCGCCCCCTAAGGCAAAAGCCCAGGGCTTAAAAAGGAGGTTTTTAAATTAAACCCCGTTTTTTTGTGTTTGTATTTGAAAAAAAAATACGGGTAAAAATACATCCCATTCATTAGGGTTTAAACCACATTTTCTAAATTGAGAACAAGGGATTATCCCCCTACTCTCAGTGCCCCTCGCAAAAAGCGACGAGCGGGAGAAAATGAAAAGCCAAAAAAACAAGCGGCGAATACGTGCCGCTAGTAATAAATGTTTATGGGGGGGGGGGGCTCCCAAACCCCCGGGCTCCTAGCACCCCGGGCGGAAAATTGCGGGTGAAAAAAACGTCCCCAATTTTTGCCGGGGAAACCCCCTCCCCAAAAAAGATAAAAACCCTTTTTTTTTAAACCCCCTTTTTCCCTTTTCAGCCTTTTTTTTCGTCATGTTCTCTTTCCTTCCTCGCCTTCCAATAGCCATATCTTTTTTATTTTGCCATCTACATAGACATATAAAAAGGGGTTTTAATTTTGCGAGCCACAAAAAAAATTTTTAAAATGGGGGGGGAAATGTAAAAGAAAAAGTACTTGTGCCCTGGTTGCGGGGTTTTTGTTTTTTTTGGCATTCACCCCTTTGGGAAAAAAAATGTGTGTTAAACCCATATTCAAAAGGGTTTGTACAATTCCCCCATTTACTAAACCAAAGGTATGTAGGGTTTTCCCTTTTATTTAGGGACCAAAAAAAAAATCCAAACATAAATTTTACTTTTAAATTTTCCCCTGCAGTGCCAAATTTTCCCGCCCACCAAAAAACATTTTAATACTTCCAAACCCTAGACCTAGTAAGTGGCCCAAATTTTTTTTGGGCTGAAGTGTACTTTTTAATTTTGGGACAATTTAGGGAAAGAAGCCAAATTTTTGAACAACCCAAAATTCCCAATTTTTTAGGGGAAATTAAATACACCCAAAAAAAAAAACGCACTCGTGGGCCCCCCCCCCCGGGAGCCTGCCGGGGTTTGGGTGGGGGCCGCGCCCGCGAGACGACCCGTGGGTCCGCTCGGGCCTTTGGGGAAATCACCTGACTTTGTTCCGTCACGTCCGCGCCCCCCTTCCCCGAGGGGCGCGCGGGGACCGCCCCCCTAGGGCGGGGCACTGGCGGGCTTCGTTCTTTTAAAATTTTAAAAAACCATTGCCCCATAATGGCTAATTGCCGGGGGGGCTTCCCCCCCTTTTTTGGTTTTTTCCCACCCCAATCATTCCCCTGGGAAACTAAGTTTTCCCCCTCGGCCCTAGAAAAAACTTCCCAAAAATGTGTTTTTGCCTTAAACCCTGTACCAGACCTCTACTACTTTCTCGAATCCGAACCTCTCCCCCCGCCCTGACCTTTTTCCCCCGTCCACCGACCACAACCATTGCCCCCCCAGCCCTGACCTTCCTGCCTCCCACGACTATGATTCCCTTGGGCCCCCACGGGTTCCCGGTACCCGCTGCAAACCTTTGGGGCCGCCACCCCCCCCCAAGCCCGCTGCGCCCCGGGGTTGGACCTGGTTTGAAACCCACTGCAGCAAATCCCCTCCCCGCTTTGCGGGGGGCCCCTGGGAAAACCGGGAAACCCACTTAACTTCGGGTTCCCCGGCAAAGGTTGTTTTCCCAAACGCTTGCGGTGCCAGTGGATCCACTACCCTACCGTTTCCTATACTGTGTGTAAAATATATTAAATATTATATATATATATAAATATAAAAAATAAAAATTTTAAAACCCCTATTTTTTTTTTTTTACTTTCACATTTTAGTCCCCCCCAGGGGGCTTGACCCTAGGGGGCACAAAAATTTTTTAAAAAAAACCCCTCGGCCCTTGAAAAAAAAATGCAAAGGGTGAACAAAGATGGGGGGTTTTAAAACCCCTTCCCGTCTGGGGGAGGGTAGGGGGAAAAGGGGGAACAAAAATGGCGAGGGAGCCTTCAAACCCTACCATTTTCAGAATTTGGGACCCCCGCAAACTCGCCAATGGTGTTTGGGAAAAAAAAAAATGGTGGCCCCCAAAAAGTTTCCATCATTCATAGGGAATGTAACCCGGCCCATTAAACCCGCGTTTACCATTGGGGTTTAATCTTTCAATTGGGAGTCAGCATCTGCCCCCCAGACCTCCTTACCAACACTAAGAGTGCTCATAAAGTCAAAAAATCGCTAAAAGGGGTTACATGGGTAAAAAGGGGGTGTGGATTTTGGGGGTTTTGATGGGGACATTGGGTTTAAAGGGGGGGCCCGTTCTTGCCAGTCTGGGGAAATTTGTCCCGGATTTTAAAAAATTTTATAAAAAAAAAAAGGAGCGAGGGAAACAAAAGGTTTCATTTGGACAAAGTTTGGGCAAAATTTTTTGACGGGGTAAAACCCTTTACAGGACATATAATAGACTATGCTTTTTGTGTTTGACAGAACATATACTGCAGTAAAGTAGACCAAACATAGTTTAAAAGAGAACTATAGAACCCTATGGCCTGTCCCCAAAAATAAGTCAGAATATGGAAGGGTTTTAAAATTTTGGATCCATGGGGAGAACGAGGAAAGGGTTTTAAAATTGCCCCCTGGTGAGGCCGAGCTTAAAAGGGTTTAAAAGTAAAAACATTGGTGGCAAGCAGTGTTGGGGGTTAAGGAAAGGAACCCAGGGGGGAGAGGAAATTTTAAGGGGCCTTTTTGTATTTCCTGCGGGCCAAAGGTCCTTGGGGGGTTTGGGCGAAAGAGTACCCTTTTTGGAATCCTTGGGGGGTTTTCACAAGAGGGGTTTTAAAGAAATTTTTAAAGAGTGAAAGGAAAGAAAAGCGCATTTAAATTTGGGGGTTTTGGGCTAAGCAGTAAGGAGGTTTTTAAAGGGCCCCGCTGGTTCAAGGCAATGAGGCGGTTAATGTTAGAATCTCTGGTGGTCAAGGATTGATTTAACATGTTATTGTATAAAGGGAGGTACTATACAATCATTGGTGGAGTTATTTAGTTATGGTATGGTTGGTAAATTATCGTATGGTGGCGTTATCCAGTCATAGTATAGTGGTAATATTTAGTCACTTATTATTTGGGAGCAGGGTAAATCTTTGTATACAGATTCTGGTGCTCTATATTTCCCAGTAGAGCACCAGTGAATACTAGGACAAGGTTGTCTGCTAGGCAGCAATGACTTGTGTAAATATCAATGAGCCACATTTACATCAAACAATTGTGCCACTGATAACTGTTACCATTAACACTTTCACTGCCTTATACCACCAAGGGTGTAGCAATAAACACCTTCACTGTCCTAAAGTACCAAAGATGTTTTCTACAACTGCAGGAAAAAAATAATGAGTGTTTCTCAGGGAAAAAATGATTTTTTTTATACCCATTATTCTTTTTAAATGTGAGAAGGTGTAAGTTACAAGGGGCCTACAAGCTGTTTTTGCACAAGGGCCTTCAGTTTTCTGTGTTCATCCCTTGAGTAAAAATCTAAAATCTCGCCAGAAGTTAGACATAAAATGTTTCAGATAAAGTTTTCTACCTCTACCTGACCCTCAGTCGACAGCTTCCATAAGTAAAAGAAAATGCAGTTAATATTTTTTTTATAACATTGAGCTTCTGCAAAAAAAAGGTGAGAAAATCAACATATGGCTGAATGTTCTGAAGAGCAAGAGAACCAGGTGATGTACGGTGTGTTATTCCCAGAAGACAACGCTGTTTCCAATGTACTTGCAATTGCAGATTCTATTAAGAAGTTTTATATGATGCAGCTTTTAATTCTGCCCTGCTTTACAAGAAACAGCAGCCTCTAGACAAAGCCAATGCAATATTTTAGAAAAAGTTCAACACAAGTTGCAGCATCTCATATCATAGATATTGATCCCGAGGTTGATCAAGCTTTGCTATTGGAAAACCGTTTTTTTTTTTATATACATTAAATTCAGCTGGTTGACATGCTTTCCTGTCATCACTAACACAACCCAGGATTGGAAAAGTTACCCACTCCCATAAAATCCACACACTTCTCTGAAATACTCTGTGCCCCAGGGAATCCTGCTTATTTTGAAACTTATAGCGGTGTTCCTACAAAGACATGCTAAGAAGTCTAATAGCTAAACCTCTGTGAATGGAGAGGTGGCTGCACTTGCGCAGTTCTCCCCATTCATGTCTGTGGGAGTTCTGAATATAGACAAGCACACTCAATCAGCTATATTTAGAACTTCTATATAAATTAATGGTGGAAAGCTGCGCAAGCATAGCCGTCTCTGCATTTACTGAGGCCAGCTTGTAACTAACTACGATCCAACCTCTTAGCAGGAAGTGTCTTCTTGGGAACACTTCTTTGAACTCCCATTTTCTACATTCTCTTCCTCACATCAGCACACTGCATATATCACATTCTCCCCTGTTCTTGCAAACAGAAAAGTATAGGAAACTGCCTCCAACAACACGCACATGCATGTCCTGAAATGCTCTCTGCTGCTGGGTAACACTCATCTTTTCACTCAAAACTCTCCAGGTGTAACTTCCCACTTGATTCAATTCCCCTCATGTCACTCCACCATCATACATTGCCCTGTGCTCACTAATACAGTATATTGCGACTACACTAATGGACAAGTCCCTTCCCCTACACAGCATCAACACACTCTTCTCCTGCTACCCTAAAAATCGCTGTAATTATATGCCTTTGTTTTCCACCACACTTTAACATGGTTGTCCAGGGCTACTAAAGAGGTTTGTCCATGGCCTGCCTAAAGTAAATAGGACTACGCTGCACTATCAGACACATCTCATGGACAAAAGAAGTGTTGTTTCTGGAAAGGAATAACACAGATAATACACTTTATGATAAAAAATGGAGATTAAACTAAAAAATACCAAAATATGCATTTTTAGGCTTTTGAAACCAACTGCTATAATCATGAGAAAACTTTATGATTATACTTACCAATGGAGTATCCAGCTAAGAGAAAGCCTGCAGATCCAGATAACACCTGGAAGCCCAGGTGCTGAGTTTTGTGAATAATAAGTCCCATACGTGTGACCTGTAGAATAAATAGAAATATTTTTAGGTAATTGCTTACAATAAAGTAGTGACATTATGACTGTCCCCTTCTCCGTATACAATACAAGAAGTCCCTGGGATACAAACAAGGTAGGTTCTGTAGATCTGTTCTTAAGTTGAATCTGTATGTAAGTTGGAAAACGTATAACTTCATGCAATTTTTTTAAGGTGTGGACAGTATAGGGAAGGGTTAACACCCCTGTAACATTTGTTTTGCTGTCTGTTCCCCTCTTCAGAAGATTTCACCTCACTTTCTCTCCCTCGAGGAAATAGTATTGATACCGCACACCTTGGTTATGTGAGTCTGTGGGGGCTCAGTGGGAGGATTTTCGTTCCCATTTGGGCTTCAGAAAATCCAAGGCACACCTTATCTTCAATTCTGAAAGATTTATTTTTTTTACAGCAAACAATAGATAAAAAACCCAGGTTTATTTTTGGTGCCTTTCAAGTGAGTACGCAAGTGGCAATGTTTTTAAATCCAGATATAGTGAAATGTTTCGGCCCGGGGTCAGTAAAAAAAACAGTGGTGCACCTGTAGATGCAACCCGCTAAAGGAGGTGGAGGAAGGCGCCGGGGCCAAAGAGGGGCGTATCTGCTCTGGTAAATTTTCCCCAAAAAACCCATTCTTAAGTACGGGTCGTAAGGTCGGTTTTTTTGAAGCCGTACCCGAAACACTTCCGCCCAAAATAAAACAAACTATCTTCTCTTGGACTCAATGTAGTCCAGTTTGACAAGAGGCATAATTAGAATTCATGGGGCCTCATAGCAAAATTAGATGTTAACATTGAAAAGATTGAATCCTGTCCTCAATGTCGGACAGGAGTTCCTGGGGCCCCCCAGTGAAGTAGACTTTTGAGGCCCGCTTTAAAATAGTTCTTGGGGCCCCCAGTTTGGGGGTAAATTCTTGGGGCCCACCAAAAAGATCTGTAAAATTTCACTTCTGCCTCTTGCTTTCTACCTTTGCCTTTCTCCCCAAAAGCCTTCCCCAGGGCTGCCATGCCCAAAGGGCTACAGGAGGTTTCCCCTGCTCCCCTGTGCGTCCGTCTGAGCCTGCTTGTGCCAAACTGATATGCTTATTGCTTGTAAAAAATAGTACATTAGTATAAAATGTATCTGGAATATTGTAATTATGTTTATTTATTAGCTCAGGCATTATTTTATGCAGTGTATTATAAGCCTGTTATTTAAATGGTGTATCTCATCTCAGGGAACATCCACATCCATTCGGTCTAGCAGTAAGACTGACTTTGTTGGCCATAGCAACCAATCAGCCTTCAGCTTTTATTTTTGCAGAGCACTGTATGAAATGACAGCTGAGCTCTGATTGGTTGCTATGGGCAACAAAGACAGCCGTACTGCAAGACAGTTTTCATACATAAGACCAAATGGATGTGGATGTTCCCTGAGAAGAGATACACCATTTAAATAACAGGCTTATAATACACTGCAGAAAATTATGCCTGAGCTAATAAATAAACATAATTACAATATTCCAGATACATTTTATACTCCGCTTTACTGCAAGACAGTTTTCATACATAACGGCCATTGTATGACTGCGGGGTTTTTCTATACCCCATAGAAACTTCTTGGGGCCCAGGGGGGTGAATGAGGCCACTCTTTTTTCGGGAAAGTATTGCTGGTTTTCTCTATATACTTACTATTTGGGTTCCCCTGAAAGCCGGAAATTTATGCTTTTTTATTACGTTTTTTCGCATTTTAGTTTTTTATCAATAGGTGGTATAGAACCATCTCATTTTTGTTATGGGGCCCTATGAAGTTTAGTTATGCCATGGTGACATGTACTTATTTATTCTGGTCAGTCAAGATTTTCATTCCCCGCTTTCCTTGTCCCAGATTTTTGGGAAATTTGGGCCAAAAGTTAAACGATCCACAGGGAGGTCCAGACCTGTGTTCATAGGCACACTGTAGAGGATAATCGGCACAGGACAAGAGTCTGCAACCTAAAATGAAAAACTGCAATAAATCCTTCCAAGCATTTAAAAAGAATGTCCTCTCCTTGTGATGGGGAAATGTAAACATCCCTGACTTACTTATAGGACACTTTGACTTCTAGTTATCCCCTCTTGGATATAAACATACCTTAGTGTAGTGATGTACCAAAAAGCAGACGGGTCATTTGCCTCGTTAGATGGTGTTATTTACAAGAACGGCCTCTGCTCCAGCCTCCCCCATTGGGCTCATTTTAAGTGGCTTGTGTGTTGGAAAAAAGTACAAAAAGAAATAAATAACAATAAAATTACATATAAAGAAACAGCTTTACAACTATAAGTAAGGGGGAGTGTGTTTGACCCGCAACCCCAAAAATACAAAAAAAGGGAATCATGTACTGCATGGGTACTATTAAATGATATTTCTGTCATTCAAACAACCCATGTGAAAAGGTTCCTCTTACAATAAATTGATAACAGGGTGCCATGACCCCCAGCATTTAGCTGCAATTTGAAGAAAAACCTGGAAGGATGTTTTCGGTTTTCCTGCAGTGCCCCCACAGGAGAAGTGAAGCATTACACAGCATTACAAACAGTGGTTGCCCCGCATTTTATCTACAAAACCGGTCCCAGAACAAAAGACTTGTAACCACTCTCACTATGAAAGAGTCCCGAATGGTGATTTTTCTAATTCTATAACCCCCGTTCCATGTTGGGGTATTTGAAGATTAGTATTCTAAGAAAATAACCACTTTCACTATAATAACCAATGATAAATATGTCCTTGTAAACGTGCAGCTATTAAAGACTTGGAAGAAGATAAAGTCCTAAAAAAAAAATTTCTTACTCCAAATTACATTTTGTCTTAGAGCTCCCATTTCGGGAACGTCTAGGATGTTTGATTTTCAATCTTTTGGTGACAGCTTTTTCTTATTAATTTACTGACAGTCATTCCTTTTTCCCAAACTGATAATGTAATGCACTGTCGACCATTCCCCATGAAAATTCCCTGTGCATATATCCTTATGTAACTCCCAAAAATGTTTTAAAAAAGGTACAAAAAAATTTTTTTTTTTTTTTGGGGGGGGGGGGGGGTTTCCTGGGACAAAAATAAATAGCATCAACAATGACATTGCTGACTTTATGAGGAAAATGGGCCCAAAAACTCGACCAAAATTGACTGACCGGGCGGCACTTGTGGGGGCACTGTGGCTGGTGACATTATGTAAGCCTTGTGGGGTTTCACTTTTCTGGGGCATTTGGTTTTTGTATCAGAAAGTGGCGGAAAAATTTGAACAATTTTGGGTCAGTGCAATGGAGGCGGGTGGCACTAATTTGGAGCCTTGCGGCTTGCAGTGTTACAGAGGTGCTGTGACTGATACTGTTACGGGAACACTATGGGGGTACTGTGTGCAATTCTTACGGAACATTTAGGGTGGTTTGTGAGCAATGCTGTGCGCAAAGAAATGCGCCAAAATTTTGGCTCAGCTAGTGGCATAAAGTAAGCTCATTTAAAATGGTATAAAGTTAGACTAGACGGATCTAAGATGTGCCCAATTTATTAGCACCTCGGATAAATGTGACTGGGGCGTGGGGAAATGGCACCCACCCGGTCTTTTACCACTCCAGAAAGGGCCGACCGGACTATAGCGGACTGGAACCACTACACTAAAGAATGTGTAGCAACATATTGTTATGACACTATGCTGGGCGGACTTCTTCACCCAGCCAGGCCTCTCGGTGCACGCATCTGCCGATTCCGTAAGGCAGCTAGGAGAGGACTCTTGGGAAATTTATCTGCCGTTTAACTATTCCCTGTCACTGTCTCACAATACATACTAATTTACTAATTAAAATCAGATACTGATGCATATTATTTTCCTCTTAGCCATTTTTATTTTCTAACTATATAGTTTTCTAGGCATGATCTGTGGCTTGGGAAGAAGTCACTGTGCAGATAGGGGGAGAGGGTGACCTGTGACCGTTAACTATTGTTAATGCTGGATCCAGTGTTATTTATAAATTGGTATCACCTTTAAGTTCAATTATGACTTTGCTGATAATGAGGAGAATGATGAAAAATTTTCTCTGCAGAACAGGAAGTGTCAGACAATTATTAGGCCTAGTGGCCAAAGTGAAAACTGCAAGATTACAGGATTTTTTTTTATAGAAAGTGATATGGCTGTTGAAAAAAAAAAAAAAAACATAACCAAAAATACTTAGAAAATGTGTTTAACATAAAACATTCAACAGATAATTTTTTGATGACATATTCCCTTAAAACATTGATGGGGAAACTATTACACTACATTTGTATATTATGTCAAACATACATTCACATCCTGATCCTGCAATTAGAATCTTGTCTTTAGGGAGTTTCTGACGGATCCTGTGTACGATCTCCAGTCTCTCTTCCTTGCTCAGATAAGCATACTCTCCATTTGATCCTTGAACAACTATGCCTGCAACAAGCAATCATGGATTTTATGTTATACAACGTCTGATCACTGTATGTAATAAAAGCTCTTATCCAACAACATGATATGATAGGTAGCAGATAATCAGATATTTGGGATCATCGAACTGTTATGGGATAATGTAGATTAAACCTGCTAATATACCTTCTTACTTGATAATTACAGATCAATTATGTGTATCATGTCTTGCAAAATTTTACATTGTAATTCAGTTGTATGGTAGAAACAAGAGCCTGAGTATCAACACTTCCTAGTTTATTGCAAGAGTAGATCAATTTTACTGTACATTGCTATGTTGGATATACAATGTGGTTTTGTAGTTCTAAAAACAGCTGCAGCACCAAGTTGTGACCCAACTTCTACATTTTCCATGCCAACAGATAGTTCTGGTTTTTTTTTTCAATTCAGTCTTTTTTCATTTTTCTTTGCTCTTTGTTTCATTCTTGAATGGTTTTGTTCCCATCCTCTTTTACAGAGTCACAGTCACCTTCAGGCTCACACTTCCTATTTAGGCTGTAGGGGGTTCTATGGCATTGACTGGCATATCAGCTCTTCTTTTCCTAGCTTGGCCTATTAAGGTATGTTCACACAGCGCTTTTTGATACGATTTCGGGTCTGTGTTGGACAAAAACATAGCGTTGATTGGATCCAACACAGATCCAACACGTTACCCTGACATTGCAGAGTTATCTCTAGCAATATTACAGATAGAGGCATGTTTTTCAGTCCTCACAGCACATGTACTTTTTGTTTAGTGAAGCTAATCTTGTTAGATATGATTGGTTTTACTTCAGAGCTCAGTCCATACATGGGGTGACATCACTCCTGCTTTCAGCTCTCCCAGATAATTAGATAGACGCCCGTCTGGTTTAAAGGTTACCATAGAAACCTGTGTGCATTCACAGAGGTCATAAAATATATCTTATCTCATGACTAAAGTAAAATCTATTGACCAATTTATTTAGAAAACATCTCCATTTAACTGTCCTTTTATGTTGAAAGGTATTCTTTGCAGTGAGAAAATCCCATTAAATTATTGTGGCTTGTCTTGGGATATTTAGCTGAGCATTTCATACATGTATCTAATCTTATACCTGCTTATAACTACAAGAATCATGTCCCTTGAGATATGCCAATCTGCTCAATTAAAAATTGCTAATTGTTACGAGTGCCTCCGCTACCCATGCATGCCGGGTCTAAGGCACACCCGAGCTGCTCGTCCTGGCACCAGCTACTCACCTCACCTTGTTCCTAGTTTTCTGCCTGTGGGCTGTCACGCGCCATAGGAGGCGGGGCGGCAGGTCTGCTAGATTTAAAGGGCTAGCGTGCTGATGATTGGTCATCGCTGGGCGCTGACCCTATTTAACCCTGCCTCTTCCTTCTCCCTTTGCCAGAAAAATAGTGCCTTGTGCAAAAGCATTCCCCAGTTGTATCCTAGTTATAGCATGTACCGAACCATTTGACTTGGTCCCTTGACATCAAACCTTTGACGCCTGTCCTGACCTTCCTGCCTGTCCCCGACTACAACTTTTCTCTACAATTCTGTACCTCGCTGCACCTCGGACGCCACTGTAAGCAAGTCGCGTCAGGGGTAGTGACCTGGTAGACTCCCGCTGCAGCAAGCCCAACCTGCCTTGCAGTGGGCTCTGGTGAATACCGGGACCTACTTAGATTCCGCTCCATGGAGTGGCTTATACCACTCCTTGCGTTGGTCCAGATCATCCACTTCTTCATTGACATAAAAATAATATTTAAAGTTAATAATTAATTTGATAAAATTGAAGTATTAATTGAAAAGAATAAAAGAAGCAACCTACAAATTGGTTACCTTTTGGCCCCTGTTATAAAAATGATATTGGGCCATTTTACAATAGACTCCAATGAAAAATGGTCAAGAGAACTACAGGTATCAAGGTGCATTCATGCATTGATATCAAATTGTGCAACATGATATGCAACGTGTGAATCCGTCCTTCAAGAGCTTGTCCAGGATCAGAAAAACATGGCTGTTTTCTTGTGTTGTGTGTTATAGTGCAACTCAGCGCCATTTATTTCAGTGGAGATAAGGTGCAATATCAGGCACAAGCTCCAGACAGGCGTGGTGCTGTTTTTTTAAAAAAAAACAGCCATGTTTTCTATGGGTCAGAGAGTAATTAATAAAGAAGCCTCCAACAGAAATCTTACATGAAATTTGGCTTAGAGCCCTAATCTAATTTATACCTATGCAAAGTGATAATGTGATAACACCACCGTGCTAAATACTTGTGTGTCAGCATGCTTTCATTATGCAATACCTAATACCACAGAGAGATCTTTACTGTGTTATGACAGTCATTCACATGCAAGTGGGTATTATCATGGATATTATATATTTTAAAAAGATGGTGATGAACTTCTTCATGGTTGGGTGCTATCACAGTATCAGTCTCTTAAAAGCGTTTTCTCGCCATGCTTTTTTACAGTGACAGGTAGCTTTTCACTCACTGTCTCATCAGGCTGTGGGAGGCACTAAAGTAGTAATGAGCATATTTAGCTCCTCTATAACTACCTGTGACATTACAAAGACATAAGTGCAGGAGATTTAGGGGGACATGTCTGAAAACTGTCTTTGTCTAAGACTTTTCTTGTTGCCCATAGCAACCAATCAGGGTTTCCCTTTCATTTCATATAGTGCTCTGAAGAAATTAAAGGGAAACCCTGATTGGTTGCTATGGGCAACAAGAAAAGTCTTAGACAAAGACAGTTTTCAGACATGTCCCCCTTAATGTTTAGTAAACATAGCTGCAATTGCTCTGAGGAGTGACATCAATTTCTTATCTGTAAACAATAGCTAATCTTGTTAGAGATAAAGCGTCTGCTCCACAGTGAGCTCTGTCCATGGTAATGTTACTCCCTGCTCTCTATCTAGTCAGGAAGGGAGATATGGATGGTAATCTGTGAGAAACCTGTGTGCAATCAGAGCAGATAAAATCTTTGTTATCTCAACATCAAAGTAAAATCAAAAGACTAATGTATTTGGAAAATGTCTTCAGTTATCTGTCCTTACATGTTGAAAGTTAATGATGGTTATTATAAAACCCTGCATACGCCGCTTGATTTCTCGGAATCAACAATGGCGCTGGCAAAATGGGTGAGAGATGATCCTAGTCTGGAGGTCCACACCTTACTCAAGGCATTGGCCAATAGCCGCAAATTCTTGGCCTCAAGTAGGTATTGGGAGATGTCTCTTCAGTTATATCACAGGGCTTATATTACCCCAGTCAGAGGTCATCGCATGGGTATTTTTGAGAGTAGTAGCTGTTTCAGATGTGGGGACCTGGAGGCGGACATGTTCCACTGTATATGGAGCTGTCCAGTGATACAGGTTTTTTGGGCACGGGTGATGCTATTTACAAGAACGCATTTGACGACTTATGTCCCCAGCACTCCCCTATGGGCCATATTTGGGCATATAGACACCCAGTTGACTCCATGTGAACCGGGAAGTAGAAAATTATTGTATATGATTTCAGCGGCAGGGGTAAAAACCATTTTGAACACATGGATACACGACTCTCCGCCCCCTTTCAGGATGTTTTTAGATAAATTGTCCTATATATTGAAAATGGACTGGGTAGAGGCTTCTGGTAAAAAAGAGACACACGTTGAAAGATTCTTTCAAGTCTGGGGCAGCTTTATTCCCTTACTTCCGCAGAGAATACAGGGGGCTATAGGGAATGCTTTACTTATACCGCATGGTTTCAGGAACAGGTATTAATGGGAGAGCCACCAATTGGAGGTTATGACCTGACGCACCACAATGATGGGTAAATCTAGTTCTGCTTTTGGCCTGCTTGGCGATGCCCAAGAATTCAGTTCTACACATTTAATTAAGATGTTGGTGGTATAAAATGGCAACCGCGTGGGCCGACAATCTTATTGACTTCTGTGGTGGGGGTGGGCTTGGAGAACGGAGCGCTTATTTGTTGATGTATGTGGTTTTGATGTATGTTTTATTTTTTGCCTGGGCTTACTGATATATGTAACCTTTATGTGTTTGCGACTCAGGTCCTTTCCTTATGGTACTTGCTAAGAGATAAGAAAATGATGTGGTCTGTAGCCTGAGCCAATATAATATCAGTATAATCCTGACCTAACATATCGCAAAGCTTGTCTAGTGGTTAGGCAATTGGGCAATGACATGAATCTCGCTGTTTGGAACAGGTATGAGTTCGCAAATCGAAGGCTCGGGTTGGAGTTTGTTCAACCTTGCTTTTATTCTATGTACTTAAAATTGGTAATGTATAGTATATAGATCTGGAAGCTTTGAATCTTCTACGTTCACTACTCACTTACAAACTGTATTCTATACTCCACAATTGTTACACTTCGCATTACCTATTATTTGAAAGTTGTGTGTTGGGGGGCAGGAGTGGGGGGAGGGGGGGGGGAGAAAATATTGCATTTCGGAATGTACTCGTACAGATCTGTCACTTAGCTGAATATTCTGTGAGTCATTGTAATTTTGTGACTTTATCTTGTTTGTTCTACGCCTTCACTGTATGTTTTGCTTAATAAACAGATTTCAAAGAAAGTTAATGATGGAAGAATCAAATATGGTTAGAAGCTTTATCTGAAGATGAATATACCGTATATACTCGAGTATAAGCTGAGTTTTTCGGCACAAAAAAATTTGCTGAAAATACCCTCCTTGGCTTATACTCGAGTCACCGTCAGCGTCCGGGTGCTGCCATGGCCCGGGCGCTGGCAGAGATCTCTTCAGCTGTATGACACTATTGTGGAGCAGAGAGCGAGCGCTTCCTGGTTCGCAATAGGACTCCGGACTTGTGGCCTTCCGGAGTATCCGGCACAGGCGGCGTACTGTGTCATCACACTGCCTGCACGGCCTGATGACATCACGCCCCCTGTGCCGAGAAGAAGAGGGAGTACATCGGAGCAGCGGGGAAGAGAGGTAAGTATTTGTATTTTTTTTTTTTAAAACCTGCCTAGACCTGCCTATGGGGGACATATACCTGTCTATACATGTCTATGGGGGACATTTACCTGCCTATACATGCCTAGGGGGAAATATACCTGCCTATGGGGGAAATTAAACTGCCTCTACCTGCCTATGGGGGAAATTACACTGCCTATACCTGCCTATGGGAGACATGAAACTACCTATACCTGCCTATATTTGCCTATACCTGCCTCTAGGGGACATATACCTGCCTATACCTGCCTATGGGGAAATTTACCTGCCTATACCTGCCTAGGGGGAAAAATAACTTCCTATCTGGGAAATTAAACTGACTATACATGCCTATTGGGGACATTAAACTGCCTATACCTGCCTATTTAATTTTATTGGTATTCATTTTTATTTTTGAAATTTACCAGTAGCCACTGCATTTCCCACCCTAGGCTTATATTCGAGTCAATATGTTTTTCCATTTTTTGTGGCAAAATTAGGTGTCTCGGCTTATATTCGAGTCAATTTATATTCAAGTATATACGGTACTCATATTTACGTTAGGTTGAGAAAAGGAGGTAATAGGAGAACTTTTAAAGAGATTGTGCTGGGTGAGAAATACAGATCTGCTTATTTCAAAAACAGCAATACACCTGTCTATTGATTGTGCTGGGCACTGCAGTTTAGCTCTATTAACTTGAACAGAGGTGAGCTCCATGGACAGGCCTAATGCTGTTTCTCTGATCCTGGACAACAACTTTAAGTGCCTCATTATCACAACAACAAAATAGTCTTTTAAATCCTACATGTGGTTCCTATAGTGATATTGAGGAGCAGGACATTGTAGTTTGGTCAGTTGCCTCAACACCACACCAAACTCCACAATAGGGAAGACCAGAACGCTGTTGAAAAATTACAAAATTGTAGCCCTGCACCAGGCTGGGAAGACTGAATCTGCAATAGGCAAGCAGCTTGGTGTAAAGAAATCAACTGTGGGAGCAATAATTAGAAAATGGAAGACATACAAGACCACTGATAATCTCCCTCGATCTGGGGCTCCACGCAAGATCTCACCCCATGGGGTCAAAATGATCACAAGAACAGTGAGCAAAAATCCCAGAACCACACGGGGGGACCTAGTAAATGACCTGCAGAGAGCTGAAACCAACGTAACAAAGGCTACCATCAGTAACACACTATGCCACCAGGACTCAGATCCTGCAGTGCCAGACGTGTCCCCCTGCTTAAGCCAGTACATGTCCGGGCCCGTCTGAAGTTTGCTAGAGAGCATTTGGATGATCCAGAAGAGTATTGGGAGAATGTCATATGGTCAGATGAAACCAAACCGTTTGGTAGAAACAGTTTGGTAGAAACACAACTTGTTGTCTTTGGAGGAGAGAGAATGCTGAGTTGCATCCAAAAGAACACCAGACCTACTGTGAAGCATGGGGGTGGCAACATCATGCTTTGGAGCTGTTTTCTCTCAAAGGGACCAGGACGGTGACCCCATGTACATAAAAAGAATGAATGGGGCTATGTATCGTGAGATTCTGGTGCAAAACCTCCTTCCATCAGCAAGGGCATTGAAGATGAATGGGGCTGGGTCTTTCAGCATGACAATGATCCAAGAAACACCCCCAGGGCAACGAAGGAGTGGCTTCATAAGAAGCATTTCAAGGTCCTGGAGTGGCCTAGACAGTCTCCAGATTAAAACCAATAGAAAACCTTTTGGGGAAGGAGTTGAAAGTCTGTGATGCCAGCGACAAGCCCAAAAACATCACTGCTCTAGAGGAGATCTGCATGGAGGAATGAGCCAACATCCCAGCAACAGTGTGCTCCAACCCTGTGAAGATTTACAGAAAACGTCTGACCTCTGTCATTGCCAAAAAGGATTTTATAACAAAGTATTGAGATTAACTTTTTTTTATTGACCAAATACTTATTTTCACCATAATTTGCCAAATAAATTTTTTACAATCGGACCATGTGATTTTCTGGATTTGTTTTCTCTTTTTTTCTTCATAGTTGAGGTCGACTATGATGTCAAATTACAGGCTTCTTCATCTTTTTAAGTGGTCGAACTTGCACAATTGGTGGCTGGCTAAATACTTTTTCCCCCACTGTATATAGTAATTACATAACAGTGTAATATTGGGGCATAGCTACTGAGGGATTGAGAGATGGCAGTGGCACCCAGGCTATGGATTATTTGTGTTCTTTGTGTTGTTTATCATTAGACTATGTTCACTCGGCTTAAATTGGGATGTATTTAGGCCCATATTTCGCGACGTACTGCGCTCAATATGGGGCGAGATATGTCACAGTCATTATGGTAATCCACAATTTACATAGAGAACTATGGATTACGTCTCCTCTCCCTGCTCACACAATACGCCGCAGGGGGAGATAAGTGACATGTCAATTTACTAGCGGCGAATACGCGCGCTAGTTAATGAATGTCTATCGAGCTCCCGAAGTCCCAGCGGAATTGCGGGGCGTAATTATGCCCCGCAATTATGCCGTGTGAACATAGCCTTACACATAGTTTCTATAATATTAACAAAGACCAATAGATTTATAAAATAACCCCAGATCTGTGACAAACAATAGTGGCAGCAGCAATCCTCCCCACTGCTGGCCTTAGATTGTTTTGTTCTTCATTGGACATTTATGGGCTCTGTTTTGGTTTTGGTCAGTAATGGAGAATTATGGGGTCAATCTAATCCTGGTAGTAATCTGGAGGAATCCCCTTATAATTGGTTGGGGTCTCACTTCTGAAACCCTGCTGATCCTAAGAATGAAGGAATCCCTTTGCTTTTTTAATCTGGACAGTGGTGCCCCAAGTAACTGGAGCAGCTTCAGTTTTCTGCCCAGCAGGTGAGTTCGGATTGCCATTGTACAGTTAAAATTTAGAAGGGGGGCACAGCCAGTGTCGGACTGAAGGACCTAGAATCCATCAGGGGATTTGATCTTGGGAGCCCACCCTACAGCTGCTGTACATGAAAATATTAACTTTTTGACTTTTAGGCCTCTCAGACATAAATATGTGCATTTTACCATATAATACAGTGTGCAAAATAGAACTGTATTGGGCAGTACGCAATGCCAAGTGAGTCAGACTTCTGTCTTTCTCATACATCTGTCTGTCTCATACATCAGTCTGTCTTACACATGTGTCTAACTGTGTCACATATCTATCTGTCATCAGTTCACTATAACATTACAGTGAATATAGCTCCGATCCAACAAAGAAGCAAAATAACCCCTGACATCCAGGGATTCACAGGAGACATCTTATCTGATGAGTCATTTTCTTCTTCCGTGAGTTGTTCTTTTTCTCTTTTCTTCTTCATTCAGATCGCCATGATGACTTCTCCCTACCAATTCTTACCTCTAGTATGGGCACCTTCCAACAAGTGAGTAGGTAGTAATGGTGCCCACCATTAAGAAGGTAGGTATATAGACCTCCAGTAGGAGGTATATAGGCCCACTGTAGGTAGGTATAGGTGCCTCCTGTGGGAAGATAGGTTTATATGCCCTCTGTAAGTAGATATACATCCTCCTGTAGATAGATAGGTATGTGTATATATATATATATATTTATATTATATTTATATATGTATATATACCCCTGTAGGTTGATAGGTAGGTATATATGTCACCTGTAGCTATATATACAGCCCTATGTAGGTATATAGGTATACAGCTCCCTGTAGATAGGTAGGTATATATGCCCTTTGTAGGTAGATAGGTATATAAACCCATGTAGGCAGTTTTCAGAAATGCGTCAGCCAAGCCCATATTTCTCACTCTGCTGTATCACATGTTCGATTTTAAAATGATTGAATAAAAGGCGGGTTTTATCTTCTTTGGAAGCCCAGGATATTTTTTCTCCTATTGCTGGACCTCTTTATGCTTGATAGTTAAGAGTTGGTTGGAGCGGCCACTGCTTTCCGTGCAACAGATTGAACCACTAAGGAACGTTCCCACCCAGCAATACGGTGAGCTGATTACTAGTAATCCATGTGGTTAACCCTTTGTGGATCAGCCCCTGTAGCATATAGCCCTCTGCTAAGGTGGGTTTATACAGCCCCATGCAGTTTTTGCTAGTGTTTGGTAGCCTCTGTGGGTAGATAGCCCCCCTTTAATTTTTAAAACCCCCTGTGGTTTTATACCCCCCTGTGGTATATAGCCCCCTGTAGGTTGCTCCTGTAGGCTTATAGCCTTTGTAGGTATTAGCCCCGTAGTAAAAACCCTTCTGTAGAATTTCCCCCTGTGATATAAAGCTTCGTAGTTTAAAACCCCCTGTAGTAAAAAGCCTCCTGTTTTTATTTTGGGGCCCCTTCTGAATAAAAAAAAAACATATTTCCCCTTCCCTGTTCCCCCTTGAGGAGTTTTCTCTGGGAGTGTCCCCGGGGGGGCGGCATGATTTCATCACACTGCTTACTCCAGGACGTTGCTCCCAGGATCTCCTAAGCCAGAAGCTTACGGCTTTCAGCCTAGGAGATACATCGGCGTAGGAGGTGCAAGCACAGAGGTTTGACCACGGATTGTAGTGATGGCATAGTCTAAGGATATACCATCACCTTATAAGAGGGGAATAACCCTTTTAACCCCTGTTAAACTCATGATCTGCAGCTGCTGTATTAATAAGTTGAAAAAAAATTGTAAACCCTGATTTTTTTTTAATTAAAACTTTTACCAGATTTAGTTTTCATTAACAAATATGATTTTTTGAAAATTTCTGGTTTGGATAGCTTCCTAATGAAGTAGAAAAATATCTATGAGTTCTACAATTCTTGTATCTCTTATGATAAGCTAGGACTTTACCATTATGAATAGACAAGTAGCTACTCTTTCCCCTAGGATTATTGAATTGTGTCATAGGATTTCTTGTTCTCTCCAATAGAAGTCCCGTGTAGGCCTATAGGCATGTATAGATATTTGTGGATTGCTATAAAAAGTTAATTGGACTACCCTTTTAACCTGGCAATACGTATGAGATTAAAGGGGTTTCCTTACCCCATTGATTAGCTTTAAACATGCAGGCAAATGTAAATAAATATTATTACCAAATACATTGCTGTTCTGATATTGCTGTCTTTTGGGAGCTAGAGCAGTTTTTATCTCCTGCTCGTGTGCACAAGCTTCCAAAGGTTACCAACCATGGCCAGGATGGTGACTTAACGTCCTGCTGTGTCTTATAAACAACATTGGAGTTTTTTTTAATATTTATTATTCTATGTCACATCAAAGCAGGCATGTCAACAATTTTAAATGACCGATTACTAGTCACATTGAATCTATGTAGTGACAGCCTTCCCCCACCAATATAATATCATGTGTCAGTCACGTTGCCATTAGTCTTGTAGTGGTTTGCTTGGTGTGCCCAATATAAGGCTAAAAGAAACTGATACATGGCAGGTGGCGTGGTAGGTATGAAAGGCAATGCGTCTCCTGTCAGATCCAGAATTACTGACATTCACCTTGCGTCAGTTACAAAAATAATCACTGTGAACAAGATTTTTTCTGAAGTAGGGAAAATTGGTAACAGAAAAGAGATGCCAATTATAATCAGGGAGAATTTTTGGGGTAGTTTACATAAACTTAGACCTTGTTGATTTGGCCCTTGTTAACCTGTAAGTTTTACATGCTTGCAGTACAGGGTTCACCTCTATATGGCAAAAAAATGTGTGTATCAGTTTTAAAGGGGTATTCCCACCACACACATTGATAGCATATCCATAAGATATGCCATTAATGTGAGATAGGTATGGGTCCCATGTCTGCACCCAGAGACGTAACTTGAAGCTCCTGGGCCCCAATGCAGAAAGTCAAATTGGGCCTCCCAGCTACCATACTGGTGTCTTCCTATGTGGCATAAGAGCTTTTGGGCCCCCTCAAGCTGAAGGGCCCGGCAGCGACTGCTACCTCTGCATCCGCTATAGCTACGCTCCAGCCTGCACCTATTTACAAAATAGGCCCCAGAACCTTTCTGGCAATACTCTGAAATCCCTTCTAAATCAATGGGAGAGTCCCAACAACCTTTTTGCTCAAATTGGAGAGGTTACAGGGACTGTAATCGAGATAGGTGGGACCCATATCATAGATAGAAAGATATCCTGTTCATACCATTAGTGTGTGTGGTGGGAATACTGCTTTAAGTCAGCCATTGCGGACATCATTGATCTGATGCAAGGGGGCAGCCCAGCAGTCCCGCAACACTTGCCATCTGGGGAGGAGGAATTTTGGCTTTCCAAATGCCCAGTTCTTGATTCCCTCAGGAGATACTGCCCCCCCCTCCCGCAAACACCTCTAACAGTAGCTTACTCTTATCTCCCCCATAAAAAACATTCTTGCTCTGCCTCTCCATTCATGCAATTACATGGGGCAGTTGAGGAAAACTGTGCAATGCTTTTTTTGATCCGTTTTGGATCCGAAAAACACATTAAAAAGCGCCGTGTCAATCGCATCCAAAACGCTTCCAACACGCAGGTTGGCTGCAGCAGGGACGCATCCTATACTTTACATAGGGCTCCTGCTGCTTCTTTAGATCAAGAACTGACATGACAATTCTTTGAACGGATCCGAAAGACGCATCAGAAAGATGCATGTAAACCCGCTCACTATGCGGGGGCGTAGTCACCATTACTGAACAACTGATCTGACTGGTTATTACATTAAATGCTAATGTAAAGATCATATTGTACACAAAAGCGGCCGTTTTTATCTCGGAAGTTGGGCAGGACATGTTTTTGTTGACGCTTTTGTAGCTGAAAAAGCCGCGGTTGCTTCTTGTTTTCCTGATGTCGCCCATACAATTGTATTGAATGGGAAGACGGCAAGAAGACGAGAAGCGCCGGCGTATTATTCAACATGTTGTATATTACGCCGCTGCCGAAAGTCAGGCAGAGAAAAGACGAGCTGTGTAGACAGCAGCTCGTCTTTTCTATTGCCGGCTATGGGGCCGCACTAACGATCGTATCTGCGGCGCTTTTAAAAAAACGAAAAGCGCCGAGTATACGATCGTTTTCCTAAGCAGTGTGGACATAGCCTAAGTGTCCGAAACACGGATCCAAACACGCATCTAAAACGGATCCAAAATTGAATCCAACACGCCCTGTGTGAACATACCCTAATAATGTTTCTATTTAGGACCCATTTGATTGTAATGAAGCCTAATCCTATCCTCGCTGTACAGGCTCTGATTTACATACCTCGGAATGGGATACTTGAATACTTCTGAAGGTTCTCCCCCAGCTTGTCATAGTCCACCTGTTCCCGGTCATTGAAGGGGGTCGATATAGGAGGGTAAATGCCTGAGATATCTAGGACTGGTTTTGCAGTGCTGGCTGGCTTATGCATAGCCCTGGGGGTCCCAGCAGCCCCGACTCTTCTTATACAGCTCGGGAGCAGAGTTCTCAGCAGCATTTCTGGAGCAGTGTTCCTCAGTGAGTGTCTCCCAACTGTCTGAGAGTCCTGGAAGGAGTTAATCATTAATGTAGGCCAATCATGCAATTGTGAGTTACTCAACATATGGTACAAACAAGCAAAACGTCTGCTTTTCTTCCAGCCCTCTTCAATATCACCGGGACTGCAAACATGACAGCTTAGTGCTATGTTGTACTGTCCACAAGCCAGTCACTTATGTAGAAAATACATACCCTACAGCTGCCTTGTACTGAGGCCTTTCTGAAAACTTCAAATCTAACGCGTTACAGGTCAGATGTGCCAGAATCTCCCTGCTGGCTCAGTGCTCGCATACCACGTGTATTTACGAAATGCATTCTGGGAAATGTAGGACTTAAACACTTCTTGAAAATTGTAAATCATATGTGACTACAAGTGTATCCAGTTAAGGCAATCCTATGGGAGAGAAATACATCAGCACAAATGTCATTGCTGCTTTGATCCTTTGTTAGGGTAGGGTCACATGTCAGACTTTTCCTATCAGAAAAATCCAAAGTGTTAGGGGCCGTTCACACAGCTTATTTCGCCGCGGATTGGAGCCGTACTCCGCGCCGGATTTGCGCTGCAGTACGGCTCCAATCCGTCGCAGTAATTACGGTAATCCACAGTTCTCATAGATAACAGTGGATTCCGTCGCTCCTACCCGCTCGGCAAATCCGCCGGGCGGGGAGAAAGTGACATGCACATTATCCAGGTGCAATACACGCCGTGGATAATGAAAGTCTATGGGGCCGGCGGCCGCGCCCCCCGCCCCTTATTCAAGCCGGAATTGCGAGCGCAATCCGGCTCGTAATTCCGTCTTGAATAAGCTGTGTGAACACGGCCTTATCCTCATGAAGTCTGAGGAAGTGCGATTTTGCACGTAACGCGTAACTTCTGCCAATAAATACGGTATTTTTACCTTTTTTTAATAACATTGGAGTCTCTGCGCTATTTTGGAAGCACATAGTTGTTGGCTTTTTAGTGGGTCAACCATAGAGTTTTTGCTCGATTTTATTCATCTTTCCCTGCACCCCTCCACTTGGAAGGACCAGGACATTGGAACCAGCAACGAGCTCCTTACTGGGTGACACTGGTATATCGCCTAACGGAGAGTTGTGCCTCCTTCATCAGCACAACGGCACCAGGTGAGCAGATACAGTAACATTTTCTCAATACCATTGGTGTGCCACTGTAATACACGAGGGTGTGCTCCCGTATCGGCTTTTCTTTCTCCTGTTACCTTCATACAGAAGTGTAATCCTCGGCAGAAAGCTGAGGCGATACCTCTGATGTGTGCTGAGTATTTTTACTTACTGTAACAGAGGCGGTATTCTGAAGCAGGTTAGCTCTGTTGCAATGGGACTAATCCACGTCACTCCTCCTGGAATGGGATCCGACAAAGATCCGCTCAAAAGAATGAATATGTTGTGAAATCTGCAGTGTGGAAAATCCACGCTCTAGCTCACTGTGTGAATTACACCCCTAACTGGCCATTCGTCGGAATACACAATGATTTTAAGGCTATGTTCATATGGCTTATTTGCGGAGCCTAATTACGCCCCGCAATTACGCCGTGTGGGCGGGGGTGGAGCGGGGGAGTGAGCGGGGGGCCGGCACCTCGCCGGCCCATAGACTTTCATTACCAGCGGCGCGTATACACCGCTAGTAATTCACATGTCAATTATCTCCCCGCCTGGCGGATTCGCCGAGCAGGGAGAGGAGACGTAATCCATAGTTCTCTATGAGAACTGTGGATTACAGTAATGACTGGGACGGATTTCAGCCGTAATTCGCGCACTACGGGCGGAAATCCGTCCCAAAATAAATCAAAATAAGCCGTGTGAACATTGCCTTATACTGTACACATTAAGTAAAGATCATCAGTGCAAGGAGAAAAAGTAAGTGAACCTCTGTGTTAATGACTTATTTAAGAGATGATTGGAAAATGGTGTTTCTGCTAATTACGGACCATTTTAAGCCGTGTGAACATAGCCTAAGAAGGAATCCACGATGGAATTCACGTTGAATTTCTCTTTAAAATCCGTCATGACTGGATTCACACGGCAGTATTTTGTATCAGTATCTGAAAGCCAAAACCAGAAGTGGATCCTTAACACACAAGAGGTGAAGATCTTTCCATTTTACCTTTTTTCTGTATAGCTTACATATACTGATGTATAATAGTGACCAAAATACTGCAGTGTGAACACTTCCTTAAAGGACTTGTCCCACTGGCTCAAACAAATTCTGAATGAAAATGTAAGGCAGTGACACATAACATTTTGCTGCAGAAGAGCGGGGAGTGATGCCACAAAGAAATTGCTGAAACAGAGGTGAGAAGGAAGGTGAGTATGTGGTCCCTCCCCCCCTTCCGTTTGAACAGCAGAGTCTTAATAATTTTTTTAATCAATGTTTGGCTTCAAAAACTGCATCTAAAAAGCGAAATGTGTGAACACAGCCTTTAAAGTGTTTTATGATAGGCAAAATGTATCAGTATGGAGTCCAGGCTGCTTGAAGGGGTTTTCTCACCCTACAGTTTCACAGAGTCACAGGCAGCTTCAACTTCACACAGCTTGGTCAGGATGTGGGTGGTTCTACAGCAGTGATTAGCATATCAGCTTTGCTATTCCTAGCTGATCCTGTTACAGTGAGATGACTGCTGGGGATTTAATCTGTAAAGTAAACTCCCAGGAGTGAAAACAAGTGTTTTTCAAAAATTCTAGTCTTGTTAGGCTATGTATTTTGGGGCGCATTTTGCGGTGTACTGCGCTCTAATATGAGCGAAAAGCGCCCCAATCATTACGGTAATCCACAGTTCTCATAGAGAACTATGGATTATGCCTCCTCTCCCCGGGCGTACAATACGATCGTATTATACGCCCGGGGAGATAAGTGACATGTCTAACCCGCGAGTGATGCATGTCTATGGGGCCGGCAGGCGCCAATCAGCGCGACTCCACGAACACCCGCGTAATTACAGGGCATACAGTACTCCCCGCAATTAAGCCGTGTGAACTTACTCTTAGAAATAAAGTATCCGCTCTTCTGCTCCATCCAACCATGATGACATCACTCCCTGCTCTCTGTCTAATCAGGAAGGGAGATATGGACAGTAATCTAGAGACAAGTATGTGCACTCAGAGAAGATAAAATCCCTCTTGTCTCCTAACCAGGGTAATTTCAAAAGAGCTATCTATTTAGAAGAAGTTTTCAATTACTTGACCCTATATGTTGCAAGTTAATCATTGTAATGGGTTAACCTCTTTAAATTACAGATAATTGTATAGATTGGATACAACTGTATGAAGTATTAGATTTATACAGTTTTCAGGCTTGGGACATAAACGAAAATCTTCACATTCACTGATAGCAAGTAAAGGATATCACAATGCACGCCATGGTCCCCACTCCAGAACGTGGACGTGTTCATGTCTCTGTCCCCCAGGCTGCTTCTTACTCATCTCTCCCTGCTCCTGCTCTGTTCTGCTCCCATTTGTGGTCTCTGGCCGGCGCGCTTGTCCCCGCTCCCTAGGGCAAGTGCGCCGACTCCCTGAGATTTAAAGGACCGGTGCTCCGCTAATTATCAATCAGCGGTCACTGAACCCATATTGGATCACTTTCCCCTGTTACCCTTGCCAGTGTATTGATGTGCTTTCCTTATGATTATCATTGTTAAGTTTACACCACCTGGACTTATACCCTTGCTTTTGACTATGACCATTCTCAGCCTGCCACCTGCCCTGACCTTCCTCGAGTGACCTGACCACATTTGCCTGCTGCCTGGCCCGACCTTGCTGCCTCGCCACCTCTCAGCCTGTACCTCTTGTACCATGCTGCACCTTCCCTGTCACCAAGAGTAGCCACGTCAGGGGTAGGGGGATAGTGACCTTGGAGTCTCCTTGCGGCTGGCTCTGGTGACTACCAGGGGGCTCCTTATAATCTACTCCCTGGCATGGTTCAATAAGTCATCTCTCGTGGTGACCCAGAAGATCCAATACCGTCACCCATGACAAAGGGCTTGTTAATGTGTAGTAACTGAACTACAAATGATAGTAGAAAGTTGTGGAACTTTTCATATGATACTCGTTAAACTTTATTACATGATACAACCTTTTCCCCAAAAATATAATTTTTCTATTTCCTCCATGATAGATACTGATTGCATCTTAAAGCACTGAGGGGCTTCTAAGCAATCTCAATTTTTAGTTCATTTGCTAGCCCAGTGCTTTTGTAGAACCTTTTGTAATATACTGATTAGTCAACGATAGCAATCAAACTGTACTTAGTATGTGAAGACTGCAGTCACAAGCTACAGAGGTAAAACACAGTTAAACATTGAAAATTTACTTTTAATGATCTCCACAAAAATGTTTAAAGTCTGAGTCTCATGATGACCAATTAACTTGATTAAATCCTTGCTTTATTTTCAGACAGTTATGACCCGGGCTTGCGATTGTCAGGTTTAGAAAACTAATTTTTGCATACCCAATTAGGGCACTCCTGGTTCATAGAGGAGACTTCTAAGGCTTCGTTCACACGGCTGATTTGGGGACGGATTTCAGCCGTATTGTGCTCCAATATGGCTGAAATCCGTCCCAGGCATTACGGTAATCCACAGTTCTCATAGAGAACTATGGATTCCGTCTCCCCTCCCCACTTGGCGAATACGGCGAGCAGGGAGAAAGTGGCATGTACATTATCCCGGTGGGATACGTGCCGTGGATAATGGATGTCTATGGGGCCGGCAAGTAGCCGCTCCCCCCTCCCCCGCCTCGCCCCCGCTGCACGGCACACGGCGTAATTGCGGGGTGAAATCCGTCCCGTAATTACGGCGTGAACAAGCCGTGTGAGCATAGCCTAAAAGTGCAATTAGAACAAACAGTGACTACAAAGAGCTTCTCTCTCTTTGAAGGACCCAGTTTGTCCATACTTTATCTAGACAGTTCATTGGTTTGACTAGGCCTTTATAAGGCTATGGCCACACAACAATTGTAAAATAATGGTCAGATTCTATAACATAATCCGACAGTATTTTCGGATTTGGCTGGCCCATTGAAATTGAGCAGTACATTTTCCGGCGGAAGAATGTGCACACTTCAAGTTTTGAAATCAGACCTCAGAAAATCCGAGCTGTAGTCTTTCTATTGAGGTCTATGGAGATGGTTTTATAGATGGATTTCGACAGATTTCAAATCCGAAAACCGTGTCAAAATCCATCTATAAAACCCTGCCTTGTAGATGGGTCCTAAGTTATTTTGTGGCAATTGTGGCACTGTAGCTCTTGTAGCTAAGCCAGGGAGTTTAATGGTCGTAACTCACAGTGATAGTGATGACCCAAATATCCTAGACAAGAAATATGATTAAAAGGGGTTTATAAGGTGACAAAAAGATGGAGCAAAGAAAAAAATTTGATAAAATAACTGATGAACCAAAGCCAACCAGTTGAAACCCCTACCCTCCTGCTGAGATTAAATAGAAATATGAGCATATTATTGATGTGGTAGGTGGGCATAGGCAAGTTGATCAAATCTTAATCTAAGGCATACATAAGGAATAGCAGTAATGCATTTTGAATGTTCCCCAAGTTCACTGGTTGTATTGGTTTTCGTGCCTGCTGTGCGCTGCTGTAATTGGTGTTTGAAAATTTGCTTGTTGCAGCCACAACATGGAGAACCAGTGTCTTTGAAAATTGCAAATGGAGGAGCAGGCTAACATTATTTTTTTTCTGAAATAAAGAGTAGCGGGGAGTACTGGAGCGGGGGCACTGATGCTGCTAGGGGATTTATCAGGTGAGCAATGTTATGTCATTTTTTTATGATCTCGGAAAACCCCTCTAAGAAAAAGCTGACAATACGCGATTTGTATTTGCTTGTGATATTTTGTCAAAATGCTCATTAGAGAGGTTGTCTGGTTCAGCAAATTCATTTTCATATATCCTGTTAGGCTATAAACAAGTAAAGTGAATGGTCCCTTCTTCAGGGCATCTTCTTGGAGCACAAAGTAGCCATTACTGTCTCTGGTAAACATGCAGGCCATTGATTTCACTGGGAATTGTGTAATGCTTTATATCTCATGTGGTGTTGACTGGATCTCCCAAAGATTGCAGCTAATTGCTGAGAGTGCCACTAGTAGCCTTTTAATAAACAGGAACAACCAAGTAAAAATGCGGGTTCCTAAATTGAGTCTTCCAGAAATTAGCCCTAGAGGAGATCACCAACCAAGAGCATATCTCTTTGGAGGACTGAGCACATCTTTGCGTTACATTGATGTCAAGGAGCATCAATTATTTATCGTATGCATTTGTACAGACTCACACTGGTCCTTGTCCCCATTTGGACTCACAATCTAAATTCCACCTTAACTATCTGTATGTTTTTGGAATATGGGGGGAAACTGAAGAACCTGGAGCAAACCCAAGAAAACTTGGGAGGAACATACAAATTCTATGTGGTAGTTGTCTTTGGTTGTATTTGAATCCATGATCCCAGCGCTGCAATACAACAGTGCTAATCACTGAGCCACTGGACTGCCCATGTAGTGCTTTATTTATTTGGCACTGCATAGGAATTGAGCATCTTTTGTCAAACAATACAGCCTAAAGTCAGTTTACTTTTTGGACTTAAAGGGGTTTTCTCACTATAATGATTAGCTTTCAACGTGTAGGGAAATGTAAATGAAGACAATTATCAAATACATAGCTTTTTTATTTTGTTTTGTTAAGGAAATAAAAGAGATTTTATCTCTTGTGAGAGCACAGAAGTTTCTTTTGGTTACTGACCTTCTCTCTCTCATCTGATTAGCTGGAAGTTGCTGTCCCTCCATGGTGATGTCACTCCCTGCTGTGTGTAAATGCTAGGTATAGACCTGTTATTGTTTAAGATAAGGACACATTTTCACTTCTTAGAGATCTGCAGTATTGTGTACTACATATTTTACATCTCCTACATCTCTTCATTTCAATGCAACAGGCTCAGCTAGGAATAGCAGAGCTGATATGCCAATCACTGCTATAGACCCACCCACAGCCTGACCAGGAAGTGTGAGTCTGAAGCTGGCTGCGATTCTGTGAAACTGCATGTTGAGAAAACCCCTTTAAGAAAGACAGACTGTAAAATGTAGACTACCCCTTTCACTTGTGTATGCAGTTACTACAGTGCACGTCAGACTTCCTATTGCAGAACTATAGCCTTCTTAAATATAAGTGTAGGGTTTATCCTAGGAAACAGCTGTCAGGATTCAGACTAGAAATTGATATCTAAAGTCTTAATTTACCTCTGCTTAAGATGCATTGTGCGCTTTTATACCATAAAACTTTATTTTACTAAGTAGCTGTACTTTCTACAACAGTTTACAATATATAACAATGAAATGACTGTACATAAATCACTGTACACTGTATGAACAATTTGCATTTACAAAAATAATACTCAGTGGAGTTTACTATAATCACATCCAGGAATTAACTAAGTGCACATCAGCAATAAATAAGAAAGCCAATGACTCCTCTCCCATTTACAATTGCTTTTCTGAAGCAAGGTTTGTTCTTTTCACCAATGCTTCGCGAGTGTCCGACTGCCACTGCTGCACAAGATCTGTCGGGGTTTTACCATCCTAGATCACGCACAAATGAGAAAGGGGGTTACTTTGATGAGCAATATGCAAACTATAGTTCTGTTAGTTACATCAATGATTGATAAAGATGTTTGCAAGGTATCCAAGTTATTGGGACTAAAATTAGGGGAAAACTATATAATGAATAGTTCAGCTTAACAACAGATATTTTTATGACCATGATATGAAAAAATGTGCCTATTTTATTTCTATCTAAATTTCGGCCTTAGTCTTAGAAGCTGAGTGAGGGCTCTGCAACATTTAACAATGGTCTTTCCTTAGTACAGGCCATCAATGTGTTATTAACAGAAAGAAGAGGTGCTTCAGCCTCTGTACTGAAGTTCTCAACACCGCACCTCTCTTATCCATGTGGCATTTTATGGTACTGCAGCTTAGAACTAGTCACTTGCCGGGTGCATCCCTCCATACCCTTTTGTTCTGCTGATCGATGAAGATGCCCTCACCAATCACTCACTCCTGGCCTCTAGCACTGGCTGATGTCCCTGGAAGCGTTGGATGAGGCCTGTTTAAATCCAACATGCAAAATGCTTCTCTACTTTGCCATCTGCCTTCTAGTGAGTAGGCAGGACAACTCCCTACACAATAGATAGCTTGCCAATCCCTCTGCAATGCATACATACTAAAAAGTCTTTTCTGTAGATGGCAGGTGAGGTTTGATTATACTTACTCCATTCTTTGTCATCATGTTGGCACCATGGATTATCAGCATTTTGATAATTTTATATCGGTTAAGCCTGACGGCATCATGTAATGCAGTGTCGCCTTCCTACAACCAAAAAGTATAGTGTTAATAAACTTATTTCAAACAACCCTGGCGTTTCCTATTAACAGAATTCAGAAAACCTAAAAGCACTTTAAAAGGAGTACAATGGAGAAACAGAGGGGAAGATTCACTTATCCTGAGTATTACTTAAAGTTTAGACTTACTTTGCACCAATATTCTATGCCTACATTTTAGAACCTTGTGAAGCATTTTAAAGAGAATCTGTCACATAGATTATGCCCCCCTTGCTGAGGACAGAACAAGCCAGTGTCAGACCTGCTGTTTCCAGCGCTGTGTCCCTTATTCTGTAAGATGCTGGAGTTTGGGTATTTAGTGCTCAAATCTGCAGTTTTCAGCCAGAAAAGAGTCCTGAAGAGAGTCATTTGAGGCTAGCCCCGTAACTGATTAACCTGTTACTTTGAATAGGTAGAAATAGGTAGAAATAACTGACAGGTGGGAGGGGCTAGCCTTTGGTGGGCGGGGCTAACACCTGCTCATGAATAACATTTGAGGGGTAAATGCTCTAAAACTATAGCATCTTACAGAATAAGGGGCACAGTGCTGGAAACAGCATGTCTGTTACTAGCTTGTGCTGCCCTCAGCAAGGCGGGCATAAACTATGTGACAGGTTAACTTTAAGCCACAGTCCTTACCAAGAAGCCATATGAATTCCCTTTATGCCACGTGTTTTTGATGGATGAAAAATGTGACACATTTTGGTGCATTTTACTACAAGGGTCTGGAAACACACTAATACATCTGACCATGGTTGGAGTATGATACAGGAATTTAATGGAATAGGATGAAGAGAATACTTGTGTAATTTACTGCCCTCATTTTTGTGTTCCTTTAATTATACAATGAAAACACACCAGTAAATATGTGTTTTGTTACTTTTCTTAGTTATCGAAGACCAGTTAAGGCTCCTGACTTGTTTGCTTTGGTAAATACCTGTACTACCGACAAAATAATTGTGGAATATCTTTTCTTAGAACTCTGTGCCTATTGATTGCTATTTTTCCTATAAATTTATAAATACAGTCTACTGGACATTATTATTCCCCTGATCAGTAAGGTGTGTCCCTAAACAGTCTGAAATTATCGGAGTATGCCCTATTGAAAAGGGCAATGGTAACATCCAATTGTCAGAAAAATAAAGTGTGGCATGCTCCATCAAACACCATATTCAAGAACTACTTTTTCCTGGCAGCATTGCTTCTAGAGTAGAATTTTTCTATAATTTGCTGCCATAAGGACGGTGGAGACCACTCTTCTATACATGCCACTATCCTAGTTTACACATGCACCAGGTCTGTCATAATCATGATTTCAAATTTTAAAACGTTATTTATGTGAAATAAATATATCGACAAATGAACCTGAGTCAAGGTGGCTTCTCCCAAAAAGGGACTATTAGGCTCTTTTGAGTTCTAGGACTCTTTTTTTTTTTTTGCTATGATCATAGTTTTCTATAAAGTAATATCTCCAATAAAATTTTTGTTTATTTTTTTTTATGATTGCATTTGTCTGGCCACTGAATAGATTTCTTCAGACACCTTGGGGTGTTTAGGGTGAGTGGTTGCCGGACACCTCTGTCATGATCTATTCCAGTAGTTTCCATTGTTTCTTTAGATTCCAGTGGTCTTAAATGATCAGTTGGCTTTAAATTGCATTGAAGAAATTCTAAAAAAAAGTTTTGACCTCCAGCCAGGGCCAACTTTCTGTTAAATGTTATCTTGTGTAGGAGATGCCACCAAAATACAGTGTACAAATAACCATATCATACATTGCCCAAAAAGCTCCATACAGGATGGTGCCCACATAAGTATGTGATAGGTTGGCCAGATAAAACTTTCATTCAGTTTCCTAAATAACAATGCTATGCACTGCTACCACCACCATTCCCTACAAAAATAATAATCTGTACAGTGCTAAATTAGCAGTTCCACACAATTCTTCCATATGCTGCTAACCCTAATACCGACATATAGCTGCAAGAAGAAATAAGTGAAGCTTTTGCAATTAGTATGTGGACTTCTTCATTTATTAACAATTAAATGTGGTCTCTTTATCTAAGTTGCAAATATACTGTAGACAAACACAAACTTGTAACATGAAAGAGTTGTACTAGTTGCTGTCCTTTGTTGAGCCGATTGAATAAACATCCTGTGCGCAGGGAAAAATGGAAGTGAACCCTTTCATTTAACAACCTGTAGAACATCCTTTAGTAGCAATCACCTCTAACAAATGTTTTCTATAGTTGCAAATAATTATTTGCAGAACATTGAGGAGGAATTGTTGCCCATTTCTCTGTGTAGATGTGTTTCCTTTCATCAATATTTCTAGGATGTTCTCTAAGTAGGTTATGCCACAGCATCTCGAAAGGATTAAGGTCAGGGTTCTGGCTTGGCCATTAGTAAGCCAAATCTTCTTCTTTTTCAAGGATTCTTAAGTGGATTTACTTTTGTGCTTTGGGTCATTGTCTTGTTGCATCACCCAACGTCTCTTCAGCTTGAGTTCTTAGATTGTTACATGTACATTCTCCTGTAAAATTTTTTGATACACCTTCATTGTTTCCTCAATGATTACAAGGCGCCCAAGCTCAAACTTTGATGCTGCCACCACTATGCTTTACAGTTGGAATGGGGTTGTGCTGTGCAATGTTCTTTTTCCTTTCAAACATACCATAGTGCATTTGTGCTAAACATTTCCACTTCATCTTACCTGCATATAAAACATTTTCCCAGGAGAAAGGATATTGAGGTGGCCTTGCACACACTCAAGAAGGGCTGCAGAGTTTGTTTTTTTTAGACAGAAAAAGCTTCAGCATTGCTGTCTTTCCATGCACACCATTCTTGTTCAGGTTTTTTCAAAATAGTGGACACAAGAATAAAGGTTTTTGCAGCTTTCAGTGTCTTATGTCTTTCTTACCTGTTTCAGGATTACCTACAGTACTTTTGACGTAGTCTTAATAGGATGCCATTGCTAGGGATAATAGCAACAGTTCTGAAGTTTCTCCATTTGTAGACAGTTTGTATAAGGTTAGGTTCATACATCGTCTATGCGGCTTATAGCGGCGCGTACTATGCCGGGTGTTTTACAATTACGCGCTGGCCAGCATGTACATCTAAAATGCTCTGTGCTGGCTCCCATAGACTTAACTGCTGGGGAAAATGGCAGGTAATCATAGCTTTATATATATATATATACTCTTGCCACGGATCTGTTACAGGTAAAGTAATACAAAGTCCAACCTTTCAGTCCATACAGACTTATTCACAAGCTGAGCCCTGTTGTTCCTCTGAGCGTGTAGCCTCCATCACCTCCGTGCTCGTTTGCACCTGCTATGTTTTGGGCTCCACCCCCTTTGTCCGCCTCGTTTTGCTTGACAAAGGGGGTGGACCCCGAAACATAGCAGGTGCAAACGAGCACGGAGGTGATGGAGGCTACACGCTCAGAGGAACAACAGGGCTCAGCTTGTGAATAAGTCTGCATGGACTGAAAGGTTGGACTTTGTATCTTACCCTGTAACGGTTACCTATCTATATACTTTTTAAAGTTTCTATTGTGCGATATATGCATATTTTTGGCATATCTTTTGTATCGATTAAAAAGAAAGAAAGAGTATATATATATATATATATATATATATATATAAAGTTTGCACACAGTGGGATTGGGGAATCCTATAACTCAGCCACTTTATGTTAACTGGGGAAGAATTACTAACTGAGTGAGACTACGGTTATGTAGGTAATCATAGCTCTCAATGGGAGTTAGGAATTACCATATTTGCAGGTCTTACTTCGAGAGTATTAAAGCGCAATGGGGCACCGAAATACGTCCTTCAAAGACGCCATGTGAACATACCTTAACTATGGATGGATGTACACTTAGGTCCTTAACAATGCTTTTACAGCCATTTTTTGTTTTACATAAGAGCTACAACACATCTTCTGAGGTCTTCTCAAAATTGTTTGCATCAAGGCACATTTCACTCTTATCATTCTTTCTTGTAACTGGCACCTGTGACAGCCACACTTCCAATTTTATCTTCTTAGCAGAAACACCAATTTCCAATCATCTCTTAAATAAGTCATTAACATAGAGGTTCACTTACTATTTCTCCTTGCACTGATGATGTTTACTTAATGTGCACAGTATAAGGCAATGTTCATTTTGGGACGGATTTTGTTCCGTATTTCGAGCCGTACTGCGCGAATTACAGCTGAAATCCGTCCCTGTCATTACGGTAATCCACAGTTCTCATAGAGAACTATGGATTCCGTCTCCTCTCCTCGCTCGCGAAATATGGCATGTCAATTATTCACAGCAGTATAAGAACCATGGATAATCAATGTCTATGGGGCCGGCGAGCTGCCGGCCACCGCTGCTGAGCACAAGGCGTAATTGCGAGCAAAATCCGTCCCGCAATTACGCCGTGAATAAGCCATGTGAACTCAGCCTAAGAATTGAATGCTTCAGTTCTTTATGTGTAATTCGTTTAGTTAGATTGTCTCTATCTATAATTGTGACTTAGCAACCAGAACATATTTTATCAACAACTCCGAGGGATTCCAAGGGGTTCACTTACTTTTTTTGCAACTGAAAAATGACAAAATAACAGCTCGATACAGAAAATAGTCTATGAGCACTACCATAAAATGCCTAAACAATACTTCTGTAGAACTAAGACTAGTGACTAGTGGTGCTTGAAAGCCTTGGGTACAACGCCATCTGATGCATCCTTTGCATAGCTCTAAAGCCAGCCTACTATCACCAATATTGAGAGGAGTATCAGTGCCCATTTCCTATGGCATAAATGATCACCTGAATTATTAGTGATGACCAGTACTCAGGGATCCATAGAAGTATTATTTTATTTCAAAAATGTAAAATCCTGATTTAGCATGGTTCAAACAACAACAAGCTCTCAGAGATTCCACATAAGCTGCTGACGCGTTTGAGACTCCCCCAGCGTACTTAATCATAGGTAAAAAATGCATTAGCAGCTTATTTGGAATCTCTGAGAATGTGTCTGAACCACGCTGAATCCTTGGACCTGTTTTGCTTTCAATCGGATGTCATTTAATTTTTTTAAATAAGAGATACGGATTCCTGAGTGCTGGCCATCAAATATTTCGGATGTCAGTTCAGGAGGTTGTCACTTAGACTTTTGCGCTGATATTGGGTGAGCTGACTCTGTGTACAAGTTCAAATAAGTGGTCCCCTCTTTGCTATAAGCAGGAGCTAGCACTTATTTCATACAGCAGCTGCGGTCTGATTGATGTACAATTTATGACATGTTTTGTTAAGAGTCATTAGGGAAGTTTTCCAGTATTCTTATTCCACAATCTTAGTCCACAGTCTTAGTTCTACAGTAAAAACAGCATACAACGCTTACCCTGTCTCTGGCATTTATATCCACCCCTGTAGCAATGAGATGTTCCACTATGTCCGCATGGCCTGTACGTGTGGAAACATGCAGAGGAGTACTGAGAACCTGAAAAAAATTGCAATTTCCAAATGAAATAAATACACTGAATAATGGTTACTTTAGGAAGAAGACAACAAACTAAAAATTGTAAAGTTGTATGAGCTTATTAAAAAGAAAGGAATTGTTAATAAAAGTAATCTGTGCCTGGAGTCTCAAGAAAATTCCTGGTGCTAAAAATGAACGGGCTAAAAATGTTTGCTGGTGCACGTAATAATATGTATGCAGTTAATAGTGATATAAATTACCTTGTCTTTCACATTGATTTCAGCCCCATTGTCCTGAAGAAGCTGTACAACATCCAATTTACCCCCACGACAGGCCCAGTGAATGGCTGTGCAATCCAGCTACACAGAAAAAAATTAAAACATTACATTTTTTCTTTGTCTAGGGCAATAACGGGTTAATGTCAGCAATAATGGGTTAATTTATGCTTTTCTGCTGGTCAAGTGTTGTCATGCGGTTAATGTCATGATCCTAAGTGGTGTAGTATGGTGAAGAAGTTAAACGTGTGTGGTGTCACCTTCCCAGGCTCCAGTGATGTTTTTTCTATGACAGTAAATTTATAAATGTTGAGACAGCAACAGCCTCAATCAGACATGAATGCAGATGCACAAAACAGCAGGATTTTCGACTCAAATAATCAAATCCCTAATATCAAGTGTAACAACATCAACCTCTAACAGTCTAAAAATGCATGTCATGTACAAATGTTGTTGTGACCTGTTACAATATTTTTGGCCACAACAAAATCAACTAATAGAAAAGGCTGTCACTGCGCTTATTGATTTTTTCTTTGGATTTGTCTCTTACAGAAAATTGACAGGATTATGCTAGATCAGAGCATTGTGACAGAAGCCTGAGGAAGAAATACATTTTCACAAGAACTTATTGCTGCTGTTAAAATTTTTAACAACAAAATATTTGTGCCAAATGTGCTCAGCTAATACTATAAAGATAGTGGGTCCTATTGTTGTGGATGGGAACAAAGGTGTTATATGTGTGATCCTTTGTGTCTCCATTTTATTATATTAGTTAGTATAACACCACGTATGCCTTCATATTATGGCATGTAAAAGCTGCCTGTCTATCTCTCGTCTCTAATATGTTTCTAAAATGTCTGCTACATGTTATGCTTATAGAGATAACTGCCGTATAATCCAAGATGGCGTCCCCTTCCAGGACTACACCCGAGGTTTGGACATTCCTGAGCTATAGGGAGTATACCCCAAATAAGGAAGTAACCAATCACAGACCAACAACTATGCCCATGTGATGCTTTCTTATCTCTCTAACACAAAGGACTATAAAAACCTGCCATTTTGAGAATAAAGACTGGAAGTGTTTCAGACCAACCTGGGTGTTTGGTGTGATCTCTTTCTCGGTGCACCTTTATCATCCTAGGTTAATTTAGAGACCCCTACAAGGATGTAGAGCCCCTTTGAGGTTCCATCCATATCACTATCCCTACTACCTACAAATTGTGTGAACACGGAGACACATCACTAAATAGCGGGGAGGTAACTAAAATTAATAGTGTCCCATAGCAAAATAACGTAGTGCCCCACTGCCTAGTGACAATAAACTAAAACAACAGCATAAGTACCAATAAAGGTATAAATAATGCCGCCATATATCAGGGAAACCATATAGTTGTGCTGAGGAGCAAAAAGCCACCAACTTCTTGTTCTCTACAAAAAGAAACAATATTCTTATACTTGTGTGGGGCCCCTCAACCTCAGCTGCTATGGCTATAGTTAACACCATGCTAAATAGATAACTCAGAGTTAGGCCTGGTAGAAGGGGAACATGCTTGACCACCTTGCCCAAAGATGGGTGTGATGGCAGTGACTAGCAAAACCCCCATTTGTGTTCTCTACTTTAATGACTGCAATTACATGCTTCTTAACACACTTAATACTGGCTTACCCGATCCCTAAAGTTGACAGAGGATCCGCTGTCTATAAGTTTCTTGATGATTTCAATGTGTCCCTCCAAGGAAGCTCTATGGAGAGCCGTCCGCTTGAACTGCAAAATGAATACCAGTAGTTTGATACACACATTATACCAAATAACTGTCATAACCTGAAACAGTACTGGTAAGGGACAAGCTGGTACGATGTTCATTTAGGGCGGCATGTATGAACAGGGCTGCGCCAGATATCTGGCGTGTTTTCAGCCCGATATCAGACACAGCCCCATTCAATACATTTTTAAATGACCCACACGCCATTATCAGGCGCATTACAAAGCGGAAGGCGGGGCGCACTAGAACCGTAGCGAAGCTATAGATGTATAGCGGCACTACGGCATTTCTAGGTGTATTACAGCTGGAACAGGTAGAGCACTTTCAAAGTGGTTTACCTGAGCCAGAACTGTCGTACTAGCGCTAGAATGCGCCTGATTTATGACCTGCTTTTAGAGGGGTTCAAAATCAGGCGCATTCTAGCTATTATTATTTCCCCATGAAATTTTGGGCCCTTTAAAATGCCAAAATTTCATACATGACACACTTAGTGTATATAAATACAGGAAAATTTATATTTATCTTTTAATTTACAGAAAATGATCTGAATTAGACTGCTCATCCTTGGCGCTCTGGAACACTGGCAAGAGTACAGCAATAATGGGTGGAATACCTTTACATAGTGATGTGGTTATGAGATATTACACCTTAGTGGCCAGATGTAACATTGTACTGAATAGGGTTTCCCTATCAACTTTAAGGGCTGAAAATCACAGTTAAATAGGGAAAAGCCTATCTAAACGGAAGGCTGGGACTTTTTTTTACCTTCCAGCCAAAGCCACCATCTACCTTTACATTGACTGTCCCTTGATTAATGACACATCGTTTTTAAAATGGTGGGGTCCAACTTCCGTGATGATCAATGATCCTCAGAATGAGAGGGCTGTAGTGCTATAACCATCATGAGACAGAGCTGATTGCTGCTTTTGTGGTGGGGTAGGTTTGGTAGGATCAATTGCATCTATTAGGTCAATAACTACATTTTTTACCTTTGTTGGGTTCTCCACTACTTCCACCAAATTATGGTATCAATGTATGGAACTGACTGCTATTCCCCGATGCTGACAAGGCTGCCATCAGAGAGGTACTATTCCTCTCTAGGGCCTATTTCAGAAAAGGTGCCAGCCTGCCTCACCTCCTGTCCACCCACAGGACCTGCACCGTTTCCTCTTTTTGGGATTTAATTAATACAACTGAAACTGTACAAACCCCATTTAGTATTTTGTTTTACCTTCCTCCTGGGACCTACGAAATATGTAATATGGGCCTATTGTGTATGGGGGTAAGGTTATTTATTATGCTGGAAATGAGTACGGTATCACCTCAGATCCACCAAAAGATCACAATGTGCTACGAGACAAAGGATGGAAGCTACAAAAAGGAGGGTCAAGGACCCTGTTGGCTGCCTTATATGTAGGTCTAGATTGGAAGATCTACTCTGGCCACTTTTTTTAAGCTATCAATAGTCAAGACCTTTTAAAACTAGTGTGCTGGTATGTTGATCTCTGCCTAAACATCTTAATTAGTATTAATGACTGTTTGTTCTTACATAAGATGTCCCTTGAAGAATCTCTGTCCTTGATATCATCCCTATATGTACTCCTGAGACTTTAACGGGACACTATCATCAAAATTGTTCTTTTCACATACTGAACAATATGTAACTATTATATGTTTTTTTTTTCTAAACTGGGTGGTAAATCTTTTTAAAGTTCCCTTATGAACATTACCCTCTGACTTCCTCTGTGAGCAGTCAGAGGATTGCTTGATGGTCCTTCTTTCTGGTCAGTTCTGATCTGAGAGTGTAACTATTATCAGCAATAACCTGATAAGTATGAAAAAACCTTTCCATTATGCTTCTATGTATTGCTCATTTTATTGCTGTAATCTTGTCTATCCCTGTCCAGAGAACAATGGAATAATCATTATGTCATGACCTACTATTTGTAATGAGACTACATAGAGATAAGCAGAACTATAGTAAATTGAGATCAATCTGCCTTGTCATTCAGGAGTATTATCTCTTTAGTAATCACACCTAGGAAAGGGCAAGATGTTATATATCATTTTTAATTGCATAGGATTGCTGAAATTCTAAAAAAAAAAAATTACAAAAAATAGTTTTCCAGGAATATTGGGTTTAACAAAAATACTCCCTTCTGATGAAAGTGTTCCTTTAACTTGTACTTTAAATTAGTGACAACCACGTATGCGAAAGGCTTTGGTGCTTCTATTTTTAAGCTAATAAATAAATAATTACAGACATGTCACAAGAGCAGATCGCTTTACAGCTCGCTTCGGAATATGTGCAGTGCTTGCAAGTTTCAGTCATGTTGTAGATTAACTAGACCAATGATAATGATTGTTATGATTACTGAACATAGAACGACATCTCGGGACAAAACTCTTGCTCAAACTACAGAATGGAATGCAAAATGTGGGCCAAGAAATGTCTTGTAAAATACAGTACACCTAATACGCAACTAACTCAGACAGAGGGAGCAAGCCAAAAAGACTTCTTTCAAACTTACCTCATCACAAGTGTCTGGAGAACCACCATCTTCTAAGAACTTCTCAATTATATCCAATTTTCCTTCAACAGCAGCTTTCAGGAATGTCTCTGGACTGACGGGTCCTGTCTGCAGGGCAAAAATGTATCCTATGACTGGTGATATACTATCCTTTACTGGTGTGATGTTGACATATAGCACAACATAGTCCTACTTTGTCAAATGTTTTTTGTTTGTGGGAGGATCGACAGTAGGATATAAATAAGCAAATCCATAGAATAATTATCTTTACAGAAAAATATCCCCAATTTTGAGAACTGAATGTTCCTATTTAGACATCCTCTTTCAGAGAACCCTTATTAACTGATCTGAAGATTTGGAATTCTCAAGGAATCTAAGGTTGAACCATAGGACTTCAAAGTTTTTCCACCAGTGGTTGAAGCCTCCGCTAAAATGACCTAAATGTGCAAATTAGACATACTCACAATCTCCTCTATTTCTGGTTGAGGTTCTGGTACCACCACTTGGGACTTCTTCTTCTTACGCTCTAGTCTCCTTTTGCGTATTTCAATAAAGTTTTGTATTCCACCAATATCTACTATTTCCTTTCGTAAATCCATAGAGGTCTTCCGTACTCGCTCTTCACCCTATGGGTATTGATATGAATTGAGTTGTTAACCTCTTATTACCTGCAGACCTTAACAAACAAAGGATAATAGACAAATATTTGAACTACATATCATAAAATTTATCTTGAAAAAATTGTCTATATATACACTCTACTAATAAGAAGAATAAATACTCCCTTTGCTTTATTAGGCTCAGGACACACATTTTAAGAAAAAAAAGCAAGTATGGTATGATGGTATGGTGGAAAGGAAAGGATTCTACATGATTTTGTAATGAGACTGAATGATGAAAGAACAATTTTTTTTCTTTTTTGCTATTAAAGCAATTTTTAAGTCTTTTTTTAGAATTGTATTTGCTACAGTATATGAACTAGGTAGTACAATTGCATTGAGACTAGCTCTTCATATACACAGGTAGGGTGTAACCATTATTTTTTAATTGTTTTTCACTATTATTATTTTTTAATATAAGTATTATATATATAGTATAATATATACAGTATGTATTTAGGTATTAGGGCTTGTTCACACAACGTTTTTGTGATCCGTTTTACGGATCTAACAATTGTCAGTGTGATTAACATTGCTTTCAATGACAAAAGCGCATCGCTGTTCACACGAGTGATCGCCGATGTGCTTTTCGCGATCTGCTTTTCGGATCCGTTTTAAGAATTGACATAGGAATCCCCATAGGAAATAATGGAGTGCGCTTTTGGCATCCTGAAAGTGGATTCAAAAGCGCAGCATACATTTGGGTGCGTTTTGGATCTGCTTTCGATTCCAAAAACGCATCCGTAAAACGCATTGGATTTAAATTAAATATAAAATTTTAATATTATGTTTGGGTTATATTTAGTTTATAAATGCATATAAATATATATTTTATATAAATGTATATAATTATATATATAAATGTATATAATAGTATAAAAATGTATATTTATATAAATGTATATAAATAAAATATATGTATACTAAATATATATTTAGTTTATACATATTTAGTTTATAAATGATTTTTTTATTAATTAATTTACATGGGGTGGGTTTGAAAACTATTGGTTGATTTTTTTTAAAAAAAATTGGGTGGGGCGGGTTCTAAAATCATAGGTGTATGTACAGTTGATTGACACTAAGTAAAAAAAGGTTTTTTTCTTGGTCATTGATAGGTTTTATTATATTTAAATTGCAGTTTGATAGGTTGATTTAAATAAAGCATTGAAAAAACGGATCCAAAACACGGATCCGTAAAACGCATGCAAAACGCATCCAATACGCATCTAAAAAAGGATCAGCTGTTGCGTTTTCTGGATCCGCTCTTTGGATGCAGTTTGCATCCAGTTTTCGCAGGTTAAAAACGGATCCAAAACGTCGTGTGAACAAGCCCTTAGGCGAACTCAATTATTTTTTTATATATATCTTAATTTACTTGGCTAGTAGTTGATATTTTGCTCTGTTTTCCTAATACAAAGCTATGTTTATGCTGAGACTATTTATTCTTGTTACTCCTTGGTCTTTTAACTAGATGCTTGATATTGTAACAACTGTTTTTTATGTTGAAAATTTTAATAAAATATACAGTTTAAAAAAAAAAAGACTAAAGATGGTCAAAGATTTTTGTCAACAGATACTATAGAATTTGACAGGATCTAGAGACAATCTAATGTCTACATAGATCCTTGTTTAAGGGCAGATATTAGTTATCTTAAGAAGAACTTTTTTATGTCCAATTTTGACTCCCTCAAAGGTAAGCTGCCTATTCCATATGTTCTAATGAAATAGCATACACATTTTTCAGCGTTAGCATAACTCACAAAATTTGACTTGCCATTCAGGGAAGTGGCCCTGCTGTCTATGGCCCTTGGACTGTCCTTCTTTTCTTTGTTATTAGGAATTGTTTCAGTGTTGCAAGGTGCTTGTAGCTTTGTGCCTTCAGCCTCTCTGTATATTAAAATGTAACTAAAAGACTGCTGAAGGGCAATTGCCACAACCTACTGAGAGTCAGGGGCAGTAAGCACAATTTATATGAGATTTCTTTCTTTTATAAAAGTCTTTATTGTACATTGATAGTAAAATAAATATTATAGTAACAAACAGCGCTACCAAAATAAGTGTGAGTCTGTGTGTATTCAGCAATGTAGGAAAGAAGGAAAGAGAAGGGAAGGAAAATACATAGGTGGTCAGGATAAATAGATACCTGCAAATTTGCAAGGTTCTGATTAACTGGGAGTTGGAATTTTTCTTCATTGAATTTACCCCGGTCTATATCAATCACACCAATCTTCCGAAAGCGAGGTTTCATGATCTGAAATAAATACAGTCAAATATTTTTAGCTAACATTAGGCATACTGTAAAAGAATAAGGTAATAGAAGATAATGCAATATTGATAGTAATTAACATAGGTTATAGTCCTAAACTAATTATAATAGTATTGGTAGCATTATAATAATTATCATTATTAGTTATGTTATTCTTTATGTTATGATTAATTATAAATCATGTTGTAGCATAACATCTTTTGGATCGTTTACAAACCTTTTTGTGTGACTGGTAATTACGCTATTGACACTTATGTTTGATATCAGATTACAATGAATGATGCCAGTTATATGATATGGTACTACTGACCGTACTGTAACAGCACACTGTATTCATTTTTATGTTGTTGAATTTTGATTATAATTATATCCCATATATTGAATATATTCCTATGTGTAATGAGGTTTAACCTTATAACTTTGATATATAATTTATATACAATAATTTTTCTATTTCAAATCTAATCTTTCTCAAATCTATCTATCTATCTATCTATCTATCTATCTGTTATCTTGCTATCGCATATCTATATATCAGTTTCATATCTATATTCTTAATATTTATCTGTATATCTATTATATCTTTCATGTATCTATCCCTATCTGTCTGTCTAGCTATCTAGCTATTCATCTACCTACCTATCTATATCTTTTTATCTTCAATTTAAAATTTTGCATTATAATTACAATTCTGGAGTCATTCTATTCAAGCACATTCTGACCAAATGTTTGTATACACTTATATAATTAAACAATCACGAGTCAATGAGCCAGAAAAAACACAAAGTAAAGAAGTCTGCACCTCATTATAATCACTACATATTGTAACACTAAAACATCTATTACCATAAAATCAAATAAAACATAAAATCTAATATTTATGTAGAACTAAAACTGCTTAGAAAGTGTTACAGTTAAGGAAATGGTAATTGCAAAAAAACAAGACTACTTTAAAAAAAGTTTGAGAAAAGCCTAAAGATACTACAAATAAAATAGTGCACAGTGACTTTGACCAGATGTGCATTCATTAGAGTTAGGGACCTACCTGATAGAGTTACCTTGATGCGAGGTAGGTGGGCATACACAATTTGATCAAAATGTGCACTAAGAACCTTATTTTTATGTGTATATAAAGAATTTCAGTAATGCATTTTAAATGTTCCACAAGTTTAGGGTTTGCATCTGTCTTATTGCCTACTTTGTGCTTTTGTATTTTGTGTTTGCGTTTTACAAATATAATAAAAATATACTATACCGTAATGTGTAAAAAAACACAGAATACAGTTTTGACAATTCTTGCATAATAAGAAAATTAAAACAAATTTACATCTTATTAAGTTATCACTCACATCATTTTCTTGCTCAAGTTCCAGTTTTTGTTCAATAATCTCAGTGGCCCATTTCACGCTGTCCTCCATTTCAAATATTCCAAAAGTGAATTGCAGATCAAGAATGACTTTGCTGCTGAATGTTTGGTGTATATGTATAATTTGATATAACAGGCAGCAGTATGTTATTCAGAGAATGATGCAAGCTCCAATTCCCACAGAACTTTATAGCAAATATCCAGGGACAGCTCCACCCATCTCTCTTTCAGGAGATTCAGGACCCAACATTCCAAAACCAACAGGTGTAGCCTTCTTGCACATGACCTGAGAGCCTTTAGCATGAGCTCACCGTGCTACATTATGTCATGTCTCTCGCCCTAGCCTTATGTCACATTTACACCCCATAGTGTATCCAGATATAAGGCTGTATTTACTCCTCTCTATCAATCACAGTTTTTCACAAAACCAACAGCTAAAATATAACTTTTAATGAAATGCTCTTAAAAATATTCACAAAATTAAGCCAAATAGACATTTAGGACACACAGATTACAAAGTAATATAGAGTATGGTAGATATGTGGCATACTAAGTCACAAAGGGTAGAAATAGTGTAAAAAGCACTTATGGTTACTGATGCTTTCCTCATAAATGGCCCCCAAATTAAAGGTCGTTAATTCCGCAGCAACTTCAGTTCCAGTGGAGTTTCAGCCCCAAAAAAGGGCAGAAAAAGGTGGGAAAGCGTAAAAAAAAGTGACTCTCACCCTAGCTCCCAGACTATTCTCCTATGACCTAAGTGGCGGTGGGGTTATTGCCCCGACAAGAGCGGCCCCACCACAAGCTAAGTCCAGCCCTATGGAGACCCAGCAATCTCCGTATTATATAGGAGCCTCTTACATAGTTAAACTTAAAAAGTGGAGAGGAGGGTGCTCAATAACAATTAGCACCCACATAATAAAAAAGGTGTGTTTAAGCAAATACACCTAAAATCCCGACGTGTTTCCCCCTCTCAAAGAAGATGATACTACCATAGAGGGTTCATCTGCGGAAGCAGGTCATATAATGAGTTGTGGTATGTAGCCTTCAAAACATCACCACAGCTACACACACTGTGGATACAGTCATGAGCTAAGATAAGCTCGGGTGGCTAATAGTGTCCCAACTGACTACCTTCAATAAGTGCCGCTTTATAGGAGTTGAAGGGCCCTCCCATTAGCTTCTGGTCAATATGGGACGACGTTAACTATGGAGCCGTATATGAATGATGCTTACCAGCGCCTATTGATCAGCTCCTATTATTCGGCATCCTTGTATTCTTATTGCTCCTGTGCTCGGGGCTAAAACAAATTAAATAATTTGGTTTAATTTGGGAAAATTTTTTTTAAAAGGGGGTTTTAAATTTTAAAAGTTATTTTTAGCTTTGGTTTTGTGAAAAAACTGTGACACTTTAACCCTCCTATGTCCCCCTTTTCACAACGTAAAGGGTCACCTCATTCTTTTTGTTAGCTTTGTGAAGGATGCAAAGCCAAAAACAAATTTTCCATTCAATGCAATATATCACGTAATTATTAGTATAGTTTTTTTTAGTTTTAATGATAAAATATTGTATATAATTAAATAGAAAATATTCATTCTAATCCCCAAAAAATAAACTAGTATCCATAAAGAAGTATAAAACAGATTAAGTAAACAGAATCCATAGGGCCCAACAGCAAAATGAAATGGGTCTCATCACCTAATGACCAGAAACTAGAACAGCAGCATAAAAGCAATAAATAGAGGTATAAATATTAGCGCAATATATATTAAAGAACCCATAAAGTTGTGCTTGACCTCAGAAAGGCACCAACTTGTTTCACCCTACAAAAATATATAATGTTCTTGGACCTCATTGGGCTCCTTCAGCCTTTGTGCCCCACAGCAGCTGCACTGCCTGCTATGGCTACAGTTACACCCATGTTAAGTAGAATGTAAGTATGCAATACTTCAAAATGTAAGTAATGAGGAACATGGGTCCCTTTGGCGAAAATTGTAGCGTGGAGCAGGAGTAAACCCCTAGCATGTGCATTTCAACGATGGGTTTTTTGGGGTCCTACCCCCGTTCATTTTTCGGGTTGTCCTTTTTTGAAAATTTTTTTTTTTACGGAACCACAAAAAATGTTGCGCGGGAACTTATGATTATTGAAAAACTGAGGTAAAACCTAACATACATTAAGTACAAAAACCAACCCCATTTAACCCCTTATTGCATTAATGCTAATTGTTACATTGCACTTGTACTTTCCGTAGTTTCAAGGTGCAGGTAGAGGTGCAGCACTTTAATTTGCTGTACTCCACATGCGGCTCAGCTGCAACATGTGCCAGCACCCTTAGACTGGGTTCACACAGTGTATCTAAACTGCATCAAAAATGCATGCGAAAACAGTAAATTTTTTCTATTAAACTGAAAAATGTTTTTCCACAATGTAAGTGTCTTAATAATCTAGTTAAAATTTGGTCAAGGGGAATTTTGGGTTTAAATTAAAAAAAACACAATTTTTTTAAAAAAATTGTTATTTTCTTGCTGCATGCGTTTTTGGTGAATTCAAAAAATGCAACGTGAAAAATAAACCCTTTAAAAGGGAACCTTTTTTAAAGTTAGTTTTGCTACTCTATCGAGAGCGAGTATGAGAGGTTTTGGGAAGTGAGCTCTGTGATAAAAGGGTTTAAGATTTGAAGCAGAAATTTTGGCCGACATGTATCAACAGTTTTCTACTGTACTTTGAGCCAAAAATAGTAGCCTTGTTCAATAGATGTATGAACAGTCCAAATCGTGTCAACGATATGCTATGTTATGCAAGGCATACCCCCGGGGCTCCGTCAGAAATTTGGGGGGCCCCCTACAGCTAAAACCCCTGGGCCCCCCAAAAAAACCCCCCCCCGTCAACTCCCCCTCTGTAAACCCACGCTCCGCCCCTAAAAACCCCCCCCAGAAACCCACGCCAACCAACCCCCGAAAAAAAATGAAATTTTTCCATTTTTTTTTGGGATTTAGTTCTTGTTAAAAATTTCTACAACATACAGTTATATTGCAGAAATGGTCTTTACAAGGGCCAGCAATAACACTGCAGATCAAGGGTGTCCCAATATTAGACCAAACCATTTACCCAGTCCCAAAAAACCCCAAACAATATAAAAAGCCCCAAAAAAAACCGCCACATATCACTACATATGGTGACTAAATCACTATGATGTTTGACCAAACCAGCATACTAAGGCCGATTTTCCAAAAAAACCACAATATACAATACCAAAAAATACCGCCACATCATCACCCCAAAACTCCAAAGAGCAGAATAATTGCACAATACTGTTACTGAATATAAACCAAACAAAAGAACAATATTTCCACCTTTTAATGCCATAAGAGGGCATGTAGAAAACTGTCTTGGTTTTTAAGACTTTTTTGTTGCTCATTCAAAACCCAATCAGGCACCCCTTACATTTTTCCAGGCACTTAAAAAGGGCGCTTATTGGTTGCTTGAGCAACAAAGAAAATCTTAGACCGAGACAGTTTTCATACATAATTTTTGAAAAAATGCCCCCCCAGTACAGTTAATATTTAGTGACTCACAGGGACGTCGTTGATAAGTCGTTTCACTTTCCCCTTTTTTCCATTTCGGTCCTGGACACCCTCGTCCCCGCAGTTACAACCAAACACCTGGGAATCACAATCCCACCGTTCCATCTCCCTATGAAAAAAAAACTCCCCCTCCCTATTCCCCCCTGTTTAATTACCCCTTTTGGTGCCCGGGTAGTAGTTTTATAGGGACCCCCATAGGTAAGTGGGGGGAGACTCGAGTGGGCCCTCACATGGGGAAAAAAGAACGGGGCCCCAAAAAATTTCCGGGGCCATGAGCGGGGCCCCACAACATTTAGGGGCCCCGACAGGGCCCCCAAACCTTCAGGGGCCCTTTTAATGGGGCCCCCCAAAAACCTTCAGGTATTGAGGGGGCCCCCCAACCTTCAAGGATTTTTGGGGGCCTCCCCAAATTAGAGGGTTTATCGGGGCCCCACCCTTCACAGGGTTTTTGGGGGGCCCCCCAACCCCAAGGGTTTAGGGGCCCCCCCAACCTTTAGAGGGTTTAGGGGGGCCCCAAAAGCTTTAGAAGGCTTAGGGGGCCCCAAAAATTTAAGGGGTTATGGGGGCCCCAAAAACCTACAGGGGCCTTATGGGGCTCCACAAAATTGGGGCCTTATGGGGCCCCACAAACCCAGGGGCCCTTTTGGGGGCCCCCCAAAGTAAGGGGCCTTATGGGGGCCCCCCCCCCAGGGTGGCAAGTGGCCCGGCGCTTTTGGGACTTGAATCACTAGGTGCCCGTGCGATGCAGGTGGGCACTCCCCCCCCAGTAGCGCCCGGGGCCCCCCCACCCCCCCCCAGAAGTGTTGGGACCCCCACTCCCTTCAGTTACGCGGGCCCCTTCCGTCCTGTGGGGGGCCCCCAAGGCCCCCGTATTTGTGGGGGGCCCCTTTTATGTGGGGCCCCCAAAAGGCCCCCGTTAGTTTGTGGGGCCTCATGACATTCGGGGCCTTTTACGGGGGCCCCCCCAACCTTTTAGGGGGCCCCACAAATTTTTTGGGGTTCAAGGGCCCCCACAAACTACAGGGGCCTTTTGGGGGCCCCCCAAAAATACAGGGGCCTTGGGGGGCCCCCACGGGCTGGTAATGGCCCGCCTGAGAGGTGGAGTCAGGGGCCCGGCACAACTAAGGTGGAGAGAAGGGGTCCCGCGCTTTGATGGGGAGAGGCCCGGCACTGCAGTCACGCTTTTCCACCATATTGATCTCACATTAACTTTAAAAAATTAAAATTCTTCTTTTGAGCGGGAGCACTGGGCTGGGAGCCCCACGGCCCCCCTCCTTCCTCCGGCCGGGGGCAGGAAGCGCGATATTTGAATAGTGAGGGCCCCCCCACCGGAGGGAAAGGGGGAGGGGCCCCCCGGTGCCCGTCCGACTTTCTGCCTTGAAAATAAGTTATGTTTGAGCAGTATGGTGCGCCGGGGCCCCCCCCCCCTCAAAGGCGGACCCCTCCTTTTTCCCTTAGTTTCGCCCGGGGCCCCCGCACCCCCACTGCACGCTGGGGCGCATGGGGGATATATCTGGTGGGAGAAAAAGCCTGCAGCCTCTTCTCTCTACCTTTTTAATGAAGCAAGGGGGGCCCGGTCCTTTCCCCACGGGGGGGGCCCCCCCCCTTTCTTTACATTCGGCCGGGGGGCCCGGTAGGGGTATGGTTGTACCCCCCTATCCCGGCCCCCCGCATACCCCAACCAAATTTTGAACCCCCCCACGACGGTTTTAAAACATACTGTCAACTACACTCCTCTTTATGGAATTTTGAACTTACATAAATTTTCCAAATTTTATAATTGCCCTTTTAGTATAAGGCCATGTCCCCGGGCCCGGGGTTTTCGGGCCCTTTTCAGCCCTTTGCGGGTTTTTTAGACGCCGAAAAACCCCCCGAAAAGAGCACAATTTTCTCTTGGGGAAAACCCCTGCAGCTTCCCCACGCCGGGTTTTTTCCCCCCCGGTGGTTTTGTCGCCGGCGGTCCGGCGGCAAAACATTGATCATGCACAATCTTCCGTCCAGTTTCTGGACGGAACATGTGCATGTCAATGGGAGGGGGGAGGGCTCTTCTCCGCTCATCACGGAGAAAAGCCATCCCCCCTGCGGTCGTGGGGACGGGCGCGAAACAGGACAAATACCGTCCGGCGAACCGGCCGGTATTTGTCCTGTGCCGTGTGAACGTGCCGTAAAGCAGAGAAAAAAACTAAACAGAAAGAGAAAGTCCTGCTTACCCTGACTACATACAATGATTGAGTCTTTTCAATATTTTTTCTGAAATCCTGCTCCAAATCATATAACCCTATATATCACAGAGGACAGCTTCTCCCTCTATCATATAACCCTCTATATCACAGAGCTCAGCTTCTCTCCTCTATAATATAACTCTATATATCACAGGGCTCATCTTATCTACCTCTATCATATAACCCTATATATCACAGAACTCAGCTTCTCTCCCTTTATCATATAACCCTATACATTACAGAGCTCAGCTCCTCTTCTCTATCATATAACCTATATATCACAAGCTCAGCTTCTCTCCTCTATCATGTAACCCTATATATCACCGAGCTCAGCTTCTCTCCCTCTATCATATAACCCTATATATCCCAGCGCTTCTCTCCTCTATCATATAACCCTATATATCATAGAGCTTCTCTCTTCTATCATATAACCCTATATATCACAGAGCTCAGCTCATCTTCTCTATCATATAACCTATATATCACAGAGCACAGCTTCTCTCCTCTATCATGTAACCCTATATATCACAGAGCACAGCTTCTTTCCTCTACCATATAACCCTATATATCACAGAGCTTCTCTCTTCTATCATATAACCCTATACATCACAGAGCTCAGCTTCTCTCCCTCTGTCTTGTAACCCTATGTATTACAGAGCTCAGATTCTCTCCTCTATCATATAACTCTATATATCACAGGGCTCATCTTCTCTCCCTCTATCATATAACCCTACAGTATATATCACAGAGCTCAGCTCCTCTCCTCTATCATGTAACTCTATATATCACAGAGCTCAGCTTCTCACCCTCTATTATATAACCCTATATATCACAGAGCTCAGCTTCTCTCCTCCATCATATAACCCTATATATCACAGAGCTCAGCTTCTCTCCCTCTGTCTTGTAACCCTATATATCACAGAGCTCAGATTCTCTCCTCTATCATATAACTCTATATATCACAGGGCTCAGCTTCTCTCCCTCTATCATATAACCCTACAGTATATATCACAGAGCTCAGCTCCTCTCCTCTATCATATAACCCTATATATCAAAGAGCTCAGCTTCACTCCTCTCTCACATTATGCTTCCAGATAGGGTAGCAAAAATCACCTGATCGGATCACCTTACGTTTTTTTGTGGTCTTTCCTCCTATCTTATACCATTGATTAGCTCGGGCAGGCAAAATTTTATCTTTTATCTATGTGAAGCAGGATCACTAAAATTTAAAATAATGTAATAAAATATATAAATTGACAATAATCTGTATAGTTTGCATTTATATAGATGAAACAAAAGTAAATTCACTGTTGTCCCCTATAGGTTAGGAAGCCGAGTGATATCCAGGTAAGGTAAAAATAATAAGCTCCTTATGTGTGCTATTACCATCTTGCAATGCATGTCTGGCACAACTAGTTCTAGACATTGTAATTAAATGGTGCAGGAGGGCTGATTCATTGTTAGAAATATTGGACAGCAGTGTAAGAGCAAGCAGTTATGCAGTGTTGGTGCTAAATCCCAAGGTCTGATTTTACACTGGGAAGCTTTAAAAGTATTTGAAGTATCCCAGGAACAAAGCTATAAACTTGTTATGGACAGAACTTGGTACAACTAAAGTCATGTTTGAAATACAGAGGCAATAAAAGGGCTAAAATCTGCCTGTAGTTGATTGGGAAGAGTACTCCTTGTCCAAGTTCAAAATGTAAGGTGTCAGTCATTAGCAGACAGTTCCATGCAGCTGTGCAGTCAGCCAAATGACTGAGGGTGCTTTCACACAGTGCGTTACTGGTGTGTTTTTTGCAGAAATGCACAGCATTAAACTACCTTTTTGCTGTGCATTTCTGCAAAAAACGCACCAAAAATGCACAGTGTGAAAGCACCCTAAAACTATGATTGCATCTACACTGGTTCTGGTAGAAGCATTCATTGCAGGTGTCATGATATTTGACAGGTAACCTAGCACAATAAGTGGGGTCCATATAGTTAGTGTTGCTTTCTGTCATGTGATAAATCTGCCGCTCTAATTTCAGTAAAAGGAACACTTCCATCAATAATGGGTATTTTTCTTAAACCCAATATTCCTGGAAAACTATTTTTTTGGGGGAATTTTTGGCAGTATTGTTTTTAAACAATCCTATGCAATTAATTAATAACATATAAAATCTTCTTTTCTAACTGTGATTACTAAAGAAATAAAACTCACGACTGGCAGGCAGACCAATCTCATGTTACTATAGTTGCTGCTTATCTCATTACAGGTAATGATATAATCATTGCTCTGTTGTTCTCTGGACAGGGATAGATAAGATTAGGGCAATAAAAAGAGAAATCCATGGAATGATAAGGGAGGGAGTTAATTCAAGGTACTACATCAAGCAATCCTCTAATGGTTGTGCTATCAGAGTTCACAGAGGGGGTCAGAGAGAGTAATGTACATAGAGGAACATTAGAAAATTATACTGAAAAACCTAACCACCCAATAAAAACTGTAATATAATAGTTGCATATTGTCCTCAATATGTGAAAAGAGAAAATTTGATGGTAGTGTCCCTTTAAGGAAGGACACCATAACATACCGTGGGTATGAAAAGTATTCAGACCTCTTTATCATTTTCACTATTTGTTTCATTGGAGCCATTTTTTTGCTGATTAATGTACACTCTGCACCACATCTTGAAAGAAAAAAAAACAGAAATGTAGATATTTTTGCAAATTTATTAAACAGAAAAATTTAAATATCACATGGTCTTAAGTATTCAGACCCTTTGCTGTGACACTCATATGTAACTCACATGCTGTCCATTTCCTTCTGATCTTTCTTGAGATGGTTCTACTCCTTCATTGGAGTCTAGCTGTGTTTAATTAAACTGATTGGACTTGATTAGGAAAGGCACACACCTGTCTATATAAGACATCAAAGTGCATGTCAGAGCACATGAGAATCAGGAGGTCTAAGGATCTGTCCATGGAGCTCAGAGACAGAATTGTGGCAAGGCACAGATCTGGCCAAGGCTACAAAAGAATTTCTGCAGTACTTAAAGTTCTTAAGAGCACAGTGGCCTCCATAATCCTAAAATAGAAGAAGTTTGGAATGACCACAACTCTTGCTCGACCCAGCCATCCACCCAAACTAAGCAATCGTGGGAGAAGAGCCTTGGTGGGAGAGGTAAAGAAGAACCCAAAGATCACTGTGGCTGAGCTCCAGAGATGCAGTAGGGAGATGGGAGAAAGTTCAATAAAGTCAACTATCACTGCAGCCTCCACCAGTCGGGCTTTATAGCAGAGTGTGCCGACGGAGGCCTCTTCTCAGTGCAAGACATATGAAAGCCGCATACAGTTTGCAAAAAACACATGAATGACTCCTAGACTATGAGAAATAAGATTCTCTGGTCTGATGAGATGAAGATTCAACTTTTTGGTGTTAATTGTAAGTGGTGGAGAAAACCAGGCACTGCTCATCACCTGCCCAATACAATCCCAACAATGAAACATTTTGGTGGCAGCATTATGCTCTGGGGGTGTTTTTCAGCTGCAGGGATAGGACGACTGGTTGCAACTGACGGAAAGATGAATGCGGCCAAGTACAGAGATATCCTGGATGAAAACCTCTTCCAGACGCCCTGGACCTCAGACTGGACCGAAGGTTCTTCTTCCAACAAGGCAATGACTCTAAGCACACAGCTAAAATAACAAAGCAGTGGCTTCAGAACAACTCTGTGACCATTCTTGACTGGCCCAGCCAGATCCCTGACCTAAACCCATTGAGCATCTCTGGAGAGACTTGAAAATGACTGTCCACCAATGATCACCATCCAACCATCCACCTCTGTATGGGACAGCTGATTTGGCCAGCACTCTGGCATTCCCATCATCCGGAGACACACCAGCTCCCTGGTACCATGAATGTGAGTTACTCTTGTTCTAAACAACATTGAAGACTCAGGTACCATAATGTTTGTTTCAATCTAAGTAAGCAGTTCCGTGTTGTTTAAATCTGATTGTACTGAAATCATTAATGTAAGATACAGCATTTATAATAATTGACCCATTAAGAAGTCCCTGAGATTGGGACAAAACGCGTCTGGTGATTTATGCGTTCTGTTAAGGGGACGCTGTCTGTATTGTATGCAATTGGGGATTTATGAGTCTTTCATTAGGATGCTGGTTACATCTTAATATATCATATGTAGTGCACACTGCTAAATATTTTGTATACTCTGCTTTCCCTCTCCCTCTAGTTTGTTCATACTAGTATAGTGGGGTCGCCCTTTTTTGGGGCGGGGTTTCCACATAGGGATATAACTTAGTATAGTGAGTATAGGAGACAGCATAGTGGTATTATACTGTATACCCTGACTGTCCCTGGATTTGTCCCTTAAGTATTGATAAACCACTTTTTGAGTTTTTTTTTATCTGTATCTATTAAAAGTTATGTCTGAATAGGAATGTCTTTTTGCTTTTTGGTCTAATAGTCTTTATTTACCCTCGCCTACATGTTTAAAGCTAATCAATGTGGTAAGAAAACCCGTTTAAGCCATATATACATTTGTTGAAGTACACAGTTGATAAAGTCTATTTTATCTCCATTTGCTAAGCAGTTGGATGCAGTCTAGTTTATTCGAGTTATCATCCATTTCATACTGAAGAGAGTGCTTACAAACTTTTCCAATGGAACTACTGACAGGACATACATAAAATATCTCCTGCAATAAACACTACATTATCTTACATATATCAAGAGTGGAGTGTATTACTAAGTTTATACTCCTCTTCTATTGGAATAGGACCTATCTGTACCATCCCCTTACATTAATGGTCACACAGCATTGTAAAATTAATCATATGGGTATTTGAAACTTCCAGTCAGTAACAAGAAAGTAGAAATAATATACGGTATATACTTTGTATGTTACATAATTGTGGTCAAATAAACTGAGAGCCAAAGATTGCTGCTCCTGTGCTATGCATAGTGTCTCATTTTTAAAGATTTATGTGATGGCATAAACATTTTAAATTTATACCAAAAACCAACACCACAACTTCCATAGAATCTAAAGAACAGTGTTAGGGCAGGTTCACATGTCAGGTGGAAAAGTCCAACATGGTTTCCTCAGCAGAAATATGAGGCAACACTTCAGATTTCTGCAAGGATTATAACTTAACTGGGCATTTTTCACCTCTGGTTTGGAAGCTCCATTGTAATGGGGCTAAGCAGTGTTCCCTCCCATCCAGAGCGGGATCTGATGAGGATCTACTCAAAAGACTGAACATGTTCATTCTCTTCCATGGTGTGGAAAAGCCACATAGTGATTCACTGTGTGAACTACAACTTGGACTGACCATTCAAGTAAATGGCCGTCAAATTATACAAGGACTTTAATGAGGAATTCATTGCGGAATCCGTTGTGTGAACAAAAACCTTTAGAGCTTTTATGATAAATAACCCTCTTCTATATTACAGGTAAAACCTTTCATCCAGCAATTGAGATTGGTCTTCTGTTATGTTAACATAAAAAGATTTGAGGTATCTTGCAAGCAGTGTCCTTGTCTAATCAAAAGAACCCCAATGTACCTCATCGCTTTTGATAATGCTATCCTCCCAACCCATTCCTTAATCAATAGCTGGTTCTGAGGGGCTATGTTCTTCATTGTTCAAGAACATGATGAAAGCCCTTAGTGCTATTTGCATGACTGTTGATGTCCTCAGCGGGTGGATTATGGCTGGCATGTCCAGTAAGGTGATACAGCAGTCTGCAGAGGTTGTAATAAATATTAATTATCTGTCTTTGAAGTCTGGAATCTTAAAAAGACAGAAAGCAAGTAGACCGTGTGCCAAGATGAACATAAATGTGCAAGAACGAATACTGCTTACACAAGCAACAACTATGTAACCATATTTCATTCAGACATAATATTAATAATACGTGTGCTGTTGGAACATGAGGAGGATCTGGTGGCATCCATGGGGGCACTAAAAATACAATGATAGTTTATCAAATTAATTTTTTTTTTCAATCAGCTTAGGTCTAAACCAATTGTGGAAATCCTAGGGTGTTAATATATATATATATATATTATATATATATATATTTTGTATATTATATAATATAATATATATATATATAATTATATATATATATATGTAAATTTTAATACTTTCCCAATGTGCTAAACATTAGCGTATGTTTGGACATAGCAGTGGGGGCAGGGATGTGGATCCTTATTTTTCACATTCTTCATGTGAACATGCAATAAGAACAAATGGGCAACATGTAAAAACGGGGTTGCACCAGTTATCTGGCATCAAAAGCTGTATTAGCCCTATTATATAGATGTATGAACAGTCGCATTCCAAGTTTTGGCACAATAAGTGCCTGCATGACACTTTTTAATGTGTCAAAGATTTGGGGCGTTCTGGGGGCGTCACACCACATTTGCAGAATTAGACACATTTATGATTCTTTGACGCCAAACCTAGGCGCAGAACAGTTAGAACATCTAGACCAGGTTAAAGATGAACTGCCTGAGCCAGACTTGTCATATTGGCACTACACTGCGCCAGTATGTATGAGCTGCAGAAGAACAGGTTCATACATTCTGGCACATTCTACACTACCTTAATGCTATTTAGAACTGGCCTGTCAGCGTCGACATTCATACGTGTTGCCCAATATGTCCAATGCACCTTTTGGGAAATATCCTTTTATAGAAGCACTCAAAAAATTTGGTTTTGCCCATGTAGTGTAATATAGACTATTATTAAAGAATAAGGTGTAGGCCAAAATGCAGAAGCAGCATGTGAAGAATTAAGTACAACTTTACTGCTTTTATAATAATTAAGATGGTGACAGCCAACTGCTGTTTATCAAATGCCCTTGATTAATTGATCAACAACTAGTGTAACTACCTCTATAAAAGTAGAAACTTTGTTGGTATGGAGCATTCAGGCATGTATTAACACAATGCCAAGAAGGAAAGACATCTGCAAAGATCTTAGAGAAGCAATTGTTGCTGCCCATCGGTCTGGAAAGTGTTAAATGACTATTTCCATACAATTTAAAGTTCATCATTCTATAGTGAAAAATATTATTCACATGTAGAAAACATATAAGACTGTTGACAATCTTTTCAGGAGGCACATCCTAGCAAATTCAACCCAAGTAAGACTGTGCAATGCACAGAGAAATTGCAAAAAACCCAAGAGCTACATCTCAGACTTTACAGGCCTCAGTTAGCATAGTAGATGTTCAAGTTTATGACAGTACAAATAGAAAAAGGCTAAACAAGTATAGCTTGTTTGGAAAGACTACCAGGAAAAAGCTACTTCTTTCTGAAAAGAACATGGCAATACAATTTATGTTTGCAAAGTTGCATTTGAACAAACCACAAGACTTCTGGAACAAGTTTCTTTTGACAGATGAGACCAAAACGGAGATGTTTGGCCATAATACACAGCACTACATTTGGCAAAAGCTAACTGTGTACCAAAATATTCTAGAATCAAATATGAGGTTGTGTATTCAACAGCTAAAGCTCAACTAGTTATTGCAACACAACAATGATTCCAAGCATTCTTCTTAAACGCAGTGTCACACTACTTTGTATAGTGTGATGTTTTGTTCAGGGTTGTGAACGGCTACACTACAGAAGTAACGACCTGTCTCGTGACTAGCACACATGCCCAGTAGATAATTATCTCCTAGACATGCATGCTAGTCAGCAGGCCAGCACTTCTATACTGTAGTTACCCACCGTCCTTCCCAAACAAAACGTCACACTATACAAAGTAGCGTGTCGCTGCGTTCGGAGAAGATGGTGGAAGCTAATCTAGAGAAGCGACTGCCTCCTGACTAGAGAGCATGCCCAGAGATAATTATCTACTAGGCATGCGCGTTAGTCAGGAATGTCTACACAGCATCGCTTTACCGTCTGATTTTCAGTGGATTCAGTATTTTGAATTCGCTGAAAATCCGACGGTACACTGTGTTGCAAAGACAGCGATGAAAAATCAACTACAGCACGGATTTTTTATAGTCTGGTTTAAAATCCAGCGGACTATGCAGCATGTTGTATATTCCACCGGATTCTGCTTGGATTCAGCAAAAACTGAAGTCCTGCAAGTGTAAAAATGCAGTCGGATTTGGATTAAAAAGGGCAGTGTGGTTTGATCTATATGGAGGTGACAGAGAAGCGGGTATGTGGTGACCTCATTGCATCGGTTCTATGGACATGTGCACTCCTGTTGGTGGTATATTAACACCGTGCAGCATTGGGAGAGGCAAAATAGCAGAGTTGCAATCATTGTCTGTTTAGTTCTGCAACTGGAGCAATAGTATTACAAATATGCACATCCATCCAGCCACACACATTCATCCATCCACACATATATTGCAAAAGCTTATGAATTCGATAAACTGAAATGATAAAAATCATTCAATGAAGTGGGAATAACCCTTTAGTAATTTTTTTTATATTACCCAGACAACCACTCCCCTCCTGCATAGTAAGGCTATGGCTCCACGGCATAACAAAACGATCGTATAGGCAGCCCACAGACAATAATAAAAAAAACGACCTGTAGTCCACACAGGTCGTTTTAGCTCTGCTCGTCTTCTGGCGCCGGCGTATTATACAACATGTTGTATAATACGCCGCTGCTTTAAGTTTTTTCATCGTCTTCCCATACAATCAATTGTACGGGCCGACGGCAAAAAAAAAGAGAACCGACCGTGGTTTTTGCGCAAAACGTGACAAAAAACGCAGTCGTGCATCGGACAAAAACAGGTCGACTTTCAGCAATTTTTTGTCCCATGCAGTGGGGGTTTAGCCTAAGGCTATGTTCACACGGCTGATTTTGGGACGGATTTCATTCCGTATTGCGCGCCGTACTGAGCTCAATATGACTGATATCCGTCCCGGTCATTACGGTAATCCACAGTTCTCATAGAGAACTATGGATTCTGTATCCTCTCCCCGCTCACGAAATACAGCGAGCGGGGAGAAAGTGACATGCACATTATCCCGGCGGGTTACGCGCCGTGGATAATGAAAGTCTATGGGGCCGGCGGGCTGCCGGCCCCCATGCCCCGCCCCCGCTGCACGGCACACGCAGTAATTGCGGGTGAAATACGTCCCGCAATTATGGCGTGAATAAGCCGTGTGAACTGTGCCTAAGTGTGTGAGTGGTATGTCTGTAAGTACTTTGCACCTTTGGAAACTTTCCCATATAGAATTGCTTCTTCTCTGTATCCTACTGGGAAACAGTTTTTTACTTGCCAGTGGATAAGAAAGATTCAATTCTTATGTGATTTATGATTTTGAGGTAACCATATAAATTACAGTTGATGCAAACAGACACACCAAAATGATTGTTGTTGGGTGACATTTAATAATTAATAATTGATGATGATGATGGACCATCCTCATCAGAAATAAAGTTGTCTGTATTTAAAAAAAAATGTCAGCTGCTACCTCAATACTTCTTTGGAAAATAATGTTCCCAGCATGATCCTAGACAGATTTTTCATTCTTGCCCATTATCATTGATCATGTATGAACAATTTGAATGACTGCTTGCTGGCCATACACATAAACATCTGCTGGACCTGCTGACCATTTAAAGGGAATGTGTCATCAAAAAATGACTAATTGTTTAAGTCCCGTTTTTAAGTTAAACAAATTGTTTAGCAATTTTTGGTTGTTTTTTTTTTAAATTTTTCAATATCACTTTTAATATTTTTTAATAATTCTTAAGTCCTGCAGTTTTCACTTTGGCCACTAGGCCTTGTTTGCACTGTTTTAACAGCAGTCAGAGAAATGCTTTACAGCAGTTTCATGGACATAGGAGTCTTAAGACTGATTCAGCTCCATTGACTTCTATAGGAGAGTTTTCTAGTCATGCTCTGTGACCTGGGAAGAAGTCACTGTGCAGGGAGGTGAAAGGGTGAACTGTGACTATCTCCTCTTGTGATTGGTGTTATCTAGTCGCACTGGTGTCTCCTTTCAGTTTGACCCTGCTTGTGTTAGTAATGAGCAGACAACTGAGAATCTTTCTCTAAAGAAAAGGAAGTGTCAGACTATTATTAGGCTTAGTGGCCAAAGTGAAAACTGCAGGACTTAAGAATTATTAAAAAATATTGAAAGTGATATGGAAAATTTAAAAAAAATAACCAAAAATTCTTAAAAAATTTGGTTAACATAAAAACATGAGTTAAACAATAACTCATTTTTGAAAAATAAATAGAAAATGTCAGGTGGTTGGGTTAGTATTAAGCAGTTGGATTTCAATCCTCTTGCTCTTAAGGAGATAAGCCATCACCAAAGGAGTCTGGCGGTGGTTTACCTCCCATCCTTGCTTTCCTCTTCTCAGCCAAGGGTATGTGTAAGTGAGAATTGAGAGAGAGAGCTGTTCACTGAATGTGTGTTTAGCCAATAGCCATCTAATATGAATGGCCAGTTACTGACCAATATGGACTAAAACAGAGGTGTAATTTAGATTTCTGGGGCCCCAGGGCAAAATCCATAAAAGGACCCCGACCTACCATGAGCCATTTATAATATTGGCATCTCCTTATGCGGTAGAGGGGCCTTTGGGTCCCTTAAGGTTCCAGGGCCCGATAGCGACCTCTGCATCTGCACCACCTATAGCTACGCCTCTGGACTAAAATGTGTATGGTTGAGTCAATTCAACAGTTGTTCATCCATCAACCTACTTCTTTTTAATGTGTTTACCTTTATTTTTAGGAAAAAAGTAAAATGTATTCTCATAGAAACAGGCGAATTACAGCAACAGATGGACAGGAATTAAGATTGTTCTAATAAAATTATTTACACAGAGCCTATGCACCCTTTTAATTGTAGAGACTGCAGAATCCAATATTATTATTTGGTCCATTATATTGCTCCACTCAAAGAAAAATCGATCACTGCAGATTTTTTTTCTCCTTACTTTTTATGCAGTGCTAAGGGATGCATGGAAAAGCCAAATCGTTCAGTGCCTCCCTCTGTCTCAAAAAATTTAAGTTATTCAATTGAGTTAAAAAGGGCCTGAAATGTAGGCTGCATCTGACCAGCATAATGATACTGTTCCTCAAAAACACAAATACATAAAAAGATAGGTTAAAAAGACAAAACCAGCAGTAAACTGGCCATAACGACCCCTCCTTACCCAGCACATTGATTAGAATTGCTATACATCTAGTTATAGTAAGGTTAAAGCCATGCATGAAATAAAATCTATGAAAAAGTCCCTAGGGAGGCGATAGTGACAAATATTGGTAACGCCTGTGCCACCTAGTGGATGACACCATCTAAATCATCTCGCTCATAATTGAGAATCTGGACTCAATGTCAGGATAGACTGATGAAAAGACTTTAAAGGGGTTGTCTCACATAGCTTTTTATGGTAAAGAACTTGCAAAAACAAGTCACTTTGCAATATGTGTCCATTAACAGAGTCCTATCTATTCTGAGATATCCCCTCTTGTATGAGCTGCATTAGCTCCTCAGGTCGCTATAGCTACAGACCTGTTCAATCTCTCATGATAAGTGGCCAGCATTGGTTGCTATAGCTACAGACCTGGCTTCTACTGCAGCCTAGTGGAAGCCAGTAAACACGCCCCTGAATTCAAAATTAAACCAAGAAAACAGGACTGAGGTAAGAAGAATCAATGTACTGAGACAACCCCCTTAAGCAAGAGATCCATGGCCTCATTTGGTTTGGTTGTGATAAAATGGCAACCTTAATGTTTCCCTACAGGAAAACGCGTGGCACGATTGTAATTCTTACAGGTGATAAAAACCATACGGTCACGATCTCCTGTGTCTATCTGTATGATGTCTGTATGAGCAAAGGGAATTCTGCAGGCAAAACTGATACAGAGTATTATACCTGGATCAGGGCCTAGAGGGACAGTGCTGACACAGGGACACAAATATCACCAAGGAGAACATCTCTGTGCCATGTTCTTGCCCAGTAGACCGTGAAATAGGAGTAACACAATCTATCAGTTTCACCCACAGTACTCTTTTAAATTCATAGAACATTCAAATCATCAATGGAAATGAAAAATAATGCAAATTCTTGGGAATAATAGAATATTACTTTCTAGCTGTAGTAAGAAGTAATTGCTCTTCGGGCTTAGAACCTCTACTTAACCATAATTTACACTGTATAGGATTAATACAATGTAAATTATTTTTATGGAGAGAAAGCCGGATTGTAGAATAATCATTATGATCATCCAACCCCTGCACTGCTTAACTGTAATATTGAGGTTCTGTTCTCATTTGTTACTAGACAGATCCTAGGGGGTCCCCTGAATAAAGCTTAACCCACTTATTAAGCGTCATGTTAGTTAACGAAAAGTCTAGAGGGGTGTGTATGAATTCATAGAAGTGGGTGGTCAAGCCCTTCACGGAGGTACAGCGAATCAAGGGCTTTCGTACCATTGGGTTCCAATCCTTAGGTGTGAACTGTGAGATAAGTTTGGAGCCATAACCATAGGCACATAAATACGGGAAAAAGGTAATCCTCACCCCGGGATACCTTGACCTATGCTCCTCCAAAGTGAGTGTACTATGAGACTCCATTTCCAGAATGGTAGACCGAAGACATTCCCCCTTTCCTCCAGGAATAAAACTCTTGATGTGGGACGTCCCCATGGATGCCAGGGTTAGCTATAAATGTGCAAAATATAGAAGCCTGAGGATTTAGGTGATGTTTCCCTCTCATCTTATGCCATGCATGCCATGTTGCCATAAGAAGAGGATTCAGCCTGGTAAATTCTAGGATCAAAATAGAGTAGTTGTAGAAAGGCAGGAAGATAGATCCTTCCCAGAAAAAGTTGCATATCACAAGGCATTATGGTTAAGGAGCTGAGAAGCTCAAGCACCTTTTAATGGATGTAACAAATCCTCAAATTGCTTTTGACCCACTGAGTCTTTAGAAAGCCAAAGGGAAGTTAGCCACGAGCATCAACTATAAGCATAAAGCTGTTTCGAGGTTTTGCCCCTTATCAGTGTAGAGCAGAGCGATACTGGCTGGCTGGCTGGGAGGCAATGAGTGGCTCAGAAAGGGGAATATCTCTCCTTGGGGAGAACAACATGTAGGTGTGTGGAGATTCGAAATTGCCTTTTGCACTCCACGAAACATCTGCATATCTCAAGGCATTATGGGATAGGAGCTGCAAACCCCGAAACAGCTGTATGCAGATGGGTGATGCTGGCTTGGCTAATATCCCTTTTGCTTTCTAAAGACTCAGTGGGTCAAAAGCAAATTGAGGATTTGTTACATCCAATTGAAGGCTTGAGCTTCTCAGCTGCTTTCCCATAATACCTACTGATATCAAACTATATATAATTAAATTACATAAATGTAATAATAAATTCTATAATATAATATAAAATATATAAATATCCCAAAAATATAAAATGATCTCCTATAAAATGTATTTAAAATTCATACAATCTAAAATTAATTTTAAATTAAATAATATAAATGAATGACACCAATATAGAATCTACCATAAATCCTGTTCTCAATTAACGGTTTTAGCAGCCATTATCGAATTCTGGCATTCATTTAAACACGTTTGGCGCATTACTAATGCTCCAAAGAACTGTGTCGCACCAAACATACACTAGGTGCCTCGAACCTTAGCCGCCATTTCTGAGCACACATTCGCCACTTTCATATATTAAGTCACATTATACACTGAAAAAAATATATGAAAAATTGTGTCTTTTTATGACACATTCCCTTTGAATAATTATCCAAGTGATCTCTATCAATGGAATGCTGAAAAACTGTATAATGAAAAGTTTTACAACCAGCATAATGACATCACTGCTTGAAGTTGCCAGCTCATCATCAGGACAATGGGGTGAGGGGAGTTTTATTTTTTAATTTAACAGCAAGGGGGCACTTTTAACGGTAGTAGACATACCTACATCCAAGGGTGGCTTCGCATATGCACCCTATAGGTACCTACCTATATAATGATAGGGCCTACTTAATGTGGAGCTACCTAATTAATTGGGGTTTACCTACCTAAAAGTGGAGTTTACATATCTGCCTACCTAAGTTGGCTACTTACTATATCGGTGGATTTAAATTTCTGCTGTATTGGGGGGATTTACCTAAGTACTATATAGGGGCACAAAAGAGGGCCCTATAACTGTCTGGGGACACTTTTACTATTTGTGGGTACTGTTGCTGTGTGCACCTAGAAGGTCATTATTACCATTTGGGGCACTGTGAATGGGGAGTCTGTGTAGATGTGGGGTATAAGTAAGGTAATACTGGAAAAACGAGGAACCTAAGAAATTAGTGTGGCAAATTCTGCAGAGACGACTTGTGGCTAGAGGAAATCAGCATGGCGGTCTGGGCTGGATGGAGGAGAAAAAGGAAGTGAATGACTCCCATTAGAGAATATATCACATGTAAATACTGGATGTAATTGTGCTTAATCACTTGCATCATCTACAGAGCGCCTGTGTACAACTGGTATCCACCACTATATGGTCACTGTACGGTATTGGTATGGTAATATTGGTCTCAGTGTAATGGGTCATATTAAGTATTAGAGTATTGGTGATACTTTATGGTGATGATAGCTGGTCATGGTGTGGCTGTATTAGGCTATGTCTACACAGCACAGGAATAACGTCAGTATTTTGAAACCGAGAATCCGACTTTACACTGTGCTGTATAGTCAGTAATGAAAAACCTGTGCTGTAGTCTATACAGCATGCGTTTTTAACACGCATTTAAAAACCGGCGGAATATGCAACATGTTGCATATTCCACCGGAGCTCCGCGATTTGCTGTTAGATTCCCGTACTTTCAATTGTACGGGCCGACAGAAAAAAACGAAAACTGACCACAGTTTTTCACAGATCAGCACCGAAAACCATGGTCCTGCATAGGACAAAATGCTGTCAGATTTCCGCCGTATTTTGTCTATGCTGTGTGCAGTTAGCCTTGTTTGATATCTGTGTAGTAGTAATATTAGTAATATAGACCTTGGTATACTTGTTCTGTCCAGTACCAGTGGTGATACTTGGGCCTTGTATAGCAGTATTATTTGGCAGCTGTATGACTACTATTTAGGCGTATTATGCATTGTACATTGTCTTATAGTTATTTGTATGTTTCTGTTTATATAAGATGTATTCATTGTTTTGACGGGGAGAAGGGGGGATAAATCTTTATAGATCCTTCATGTACACCACCCACATTATATTAGCTTACTTACAATTATGTGAGGGAGTTTTGGAAGACCCAGCACCCCATCTTGATGACATTATCACAACAATCTGTATCCGTAAGATGCTAGACTGCGCAGGGGCACGTGCAGATAGCCGAGAAGCAAGAGGCAGTAGCTGTAGAGCGGTCCCTAGGCATCCCTGTGTCACTATCTACAACTTTCCAATATTTTTATAAAACAATTCATCATCAATTTCAAGATCTTTTCTTACAGTTCGTGAATAGAATTTTTTTTTTTTTTTTATACAGAGGCTTTAAAAACCCACTCTAAAAAATCCCACTGATCCAGGTGTGTGGTTTGTGAAAGCTCTTGATGTACACAAGAATGCTTTTATTCCATGACAGTTTGCGGAGATCTTGAAAATTGTAAATTGCAACCTAAAGTATATTACAAAGTAGCAGAACATTTTTCATTATACAATCGTTATCTTGCTTTATATAAAAAATGGAGCACCCCTCTAGTGGTTCCATATCCTGAATAGAACGCATATAAGCAGTGTTTTTACAGAGTAACTAGCTCCAGCATCCACCTTATACAGCAGGCATCCTCAAACTGCGGCCCTCCAGCTGTTGGGAAACTACAACTCCCATCATGCATTTACAAAATCTATAACAGTTGGAATGATGGGAGTTGTAGTTTCCCAAGAGCTGGAGGGCCACACTTTGAGGATGCCTGTTATACAGTATGTGGCAGATTTATCAATCACTGTGCATCATCAGTGACTCCTCTGACTTCTCTGTGCTTTGGGTTTGATTTTTTTTTTAGGATATATTAGGAATGATGAATATCTCCTGCTAAAATGTTTTACAAACGAATAAGTCTAAGTTTGTCAGTTTGTGGCTTTAGTTAAGGAGTATGGACATTGCGTGCGGCGCTTCAAAAGGGATGCCTTGTTTGGAGAAAATGGGTTATGATGACGTTGGACCATTTCGTGCATGTAACTCAGTCGGTCCCCTCCTAGGTAAATGAAGCGGAATGAGCAGTGGTGTGACTGGTGCTCTGTCTCTGAACATGGCAACAGCAGTCAAACTCTAGAAATCAATGCAGTCGTTAGTGGTGGGGACCAGATCTGAATAGTGAAAAACCTCTTTTCATAGCACAAGTCCATTGGTGACTAGCACACTTGGCAACTAAAACGATCAGGGATCTGCAAAATGATAAGGTATCTGGCTAGAAAGGGGCAGTGGTGACCTGATGAGTTTGAGAGTTGCAAACAATTTCCCTTGGTGGCAGTAAGGAGCTGCATGATTTTACATTAATAGAGTAGAATCATACTGGGCATAGGATGGTACACATAACCAAGGAATGCTGTTACCACTTGGCTCGCACCTTGACCATCACTCACAGAAACCATTATAATTGTATAATCATGTAATCCATTGGCCTCTTGGTGTGTTATATACTGTATATACTGCAATGTCAAGTCCTAGCTTCAATTGCCATCTTCTGTGATGCAATCAAAAACCATTCAGGTGGTCTGTGACTACTGGAGTACTTTGATTGACCCATTTGACAAATAAAGATACATTGACACTTTTTCATATTGCACCATATTAGAATGTTGTCCCTGAGTGCACACACATTTCTATAGTAACCTGTCTTACCAGACCAACACTCAGTTATCTGATGAGAGGAGAGAGCTTAGAGCAGGGAAGGACATCACTCCATGGACGGACTAAGCTCCAGAGAATACCAATATCTCTAACAATATTACAGATAAAGCCATTGTTTTCAGTCCTCACGGCACATGTAGCTTGTATTTACTTATGAGATAACTTATCCTGCACTTGTCAGTGCAACGGCTCGACTACTTACAGAGAAGCTGTATATGCTAATCACTGCTATAGAACTATTCACAGCCTGAGGAGAAAGAGTGAATGTAAAATGCTTGTGACTTAGTAAAACAGCCATGTGCGAAAACCTTTAAGGCCTCATTCACACGGCTTATTTCGCCGCAATTTGCCGACGGATTGACGATCGTCAATCCGTCGGCAAATCAGTCAGAAATAAGTAACAGCCTATTTTCTATTGATTTCAATAGAAAATATGGCTCGTCGTTCACACGACGCGTATTTCCGTGCCGGATTGCCGCCGCGGATTGACGACGGCAATCCGGACGGAAAAACAATGTGCATGTCAAATATTTACGGACGGATTCACCACCTATAATGAATGGGGATGGTGAATCCGTCGGGAAATCAGTTACAAATACGTGCCACACTTAGTGACACTTATTTGCAACTGATTTTCAACTGATTTCAGAACGTATTTACGATCGGCAATCCGATGTAAATACGTTCTGAAATAAGCCGTGTGAACGAGGCCTAAGGGTGTTTTAGAAATATGAGGCACTGAACAGGCACCCTTTGGTAGATAAGCAGAAAAAAGCCCTTATATTCTTATAGACGTGCTGACCTCTGAACCATAACCCTACAGAAAATTGTCTTACTGCATTCTAGTAGCCGACGATCTGACACTCTCCATCTGTTGGGCAACTACAACCACCAGCATGCAGGGAATTGTATTTTCACAACTGCTGGAGAACCATAGGTTGTAGACTCTTGCCCTGTATAGTGTATTATAGGATTTTCATAATGGAACGGGTTTGCAATTTCTGCTGGTACATTTCACACTAAACAAGCAAAAGCTTTTGGTTAAGACTGATGCAATGTTGTAGTAACACTGGAAGCCCAGGAAGGATGACCCTAGCCTAGAAGTTTCCACCCTCTATACAGCACTGGACAATAGCTGTAGGTTTATTTCCTCCAGTAGATATTGGGAAATGTCTCCAGCTTTATCACAGAGCTTACATCACCCCATTCAGGGGTCACAAAATGGATATCTTTGAAGAAAATTGTTGCTTTTGTTGTGGGGCAGACATTTTCCATTGTCCATTAAGTTGCTCAGTGGTCCAGGAATTCTAGGAGAGGGTAATGGCATTTGCTAGAAATCATTTGACCAATTATGTCCCCAATTATCCATTGTGGACCATATTTGGCCACATAGACACTCAGGAGACCCATTGTGCACCAGGGAGTAGAAAGTTCTTGTACATGGTTTTGGTCACAGGTATTAAAACAATTCTAAAAACCTGGATACATGACCCTCCCCTCCTCCCCCGTTCAAAAGGTTTCTGGAAAAACGCATGTTTATCATGAAGACTGACTGGGTGGAGGCTTAGTGTTAAAAGGAGATCCATACCCAAAAAAACTATACAAGGTCTGGGGAAGCTTTATCCCATTGCTTCCAGGGAGAATCCAGAACGCCATTAGAGATTGCTTTAGCCTATCCACCTGGTTTCAGAAACAGATATTAGAAAGCCCCCAATTTCTAATGCAGATTGGTAGGAAGGTGACAAGCAGCTCGCTTCTGGAGGGCTGTGCGCTGCGCACCTGCTACTTTTCATCTGAGTTGTCGCTCTGTAATCCGGGCTACTGGAGAATCCCTGGATTAAAGGAACCTTATTGCACTCAAGGGTTGAATAGGTAGTGGCGACTGAGGTAGGCTCGGAGAACTGGACAGACACTGTTAATGGTTGAACAGATTTCAAAATGAAGTGGGTGTGAACTATTGCCCTCACTACTTGAGCGTCTGATGGAAAAATTGCATAGTATTCCAAAATTTTTGCACAAGGTTTGAGGCATCGAGTTGAGGAATTTTGTTTTCCAAGTCTATTATCTCCACATTGGAGAAATCTTCAGTAAAGTCAATTATGTTCTCATAGACATTTCAGAGTCAATATTGGACAGTAGTTCACACAATAATTCATACAGGTCCTAATTTGTATGTTTGGGTTTTGTTTACAATTTGGTAAACTTGGCATTCTGGAGTGTGAGACTGGTAGTTTCAGAAGAGTGAAGAAATCAGGCGATACCTTTTTCAGGCTAACTGAGTATATTTGATGGTGAGCTTTCGAGATAACTAGCTCCCTTCTTCAGACAGGTTGTTATACCTATACTGGTAGTTTCACTCAAACTGATGATACTGATGAATGTTCTGTAGCGGTGGCATATTTTTCGTCAATGTATATTCTGGAATGCTTAATAAAAAGACTTCAAAGAAAATATGCATTGTAGTTCCTACGAAGCTTATTTTTAGGACGCAGTTTTCAAAACTTTGAACATGCTCATTCTTTGGTTGTATTCGGAAACCGCTTGGAAATTTACTATTGATATCAATGTTCTGGCTAAAATACTCCTGCAATACACATCCAAAACATTTGTACATGTATTGCATGTGAATTTTAATGCGGATCTGTGTCAAAACCAATAGGGGTGAATTGCACTCTGTAAACCTCCTATAAAACCAAATCTGAAAAACGTGTTAAAATACACATGCCATAAGCATGTACTTTAGTTAAAAATACTCATCAAAACCATGTTGGACGAAGCGGATTTCAACAGCAGAATCCACTCTTAAATTTGACTGTCATGTACATGTTCCCATACTGTATCTAATCCAATGCATTTACGGTATGGCTGCTAGGCGGATGGTTGCCACTAGATGCCTCTATACCACTACATATATTTACAGAGGGTGTAAGGACATGGTATGGTCAGTGACTGAAACCACATGGAGCGCCTGGGGAGGCTGTGAGCCCCAGGCAGTCAGCTCAAGTAGAAATTAAAATCTGGCTACTAACATGGGGACCTGATGAAGGAAGGCCTGTAAATACTTTGTTTTAGTGCCATTTTAGGGTGCAGCAGTTCAGGAGTAGCAATACTACTAAGCTGCTGTACCATAAGGCTGAGCCTACACAGCAAATGACAAAATGCCGTCCAAAATCCCACAGCATTTTAACATTATCACTCTGCCTGATGATGTTATGCTGCCAATGCAGTAAGACCGAGAGCAGAGAGTTCCTCGTCAGGGGACCAGGGAGAGGCAAGTACTATTTTTTTTTTATTTACCAGCTCTTGTAATGCCAAGACCTGGACATGTGCCTACAGACTGGGGAGCCCTGTATACCTATGACCTACTGGGGGGACATATTTACCTGCCTACCTTATTGGGGCCTATAAAGGAGTTAGGGAAACATATGGGGCCGATTCTCAATACCCCCACAGGAAACAGGACTACAAACTATTTTTATTATAAGAAAGGAGGGTTTGGTGGCTCTGGTGGTGGGGTTCACCAAAGTTTTTCTGATATAATATCCGGCATTTATGTGGCATATATTAAGCCACCCCGAATTCCCAGTAGGTAGGTATATACAGTGAAGTAAATAATTATTTGATCTCTTGCTGATTTTGTAAATTTGCCCACTAACAAAGACATGAATAGTCTATAATTTTAAGGGTAGGTTAATGTCAACATTGAGAGAACCTCCAAAATAAAATCCAGAAAATCACATTGAATAAATTATATAAATTTTCATTTTGCTGAGAGAAATAAGTATTTGAACCCCTACAAACCATTGAGTTATGGCTCCTACAGACCAGTTTCAGGCACCCATGGGCTCCTTTGAAATTACACCCATTTCCTCTGAGAAGTTCTTAAATGCATTTGAGTTGATGTTCCAGTGGGACAGGATGCCTAGTTAGCGTCCTATAAACCATTGCCTGCTGAAGACTGCGTTTAATAGTCACCTTTAATTGAGTCTGTGGACAGGAGTATTTTATAACCAGACTCTGGTCTTGCCCATGTTGTAGAGGTTAAAGAGCTTTCTAAGGATGTCAGAGACAAGCTCATAGACCTGCACAAAGCTGGAATGGGCTACAAAACCATAAGTAAGAAGGAGACAATAGTAAGAAAATGAAAGAAATCCAAAATGACTGTCAATCGACTTCGATCTGGGGCACCATTCCAATTCTCACCTCTTGGTATATCCTTGATCATGAAGAAGGTGGGATATCAGCCTAAAAAACATTAACACTTTTTAATGATCTCAAGGCAGCTGGGACCAGAGTCACCAAGAAAACCATTGGTAACACATTACGCCGTCATGGTTTAAAACAGGGCTGTGGAGTCGGAGTCTGTGGCTATTTTGCAGGAGTCGGAGTCGTCATAAAATGGACCGACTCAGACTCCCAAAATATATAATAACTTGGTCCAGTTAGTTCGATGCAGTGCAAAGAGCAAGAGGAATTGGGTCCTACTGTGCTACTGCTCCCATATCTTCAGCCTCATCACATGAGGAGTGTAATTGATGACATGGAGCAGGCAAAAGCGCTGCCCCAGGGGAAAAGATTCTGCTCCCAGGGCAAACAGATTTCAGCAAAAGGTTTCACCTGCTTTCAAAGAAGTAGAAATGTTTAACCATTCATCAAAACTGACTGTGGCTGAGGCAATTCCTTTATACCCTGACATTGTTAGAGATGTTACCCCTGTGGTCACCGCTTTGCCCCCAACCCAAGTTAGTGTAGAGAGGCCGTTCTCTGCCTGGAAAATGAGATCAGATGTGAGGTCATGTATGCAGTATCTTATGGAGGCGATACTCTTTCTCAGAACAAATTCAGAGACTCCACAAATGTTCCTGCAGTGTTTTGCATATTTACAATTTTTTTGTGTCCTAAAGTCATGTTCAATAAATATATTTTACACTGACAAGCAAAGTGGTAACACTGTTTTGAACTTGTGACTTTCAGGTTCCATATCTCACCATACACTACAGTTTTGTACATGAGGCTATTGTAATTTTATATACAGTCATCCCACCTATCTTATACATAAATTTGACTTGCAAGTATTTAGCATCTGCTTAATTATAGTTATGCTCCTAAAAATCAAACTGTTAATTTTTATTATTTTTTTTAGTATTTTGCAAATCCACCTTTGGTTTTCAATACTGCCGGAATCCTTCTGGACTCTGAATCAGATTCAAGCACATCTTGACCAAAATCTGATCCCAGGTCTCTTCTACACATTCCCAATGTTGGTCCAGACTGGCCTTGGATACAAATACAGCTTTTTCTTCAACTCTACCCACAAGTGTTCAAAAGATCAAAACATTGTTACCCTTTTGCGTGTAAGTGTCTGTTCTTCCTAAATAGCTTGATTATTGTATCATAAGGTGATAAACAGCCTGATGTTACCATTTTACTACAGTAAAGTTATCACTTAACGAGAACCTGTCACATAGATTATGCCCCCCTTGCTGAGGACAGCACAAGCCAGTGTCAGACCTGCTGTTTCCAGCGCTGTGTCCCTTATTCTGTAAGATGCTGGAGTTTGTGTATTTAATGCTCAAATCTGCAGTTTTCAGAAAGAAGAGTCATTCGAAGAGTCCTTCAAAGAGTCAGTTTTTTTCAAACCCGGCCAATCGGAGGCTAGCCCCGCCCACCTCAACTGATAAACCTATTACTTTGAATAGGTAGAAACATGTGAATAACTGTCAGTGGGCGGGGGCTAGCCTTTGGTGGGCGGGGCTAACACCTGCTCATGAATAAGATTTGAGGGGTAAATGCTCTAAAACTGCTGCATCTTACAGAATAAGGGGCACAGTGCTGGGAACAGCAGGTCTGTCACTAGCTTGTGCTACCCTCAGCAAGGGGGGCATAAACTATGTGACAGGTTCCCTTTAAACATGCGCCATTTATGAGGGAGTCAGGAGTCGGAGCTTTGGGAAATTGAGGAGTCGGAGTCGGGGCTTCCGGTTGGCTGACTCCACAACCCTGGTTTAAAATCCCACAGTGCCCGCAAGGTCCCCCTGCTCAAGGCACGTGTGCAGGCCTGTCTGAAGTTTGCCAATAAACATCTGGATGATTCAGTGAGTGATTGGGAGAAGGTGCTGTGGTCAGATGAGACAAAAATGTAGCTCTTTGGCATTAACTCATCTCGCTGTGTTTGGAGGAAGCGAAATGCTACCTATTACCCAAAGAACACCATCCCCACTGTCAAGCATAGAGGTGAAAACATTATGTTTTGGGGGTGTTTCTCTGTTAAGGGTACAGGACTACTTCACCGCATCAATTGGAGAATGGATGGAGCCATGTAACGTAAAATCTTGAGTGAATCCGCCAGGACATTAAAAATGGGTCATGGCTGGGTCTTCCAGCAAGACAATGACCCAAAACATACAGGCAAGGCAACAAAGGAGTGGCTCCAAAAGAAGCACGTTAAGGTCATGGAGTGGCCTAGCCAGTCTCCAAACCTTAATCTCATAGAAAACTTAAGGAGGGAGTTGAAGTTCTGAGTTGCCAAGCAACAGCCTCAAAATCTTAAGGATTTAGAGATGATCTGCAAAGAGGAGTGGACCAAAATTCTTCCTGACGTGCGCAAACATCATCAACTACAAAAACATCTAACTGCTGTGCTTGCCAACGAGGGTTTTGCCACCAAGTATTAAATCTTGTTTGCCAGAGGGATCAAATACTTATTTCTCACTGCAAATAAATTTATACAATGTGATTTTCTGGATCTTATTTTAGATATGCTAAATCTCTCAAATGTTAAAATTAACTTACCCTTAAAATTATAGACGATTCAAGTCTTTGTCAGTGGGCAAACTTGAACAATCAAGGGATCAAATAATTATAAGGAATCTAAAATATTTGTGTAATAAATTCAGCAGGGATGAGTCATGGCCGGGAGAAGACGTCATGATGGTCTGGGCTGGATGGAAAAGAATAACTCCGATCAGAAAAGACATAACATGCGAGTCTTTAAATGTAACTGCACTGTAATCAGTTTTGTGTCTGTAGATCCTGTATACACAGGTGTCTACTACTATATGGTCACAGTATGGAGGCAATATACAGTCTGCAGAGCCTGTGTACCCTGGTATCTTCCACTATATGGTCACTGTATAGTGGAATATTGGTAGAAGTGTAATGGTTTAGGTTCAGGCACAGTCTGGTGGTATCGCCCAGCTCTCCTGGATGCTAAATAGACCAAGAACGCTGGGTGATGCCAAACCCCTCAATTAGCTTTCTTCCAGAGCCATTACTCAGTTGGGTGTAATGGGCGTGACCTATTGTGAAGGGGGGTGTGGCTTTATATAGAGGGCATGGTCTATGCAAATTTTTGGATGGTTCTTGTCCCTCTTTTGCCACCAAAACTTCTGGTCACCTTATTTAAGATCTTATTTTTAGGTTCTACCTCCTCTCCTCTTCCTCTTATTGTTGGGGTTCCTTATGGATCAATTCTAGGTCCTCTCCTCCTTTCACTCTACCTTACCCGTGTCAGATTGTAAATTTTCAATTTTAAAAAGTAATTTTTTTTAAATATCCAAGTGAAACAATATTTACATACAAACGTCCAGTTTTTATTAATTAGGCACAACATGTTTCATTAAAACATTCGTTATCTATGGGCATAATCTTCACCTCACAAAAGGTCACACAAGATGACGGACAATTTTAAGCTAAACAAAACATCAAAATAAAAAGAAATATTTAAATATGGACAGGGCCCCAACATTCTTGTAAACGAGTGTTACACAATTGTGTTAGGAGTGGTATCTATAGGGGCGACACATGGTAAAATCACATGGTTTTGTCCCATTATTCAAATTGAAACCCAGTAGATGCTTGGCAACTACAGTAATAAAAATATGCCCAAAATTGTTAAATAGCACTTTACCCTAAAACAGTCACCCCCCCCTACAAAAAAAAAAAAAAAAAAAAAAAAACTACCAGTAAATAATGTTCCATTTTTAAAAATGTGTAACTGGTTATACAGGTTTAGAAAAATATGACTGCATTCTTCCAACAACACACCTGTCCTTAGTTTCTGTCCAGTACTGCAGCTTACTGCTAATGAAGTGGTTGGTGTTGAACTGCAATACCACATGCAACTTGAACAAGTATGATGCAGCTTGTAAGAAAGCAGCCATGTTTTTCTACTCCTTGAAAGCCCTGGTTAGTACAGAATTCTCGTTAGCTGGATAGGTGGCAGTTAAACGACAAGAAATATGCCTAGAATAACTGCCCCCATGGGGTTTCGGATAGTCTTTTCCAAGCAAATGAGCGGAAATTTGCCCTTTAGTTGTTCAGGCTAACTAGATGCTAATACATGTCCACGGCCATACCTTTACAGACAAGGAAAACCCAAGGACTAGGTTTACTGATTGTTTTTTTTTTCTTTTCTTAGTTTTTGATGCAAATGCAGGTTTGTTACCTTAAGAATTATAATAAAATCAACAGTTTAAACCTAAAATCTTTGTTGCAGTATTGCTGATATACTGACCATCCAAGTTACTACACACTAAAATACCCACCCCATTGTCCTATGCCAATTTAGAAATTAGGTGAATGGTTACAAGCATGCTCAGAACATTATCTTGTATGAGGAGGATCTTGTGTGTCATCAAAACAGAAATAGTGCAGCATTTTGGTATGGGTAGGGCGGGTCACTTCTTCCCTCTTATTCCCATTATATCTCAAGGAGACAGTCATGTGTGAGAAAGGGAAGGCAAGAAGGGAGAGAAGGACCTAGCAGCCAGCCTTTCATTGCCTTACGAAAAAGTCTCAGCATTTCAATAGACATTCATATTTTGTGGGTTTTAATGCATTCATTCAGTTCAGGATCTCCGCTGGGTGGTTAACAATAACCTGTATGACAAAGTCCTTCTGAATCTTCGTATCCTGCAGTTTCATCCTATCTGTAAGAAGTTTGCCAGAGAAGAACCATCGCTGCCAACAAGGCTCTATACCCTCCACGGAATGTAATTGCTTCTTCAATTGGCCGATAGTGTCCGTCATGCTTGCGTTGAGTTTAACGTCCTTGCCAGTGGAAAGACGGACCTTCAGCTGGAATTCCCGTCTATTGTTAGGGGCTGGATCAGGAACATCTGTACCATCATCATCACTTTTTTCCATGATGAGGTTAACAGGAGGAGCCAGGCAGTACACCGGGAGCTGGTACCGTGTTCCAAGTTCATCGTAACATTCTGTTAGAGAACCTAAGAGGAAGATCAAATGATTTGTCATTACATAATGCGTAACTTATACAACATCACTGGATGTACAGATAAAAGACCAATATTTTTTCAAATGAAACCTTTTGGAAGTCCGTATACCAATTCTTCTTTATTGCGCTTGTTTGACAAACTTTTTAGACAATATTTGCCTGTCCCTACAAGGGAAAGCATCGCTATTGTTGGAACAAGCCTTATAAAGTTGGGTCCGGTTCACAACACTTTGTATAAATCTACATTTAGCATGTATGCAAGGAAAGCTCCTGACAGACATAAAACATATCTCTAGGATGATCATAGCCAGATGAAGGCCCTAAGATAGAAGTTGGAGGCAACTAAGACTTATGGAGAACAAAGATGGTAATTTGTGTCAACTTGCATAGTCCCTTTGTTCTCTGTAGGCAATGATTTATATTTGCATTGTAAGGCTGCAATAAAGGTTTACTCCAAATTTAGGCATTTATGGCAAATTTAAGGGATATGTCCAATATGTGCACGTCCCTCCTCTTGAACTCCTTCCAGCTGCAAGAACATGTATTTCAATAGTCTAAAAGAGTAACAAAAAGTCAGGCACTGGTTTCCACAACTCCCACAGAATTCAATGGAAAGGGTGGTGCACAAGCACAGCCAACAATTACATTAAAAGAAGAATGTGGTGGCTAAGAATCAGTGAACGGAGGTCACCAGACACCTTTTCTCCCAATGGGAGAAAGCCCAAGAGGTTTAAGGCCTCCTGCTGCAGCCTGTGGTCCTACAGACACTGATCAGTCTCGCTTTATGGGACACGATCTTACTTATATATTTTTTGTAATACGAGAGACTAGATTCAAGGGGCTATTCAGGACTCCCTCTGCGGTGAAGGTGTATTGAGAGTGGACAAATTGCACCATTGCAAATAGGTGAAGAAAGAACCGGGGAGCAGCACTTGCCATTGATCTAAGAGGTGAATGTCAGCTACAAAACACTCCGCAACTATTGCTGGAAGAAACAAAGCTAGTGGTGGCACGGTTATGGTCTGGGAGCAGTTTATGTCACATTCTCTGATCCCACTCCTCCATGTGCAAGGCACTCAACCGATTTGGGGACATATCCATTCTTGCAGATCACATGCACTCATACATGTCTATTGTCTGAGGCGGATAGGATTTTCCAACAAGACAATGCAACATTTCACATGGCAAGAAATGTCCGATACAGGTTGAAGAGCATAACCAATCTTCCAGGTATTACCCTAGCCTCCTAATTCCTTAGATTTAAACCCGACTGAGTAACTGTGGGAACACCTTGAACATCGTGTTGGCTCTATGGATCCTACCCCACACATCCTCCAGCAATTGTGGGATGCAGTCGGCTCCAGATACCTTTGACAACCTACCAGGACCTTCCTGAGTCACTCTCAGCCCATCTAGCTGCCTTCCATGCAGCGCTCCGTAGTCACTCTGAATACTTGCTACTGATCATAATAATGTGATTCAAATGTGTACATAGAAGCTACTCACAAGTTTTTATCTGCACTGGGGAGGAAGGAATCTTTCATGACTAAACATGTAAAATCAGAAGAGTTTTAGGGCAATTTTTTGGGAAATTCCCACAATTATTTTCACATTTGGAAAGTCTGCTGATGTGGTTTTCTAAAAAGCAGAAAGAATAAAAAAACAAAAACACAGTATAAACAGGTTCTGAACTGGAATTTAGGTTTAACCAGAGGCTGATATTTTAAAGCTCCAGAACACCAGTGCAAATTATGCAACAGGGTTTCTATTACATGTGTCATTTAATATACTGAAGGCTTCTATGACAGAAGAACTTTTGTGCTACCCACTGGCATAAGGGTCTGAGCAAGACTATTACCACTGTACAAAAGATATTAAAGGCCCACCTAGGTCTTTAAGGTGGTGAAGGCTCAAGGAGATTGCTGTGCGCACCCTATAAACCAAGCCCCTTGTTTAATGGTCTGCTTGTGGTGGGACTACAAAACCCAACAGACTCGTCTAACCTCAGGGCGAGTATCACAATGGGAGGAATTTTAACTGTAGCTGCTCATCGTTAATTTCTGCACTCAATCCATTTTTCACAATCTCTGACAAAAACACAGTTACATGACAAATAGCACAAATAGGTGGAGTAGCTTGGGATTGAGAAATAGCATGCCAATCAGATTAGATCACACAATGGAATTTAAGGGGTTATACAGAGACAGGCAAAGTCAGCCTGAAAAACAGTGTACCATAAATAGAATTAGATTGCAAAGTAGTCAATTTGCAGCATAATACAAAGAAAGCTAGATTTAAGACAACTGTAATGACAACAGTGCAAAGTAAAATATATAATCTCTACTGGGTGTTCCCCAATATTTACAGTGCTGAGCAGCTCAATGTGTAGGAGTCTGCAGTGTGAGCAATAATTGTTCTAAAACTTGTTATGGTGACTACCAGAGGGTACACAAATTTCATCAGGTCAGGGAACCTAAATCCAGCTCAAGACCATACTAAGGGACCCAAACCATTGTCCACACCACACTGCCAATCACTTATGGACTTTGTGACTGCAGCAAAGTCTTGTGTAGTCAGTTTAGAAGACATATTAAGTTGAAGAGAAAATTAGGTTGTGGGGAGCGACCCAGGGACATTTTTAGATGCATCACCTGGAGGTTGTTCAGTTGTCTGCCACTTTGGCTGCACAGGGAAAAAGGCTTTTAATATCCATATATTACAGGGTGGCTTAGTGTTGTAGTACATAGGTCAATGTGCTAAGTCCTCCGCGCAGCCATGGATGTTTAACAGCCTGTGGCTCCCCAGAGACCACATTATTAATTTTTGGGCTTCATAGAACCCACTTTGGGAATGACTACTACCACAAACTATTGTTGGGAGATCACTATACATCTCCGTCAGCACTGTAACAAGCAGTTTCTCCCACACCCAAACCTGGCGATTGTCCCCGTTGCATCTGTTATTAGCAGATCGTAATCACCTAATCAAAGCATTTTTTTTTTTTGGCATGGAGTGGAGAAATATCCTCTCCCAAGGAAAAGTGGCGTTAGAGAAACTATATAGATATAGCAGATCAAGTATTTTTCTATACTATAGGGGAATAACAGTGCAAAAATACAATCTTAGCGCTTGCTAAAAAAAAACAAAAAAACTACCTCAAATCAGGCAAGTAATAAAATGCTATTCTAGATTTATTAAAATCAGTATTTAAAAAAAAAAAAATGAATAAGACACACTCCAAACATATACTCAATGTGTTTCTCACAAGACCGATGCTACTTAAGAAGTTTCAACATAAAAAACAGGAAATTACAATTCATATACACTCAGAAGGCTTTTCATTTGAACTGTAATTTCCTGTTTTTCATGGTGAAACTCCTTAAGTAGCGCCACTCTGGCGAGAAACACGGTAAGTATGTCTTTGGAGTGTATCTTATTCTTTTTGTAAAGTAATTTTAATAAATCTAGAATAGCACTTTATTACTTGCCCGATTGAGGTAAGTTTTTTCAGCAAGCGGCAAGATTGTTCTTGTGCACTTTCTTTTTGTTCCCGATACCATGCTTTTTGAGAAGATCTACGGCTGCTGTCTTACAGGCTCTTTGGAGCGATGCTCTGACGAGTGCTGCACCTCCCTTAGCATAACTGTTGAAGTTGAGAAGTGTTTCACATTATTAGGCTATGTTCACACGGCTTAACTGCGGGACGTAATTACGCCCCGCAATTACGGCGCGTGGCCGGGGGCGGGGGGCCGGCACTTCGCCAGCCCATAGACATTACCAGCGGCGCGTATTAGCCGCTGGTAATTCACATGTCACTTATCTCCCCGCCCGGCGGGGAGAGGAGATGTAATCCATAGTTCTCTATGAGAACTGTGGATTACCGTAATGACTGGGCCGTTTTCAGCCCGTAATTTGCGCACTTCGGCGCGTAATTACGTACTGAAATACGGCCCATTTTAAGCCGTGTGAACATGGTCTTACCGCTCACATTGTAGATCTGGATTTACTGCACTATAAGAGTGCCACCTTTTTTTCAGTGTTCCTTTTGTTACCCTATTTCCCAAAAAATAAGAACGTGTCTTCCATTTTTTATTTTTTTTTATTTTTTACCCTAAAGACGCGCTAGGTCTTCTTTTAAGGGGGAGGGAACTTATTTTTCCAATGAACAAGAATTCCAATTTACTGGTGAACAAAAAATAAATATCAACATTTATTAATCTACTGTAGTCATGTCATCACATCAGCATAACCAACCAAACTCGGAATTCCATCAAGAATTTCTTGAGACTAATTTCCATGTACAACAATCTATGGTACATTTACCAATTCGGGAAATCTCAACATTTATTCAAAGACCGTCATGTCATCATCTTCTGGAACATCATCACTCTCCAAACCTTGAATTTCATGATGAATTTCTTGTGACATTTCTTTTAGAAACGTTGGCCCCAATCTCTTAAGTCTAACAATAACACTTTCCTTAAATGAGCACCTCATGTCCAGGTAGCCTCCCATACAAGGTAAGACCTATCTAAATGATCTGCTAACGCCAATGTATGGTGTGGGTGGAGCTGTAGAAATGACTGCTACTAGGTCTTATTTTCAGGGGAGGTCTTATATTATATTTCTAAGCTTAAAACAAAATTGCACTAGGTCTTATTTTCGGTGAATGTCTTAGACTCGGGGAAACATATGAGATAAAACAGAAGACTGTTTACATGAAAATAAAGAAATAAAAAAAAAACAAAAAAAACAAAAAAAAAAAAAAACGACAAACTTACCATGAGGTAAAGTAATACTTGCTCCATCTACAATAGCCTGCGCCAATTCATGATCGTTGGCTTCTACTGCATAGGCTGCAGCTTTAAGTGCATCCCAGATTTCTTTACGTCCCTCAAATGCTGGTGCAGTGTCCCAGAACTCATCACGCTTACTACGCAACTGGCCATCTGTCATCGGGTAGTCACTCTTCCATCTTGGACGCTCTTTCTTCAGGGGCTCATTGCGACCTAGCCATAGCAAAAATAAATTTACAGTAAACTTGAAGTTGTCAAAAAATTTGTATTTATAATCTCACCTGCAGTACCCATGCTATATTACCCATCAGCACATTACCCTCTGCCTAAGGAGATTTAGATTTTTTTTTTTATACAGCACAGCCTATGGGATTATGGAAATTAAAAAAAAAATATATATATAAATAAAATTAAATGTAGGCTGGTGAGACATGTTTGGCTCACAGTGGAATGCAGCTCCTAATCATGCTGACTTAAGCTAGTTCGGTTGCCACCAAAAATGAATGGGAGTTGCCATCCACGTAAAGGTCACTGCATAAAACAAAGTATTTATAGCTCCGTAAATGAACCAGAGAGTAATCTACAGCATCTGAGAACAGTCAGGGATTACATGCAGGATCTGACAATGCAGGGATCATAGTGATGTAAGTCCGGCCAGTTCCCCCGATAAACCAATTACATCTAATTGTTTACTGTGTGTAGCTATATCTAGGATGAGATAGCTATTGAGCGAATGGTTAGCAACACCAAACCCCAGCACAGATCTAATATGAGCATATATTACACACAGGCAAACTGATTACTTTTTCATGTAAATTAGTGTTAAATTCCCCATTAACATTCTGGGATTTTTACAGAAGTCAAAGTATGCCACAATGAACTCCAATATTTATCTGAAATTTGATACCATTTATGTTTTATCTTATGTATGAAAAGTAGGTAGTCATACAGGTTTATGTAATATTAGCAGTCATACGGTAAAGCATTATATGGTCATGTATTTGCTTCTTTCGTTTATTCACCAATAATAATGGCATCTTCATCTGCACCCACCACACTGATCAAAACAGCTCCCCTTTGGAACCTTGTAATGATGCAGTAGGGAGGGCAACACAGATCGGATGACAAGTTAAATGTCCCATATATGCAGGTCGCCTGTGCTGGTCCATTCCCTTAACTTGCACATCTTGGGGCCCTACAACATGTTGTGCCATCAGTTTAATCTTTAGCAAGGGTACTCCGTGTGCTAAGAAGAGCAACGTTTTACAGTGAAACTTGACGAGATCACAAAAAGGGCTGAAAAATTGTGTCGAGAAAGTTTTGTTCAGCCATAAATTTTGAAAACGGTTATTCATAGAATACAAGTAAAAGGAGCTGAGCCACACTATCAGACACTGCCCATAAATTGAGGTTGTTTTTTTTAAAGTCCCCCCACCACTGCCAAAACAAAAAGAAGAAACAAGGAATGCCCAGATAAGTATCTGCTCCAGAAATCAGAGTTTTACATGGAGCCACTGCAAGCTAGTTTCTTATATTCATAGTATTCAGGCCTCAATGTTCTGCAGACGTGAAGTCCTAAAAGCTTTATATAGCGCAATAAAAACACTTTCAAGGTCTGTGTATCATGACGTAAATAAAACTGCTCCATTAGGTTTCTAGTGAAATTAACACAGCCTGACATAACTGCATGACCAAAACAGCAAGACATGGGATTTTTAAGAACCTCCGTAGAAGAAGCTAGGTACCCCCTTCATTACTATCACAGAACTAATCCTCCCAGTACTTTTTGTTTTTCAGCTTTCACATATGTAAAATAAATGTCTGCTACCAAAACAGGCTATAAAATTGGGGTGAAAATGTTGGTCAGTTCAACAGATCCTAGCTAAATCACCTATGCAGATAATGGTTTTTATTTTCTTCATCATAATTAAGAGGTAATTTTTTTTTTTAAACAAATAGAAGATCTCTAGAATACAAGAAACCCCCCCCCCCCCCCAAAAAAAAAAAAAAAACCCAACACAATAGGTCAATCACCACAGATCCAGCACTGGCTGTGTGGGGTGTCTCTGCCTGGAGCTGGAAGTAAACTTAAAGCTGGCGGTCAACTTGTCAAGGCAATGGCAGTTGACTGCACAGTGGCCACGTCACCATTCAGAGATGAGGCTCCAAGTGGTGACATCAAGGCGTTGACATGGGACCTCTGCAGCAGCAAAAAGCCAAATGCCAAGGGCTGCAGGTGAACAGAAGTCCGGCAGGGATGGCCCACTAAATCAGCACTGCTGTGGCGGCGAGTACAGAGCAGGGCTATGGAGTCAGTAAACCAAAGCGCCGAATCCTCAATTTCCCCAACTCCCACTCCCTCATACATGGCACATGTTTAATTGATAACTTTACTGTAGTAAAACGGTATCCGGATTTTTATCACCTTATGATACAATAATCAAGCTATTTAGGTAGAACAGACACTGACAAGTAAAATGGGAACAATGTTTTGAACTTTTGACTTTCAGGTTCCATATCTCACCATCCACTACAACTTTGAACGTGAGACTACCATAATTTTATAGACAATCATCTTGGCTTTCTCATATATAAATTTGACCTGCAAGTGTTTAGCATCTGCTTTGTTATGCAGAATCTTGTCATTTAACTGCATGGTTACAGTGTTGCTCCTAAATATCAAAATGTTAAAATTTTTATTATTTTGTTAGTATTTGGTAAATCCACCTTTTCCTTTCAATACTGCCTGAGACCTTCTGGGCATGCTCTGGATCACATTCAAGCATGTCTTGACTAAAATCTGATCGCAGGTCTCTTCTACACGTTCGCAATGTTGGTGCATACTGGACTTGCGGGTAGAGTTGAAGAAAAAGCTGTATTCATACCAGAGTGTTGGATTGGATTGAGGTCTGGGGACTGTGGTGGCCAATACAGCAACTCCACTTCATTGTCATTGAATCATTTCTTCGCCAAACTCTATGTACGCTTCAAGTTGTTGTCCTGTTGGAACACGATGAGCCACATGTATGAAATCTGTCTAGGTCTAAAACTGGTTGCTATGGGCAACAAAGTTTTAGACCTAGACAGTTTTCATACATGTCCCCCTATATTGTCCTTTTCATACCCATAGTACTCGAGTATATGAAGTAACTCATTTTGTAGGATACTCACACATAGCTCAGCATTGATATCAACATCGATCCTGGTCAAGTATCCAATGTCTTTGGCTGTGAAACAACCTCATATCATCAGTCTTCCTTCACTGAACATGACAGTTTCTTCAATTTCTCAATCCGTTAACCCCATTCTTCCAAACCCATTTGCACCCATCAAAGCCCGGTCTATTGACTTTTGTCTCATTGCTCCAAATCATCCGTCTCCAGTCTTCCATATTTTATACTTTTTTTGCAAACTCTTTGCCAATGCTTCCTATGACAAGACTGAAGTCGAGGCTTCTTCATCTTTTTTCGGGCCATCATTCCAGACTTGTGTAACGTGTGTTGCATGATGCTTGCATGGACGTCTCTGATCTCGCTCTTACGAAGCATACAAGTCACCTCTACTGCCGTGTCTGTGGCCCCAGAACTGATATACCTTGTGATGAGCCAACTTGTTGAATTGGATATTTTACCTGGATGTCCACCTCTTGGCCTTTGAATGGATGTATAGACTTCATTTCGTATTCTTCCAGCTGTCATGGCCTCACATGATGCAGTTTGGCAATATTGTTGGTGGAGAGACCGCTATTGATGAGCTGGATGATGTGGTTTCTTTTTTACTTGGGGAATCTTCTTCATGGCTCCCCGAACCAGTGACCATTCACGTGGGAATCAGCCTAATACATTGAGCTATTAGGAAAATTTGTAATTTGTAGTATACAGGAAGAAAAATATTATCCCACCACCAGGAGCAAAACATTAACAATGCAGTTACTTGACAAGAATCTGCAGAACTAAGCATATGCTTAGATATGTATAAGATAGCCACGATGATAGGCTATAAAACAAAAACGTCCGGAACAACATTTGTTGAGTCTATGAATTTGTTCTGAGAAATAGTATTGCCTCTATCAATTCTTCCTTCATAGATGAGCTCAAATCTGATCTCATTATTTCCAGGCTAGTGAACAGCCTCTCTACACTAACTTGGGTTGGTGGCAAAGCGGTGACCACATGGGCAACATGTCTAACAATGTCAGGGTATAAAGGAATTGCCTCATGCACAGTCTGTTTTGATGAATGGCTGAACCTTCTACGTCTTTGAGAGCAAGTGAAACATTTTGCTGAAATCTGGTCAGTTTGCTATGGGAGCAGAATCTTTTCCCCTGTGGCAAGGCTCTGCCTGCTCCATGTCATCCAAATATTTTTCAAAATTAAACTCATCTGATGAGGCTGAAGTTCTGGTAGCAGCAGCACTGGCAAGACCCAATTCCTCTTGTTCTTGGCACCGCATTGAATTGTACCAAATTATTATATATTTTGGGAGTCGGTCCATTTTATATCGACTCAGACTCCACCAAAATGGCCACAGACTTAGACCCCACAGCCTTGGTACAGAGGGGAATATACATTTGCCTTTTTGTTTTCCTGTAGCTGCTGTATCTCATATATAAACAATAGACAGAAAACCCCTTTAGACATTTCTATACAACGAGAAAGACATGGGAGAGTTCTCTGAAATGGATGTTAATTCTAGTCAATCTGAAGACATAAGAAGGACAACCTGGGTACCCAATGACCAAGAAAAGCAACCCCATGAGTAGCAATATGGCTGACCACACATTCCAACATCTACTTCCTGTCAAAGAAACAAGGAGAAGATAGGAGAAATCAGACAGAGCTCACAAACCGCTTGGAGATTACAGCACATATTTTTCACTTGCTTTGAAAGTTAGCCGGTTTATCCATTGTCCATTAAACCAATAAATTACAATGCAACAACAATGCGGGCTGACAATCAGCTATCCTCAACAAGGTTTTGGTTAATTCGCATAAATAAAATCTGCCACAAGGTCTTTAGTACACAAGGAATTCAGCTTTTAATGCATTTTTTTCACTTTATAGTAGTGGATAACTGATGGTTTCATTTCAAGCTGGGCACAGCATGAATTTTCTGCTGATTCAAGGAAATCTAACGCATTCCAAGGTCGTCCTATATCACATTCCTTACCTGGGGCAAGATGATGTTCAATTTAGCCTATAGCAGAACTTGAATGAGAACGCCAATACAGATTATGCACACGTTAGTAGAATAGACCCATTTAAATGCATCACATGAGAAAAATTATATAAATATTTTTTTCTTGCATCATTCAGCAACTATTATTCACTCTGCATTAGCTGTCATAAGCTGGTTAAAGGCAATCATCTAGAAACCATTTTAAGATTAAGGTTTTCATGCAGGTGGAAAAGAAACTACATATAATCACTCATTTTTATTGTCCTCCCCCCCCCCAAAAAAAAGGTACTTTTTCCTCTTAATAGCCAAGAAATTTTTTCCCCCATTTTGTTCTCTGTGGAAGTTGTAGTTCTGAGATTACCTCTCTAATGCTAAGAATTATTTTTTCTTTTTAACTTGAATAGAGCCATGCTGCAGTTCCCTACACAGAACAAGCAAACGGACAAGGATTGGAGGAGTCTTATGGGTCAGACCCTAGTGCTATGTTATCGCATATCTTAACAGAGGAATATGACTGATCTCACTGGTGCCCAAAAATCTAAAAATATGATGGGGGTCACCTGGAGCTCCATCATGTCGTCTTTCTTCTGACTGCAAGAATATTACTGCATAATGTGTTATTCTTGTCATCAAATCTGACAAAACAGCTGAATGGTAGTGTGAACAGGGATTTGGATTAAATGCGGCTTTAAAAGTGAACATGCTAACTAATCTGCAACCAGCATGCTATAGATTAGGAGGAGCTGAGCAGATACATTGCTCACAAAAAGGGATATTTGGCTGCAATTTCAGGATGAACATAAAATTTCTTGAACTTTTTATTAATTGAACTAAAGATCATCTCAACTTTAGAACGTACATGTCAAATTGTTCAACTTTTCAGTACTTTTTGCACAACTTGCTGATCTGTAACAAGGAGCTTAATGACAAACAGGTGTTTGACCCCTTAATCGTCTAATATAAGAGATCAATTTGAATTTAAACAGTCATCATGCTGTTCACTTTTTGATATCATTAGACCAAGAAAACACCTTACAATTGATTTATAGTACCTGGCCATTCAAGCAGGATGCTGTCAGATGGAAGTGGCCACTGAGCTGTCACGTTGCAACAGAGATACTGGAAGAGTCACAGAAAGGCAGAGAAGTGGATGTTCTTTGGCTACATCACACACTGATGACCGCTTCATTGTAAACAATTCTGTGCGGAACCGGATGATGAATGCCACACAACTCCAAGCTCATTAAAGGGAGGTGAGAGGCTCCCAAGTGTCATGCCAAACCATTCCTAACCATGTACATCAGCGTGGTCTGCGTGCTAGACGAACTAACCACACCACCAGACACAGGTATCATTGCTTGGGCCGAGAAGCATCTACGCTGGACGAGAGACCAGTGGTCCACAGTGCTGTTCAGGGATGAAAGTTGATTCAATAAGCAGACATTATACCCGCCAATGATGTTTGAGACGACAAGAAGAGCGCTATGCATCAGCCAGGTCAGGTACCCAGTCATCCAGAACACAGGCCATGCTGATGTAGACTGTTGCAAATGGTCTGACATGACACTTGAATGCCACACAACTCCAGGCACATTTATGGGAGGTGAGAGGCAGCCATCATCTGGATCCTCAGGCCATGGTTTCATTGTAAATAGTCATCAGTGTGTAATGTAGTCAAAGCACGTCCACTTCTTTGCATCCTGCTTGAAGCCTTGCAATGGCGAGGAACTGTTGATCAATTGTAAGGTGTTGTCTTGGTCTCATGTCGAAATGTGAACAGGATGATGAGGACGACTGTTTAAATCCCAATTCAATGTGATGCACTAAATTTATTGGGTGATTCAGGGATCAAACACCTGTAGTGAATTTTGCCATTAAGCTCCCTGTTAGAGCTCAGCAAGTTGCGTAGAAAGTACCGAAACATTGAACAGTTGGACATGTACATTGTAAAGTTAAGAGATGCGCTCATTTAAAGAAAAAAAAATAATTTTATGTTCATCCTGAAATTTCAGCCAATTATCCCTAACTTTGTAAATCGTGTATATTATTCTGTGGGGAAAGATTCAGTAGAACTTGAAGTTATTCATTTAACTTACTGCTAGTTCTGGGTTAAGGGGTCCAGTAGGCAGTGTTATCATTGACGGAAAGCCTTTCTTGTATGAGTGTAGATACAAAGATATGTCAATCACAATTATAGACGGTCCAATATACTCCTTAACCCAGAATTAGCAGTAAGATCAATTAATAAAACTTCAAGTTGACTAAATCTCTCTCCACAAAACTATATATCACTCAGCTCAGTTGTTTCTGCTCTAGAACTTGATACCTGCAGATCAATAGCATGTTCAATGTAATAGGTTCCCTTAGCTCACATTTTGATAACACTTCACAGAATATCAAAGCAATCTAGTTTCCACACTTTATGTTTAGCCATAAATATAAAACAAACACAATGTTTATTACCCTGGAACAGCTTGCTTCTTACCAGTCGGTCACCTTTGGTGTCTTATGTCCAGCCAACTCCACCTGCCAAAGCTTTGCAGCAACACTCCAAGGGTTTTTCCCTAGGAAGTTTATCTGACAGTGAATGCTGGATGAACATGGGCTGAAAATGCTTGCCAAGGCATTGCCGGTCTGAGTAAACAAGGCCCCGGCGCCGTGGACACTTCTGGCTATAAAACCAATGACTCTCTAAGCATTTAAAAATAACCCGACATATTTCAGATCTCGTCACACGACTGACAACTTGGATCCTTGTTCAGTGCCCTATGCTAACCAGATGCCTTTCATCAAGAGAAACGTCTACTTCAAGTGTCAGGAACTTCATAGAGATGGAAAAGGTCTGAGTGGTTTCGCAGTAAAGGTTACTACAGCACTAAGTGATGTGACTGTAGATGGAGAGCTCTGCCATATACATGCAGTCCATTTCCATTAATCCATCAATTGATACTCTAAAAAGTCTACGATTTTAGCTCTTTTCTGGTGCAGACTCAAGTCTAAAAGCAGATAGAAAGTTATTAGTAAGAGGTTTTGCAGAACATTCTATGATCTGAAACTCCAGAATATTTAATAATTCAGGACCTAGCTGGTCCCGTAGACTGTGGATTAAAGCGGTCGTACTACTTCTGACAAGAAGTAGATAAAAGGGGCGGTAAAGCATTATAAAAAAAATAAATAAAATGAGGATGAGCTGCAATACCACAACCAACCAATCTACGTATTGACAGCATGAATTCTAACCTCTAGGTTTACAGGAGAAATTTGCTGTCAGGGATTCTCCTTGGTTAAAAAGGTTGCCAAGTACTGCACTAGAAAATTCTGCATTTCTGCCATTAGTACATAGTCAGCTTTGGTTAATTCTGCAGTAAGGTTCTGGAACCACTAGACTAATAAATTGTAGCGTAATGAGGGGGCAAAGAAAGTTAGAATACAAGTATTAAGACAGAAAATGGTTCCATAACATTTTAAATTTAGCGAAATGTGTCTTGCTAATTGTGTCTATTGTCAAATAACTTTATACTGATTCTGGAATGGATGGAGGCGACGAGAAGTATAGAAAAGTACGTTTAAAAAATGGAAACCCTTTATTATAAAGACACTGTACAAGATCTGAAATGGATCATCTGATGCTATCCTTTACTGTGCCTTCCTGGTATCATCCAAGATGGAAAGGCAGAGATCTGGGGCCATTGCAGATAACATAACTCAATGGGACTGTTTGCTGACCCTTGAATCTACCATTGGGCGAAGAGACCTCTTTTGCTCTGCAATATAAGGTTATTAATATTTCCAAGCAATGTTCTTATGTTGCAGTTTGTCATGACTATAAATGTGGATATTTAATTTTAGTTTTTCCCCAAAATGTTTTTTAACCATTGTGTGTGGATTTGGTGGCTCCTCCCAAATTTTTTATTTTATTATTTATCTGCTGGGGCCTGCATGCCTTAACTTGATATCTGTAAGGTTCTAAATTTGTTTAAAATGCAATAATATATTTAAAAGGAAAAAAAAAAGGCACATCTATGGTTCTTAGTAGCATAAAAACAGTCTTTAGTAATGAAATGCGTATACAACAAAACTCTAACTTATTGCAATCTTTTATTAACAAGTTTGGTACATAAGGATATGGAGTGCAGATTTCAGCCAAATGGTGCTCTCTCAAGGCCACACTTGTTGGGAAATATCTGTCTCCACATCCTATGTACCAAACTTTTTAATAAAAGATGGAACCTTTCTGCGTGCTTTAAGAAAAGTTACTATGTTTTCAAACAAGAGAAACTGCTGCACAACTTATCAGTATCCCTTAAGTACCTTTATAGGTCCGATTTAGCTTTAGTAGCAAGTATTGAAAACAGTTCAGAGGTGGGGCACAGGTACGGCAAACCAAGGTAAAGTTTTAGCTGCAGCTCCAGCAATAAAAACTTGAATCTTTATTTAATCCACATTAAAAAGAATTTATAAAAAAATAAATTTGAACAGTATAGACATGCCAAACACAAGCATTCTGGGTGAAAATTTTCCCTTAGTTGTAGCCTTTATGCATAAAATTAAATTATGCCCAGGCACCGATTTTTCATCAAATGCCGTACATATTTTGAATCCTCTCACTGATTGATGTCCTAAATTTACAGACACGTTATATACTTCCTATTATATACCTATTTAGGCTTCTGCATATAAATTCATCAATCTCGTGTTCATTGATTCCTGTACATATTTATGCATAACTTATCCAGTCCATACATTTCCCGTCACGTGTTGATTCCTGTACACGTTTGTGCATACTTACTCATTCCGCATTCATTGATTCACGTTTTCTAAAGGATGTGTTTCGATTTGGACACGTGATTCATTTACATTCAGTATTGGTATGGCTTATTTAAAAGCCTTTTTCCTCTTTATGCAGAACAGCTATGACTAAGGCTATGTCTCCCCTGCAGTGGACAAAAAACGAACTGAAAACGAATGACTAAAAACGTTCACGAAACTGAGTTTTCTGTCCACTACCTGTCAAAAGCAGCTGAAAAAACGTCCGTTTTTTGGCGCGTTTTTCGTTTTTTGGAGCGTTTTTTGAAGCGTCTTTGCTCTGCTTTTTAATGTATGCACAAATTAAGCCATTGGATGTAAACTACACCCTACAGGCGGAGTTAGCATTTTAAGTAGTCACTTCCTTTTTAGATCACTGTAGCCATTGTGAGCACATTGTCCTTTGTGCTACTACTTTATTATATTTTGCACCAAAGTCCACATTATCTTTCCATATAGCAAAATAACTGTATTAGCATCAAAATCTGTAAAGAAAAGGATTTTAGCGCCAAAATCCCAAAAACGCATTATTGCGCCAAATTCCGTAAAAAAAAAAAAAAATAGTGTCAGAAGCGAGATAACGTTATTAGAGCCAATATCTGTAAAAAAAAATTATTTTAGTGCCAAAAAACGTAAAACAGATTCTTGCGCCAAAATCCGTAAAAAAAACGTATTTTTGGCGTCAGAAGCAAGATAACTTTATTAGCGCCAAAATATGTTAAGAAAAGGATTTTAACACCAAAATCCGTAAAAAAACGGAATCTGGCGCCAAAATCCGTAAAAAACGTATTTTCAGCGTCAGTAGCGAGAACTTTATTAGCGCCAAAATATGTTTAGAAAAGGATTTTAGCATCAAAATCTGTAAAAAAAAAAAACCTGATTCTGATGCCAAAAATATGTAAAAAAACCAACCTATTTTTAGCGAAAAAAATATGAATTGCGCAAAAATCATTAGCGACCAAAGCATGATCATTTTATTACAAAAGGTACAAAAAAGGACTCAGACACTTGTATGCAAATTTGATTAGGATTAACCTTTGTTACCACCCATTATAGGTGTAACTTGGGTCTCTGGGAGGGTTTTCATTGAAAAATCGCGGCAAAAAACGCCGCGAAAACGCGCCAAAAGACGTCCGGCACTTTCCATAGACTCCTGTAGTAAATTTTCTGCCCGGCTCTGGCATTTTTTAGAGCATGTTGCAAAATACGACCAGTAAAAAAAAACGAGCAGAAAAAAGAAGCTCAGTGTCTACAGCAGGAGGGTTTTACAATAGAAGTCTATGGGAGAGGATTACAGTCGTTTTTCCAGCGTTTTTAGAAAACGAAAAATTCTGAAAAAACTGACTTTTTTCTGTGCAGTGTAGACATAGCCTAAGGGCAGACTTACACCCAAAACGCGTCAGTATTTGGCATGTCTATACTAGACCATATGCTACGAATATATTCTTTTTAACATGGATTAAAGATTCAGCCAGCCCCATTAGCTTTCCTCATCCTTGCTGTGGTGGGAAATACAGCAGGTAATCATAGCTCTCTCTCAGAGCTCATATTTCGGAGTGTATTGCAGCGCATTTACGCCCCAAAATATGGTCTAAAAGATGCCGTGTGAATATAGCCTAACACATGACCTTCGTACAATTAAGCATTAAATAGTGAGTAATAAACAAACTGCACCAAATCGAGAGTATTGGGTATAAAAGATCACATTTTATTATATAACAAATCTAAAATCCAAAGTATGTGTGCAAACAATACAGTGTGTTCATAAAAATCCAAAGAAACACGGGAGGAAAATAACAGACCCACCAAGGAGGTAATGATCCCTATGTAACAAGAGATATCTATACATGTGCAAAATAGTAAATATATAATCCTGATTTGACAACATCAGAACGTAACCGGGCCCCTGCTCACCTCTTCCAAATATAGTATCATGCCAAGTGGAGTGAGAAAAGGGTCCCAGAACGAAATAGAACAGCGATAGTAATGTCAACTCTTACCAAGGAGGGCCGCTGGTCCTCCCGAACCCCACCGCGCGGGTCGCGTATCCCCCTGAGGAAGCGTTACTGATACGCGAAACGCGCGTTGGGGTTCGGGAGGAACAGCAGCCCACCTTGGTAAGAGTTGACATTACATCGCTGTTCTATTTCGTTCTGGGACCCTTTTCTCACTCCACTTGGCATGATACTATATTTGGAAGAGGTGAGCAGGGGCCCGGTTACGTTCTGAGGTTGTCAAATCAGGATTATATATTTACTATTTTGCACATGTATAGATATCTCTTGTTACATAGGGATCATTACCTCCTTGGTGTGTCTGTTATTTTCCTCCCGTGTTTCTTTGGATTTTTATGAACACACTGTATTGTTTGCACACATACTTTGGATTTTAGATTTGTTATATAATAAAATGTGATCTTTTATACCCAATACTCTCGATTTGGTGCAGTTTGTTTATTATATGCTTTAGGAGAGGGGGTAATATGTGGTGGCACTACAATTTCTGTATGCCCCAGTGCTATGGAAAAAGTGGTTGGAATTTTGAATTGAATAAATAGTGAGTGTAGGGACTTGCACATATAGTGTTCACTCTATCAACTATTACCTCATATCTGATATTTTTCCAGTATGTATTTTTGCCCTAAATACAGGGGAGCAGAGGGTGCCAGAATTTTGTGTTGGAAACCTGAAACCTGCTTGGCATACCACCCAATTGAAAAGTAGAGGTGTTAAGGGTGCCTTCACAAAGTGCGTTTGACGTGTTTTTGGTGCAGGAAGGCACAGCAATTGATGCTGTATATTGCTGCACAAAGAAACGCATCAAAAACATGTCAAAAAGGCACCGTGTGAAAGCACCATAAGGTTGTAAGCCAACATGGTGCACCACACGTAATTGCATAAGTGGCACCCTTTGTATCGCCTTAGCTATATGCAATTATAATACTTGCATCCACCCCCCTGATGCGTAGTAGGTGTGCGAGTGGTTGTCTTGTATTTTTGCATTTGTGAAGTCTCCCCTTGTATGATACTGTGACTTTTCTGCATACTGGTGTGAATAAGTATCCAATGTGCAGTTTTTTTTATTATTCCATTGCTCTCCTAGTGGATGGGTGTGCAAGCTACTGCTCATTAGTTATCTGTACCGGGTATAATTTTTCACCAAGTAGCACTGGGGCTTATATTGCCTCCTACTGGGTTTAGTCTATTGTCCAGCTATTGAGCTGTAAGTATGGACTTGTGTTTTTATAAGCATTAACCAATCTCCAAATCTAATGTAATCAATGAATGATGGTGGTCCTCAACTCTAACCCACAAGGCAAACCAGCAGGTCAGGTTTTCAGGATATCCCAATAAGTGCACTGACAATTTTATCACCTGTACAATACTAAGAAACATGACCCATTGGTGGGCCTTGTTGGGAAACACTGCTCTACAGCATAGAACAACTTTACACTGCTCAGAGTTACTTTTTCGTCTTTTGTGGGGAGGCTTAGAACATCTCAGCTATCCACGGTGCAAGCTTTAGCACCATGAATGCCACTTGGGAAACATAGGATAACCAGCTCCGAGAAGGCGAACAATCCCTACAATCTCATTCTGGACATACAGAAATATGACAATGTCCTTAAATCCACCATTGCTGGTTGGTCTAAGTTAAAAAATGAGCTCTAAGAAGTCTTTACTTATTGTCATTTCTGACAGGAGGGACATCAGACTTTCCAGACTCATATTTCCACCTCAATTTAACAAGAAGCCATTGATCGTTCTATATTTAGATTATCAATATCTACATCAGATCAGCAGAGTGTGCAGTAGGAGCAGAATATGTTGCCTCCATTGACATTCCAAAGTATTATTTTCAGATGGAATTAAATGCAAAGTAAATGCAAAAGGCAGGGACAGTTAATCTGAGCAGCGACAAAATAAAAATCAATAGTTTTGTTTTATGGGCTCTTGAGAGTTGTCTGGCAGTAAAAGCAAGTTCTTCAAAATGTGGCTTCAGTGTGGAGGAAATTTCATCTAGGATGATTCAATTTGCAAACAGACAAAGGCGTTCACCTGTTTCCCCGCGGAGCACAATCCTACGGTGATGACTGATGAAATTAAGCTATTTGTGGAGAAAGACGATCTCCAATAGATTTAGAATTTCGCCTTGATTAGACAGGACTTACGGACCTACTGGGTGTTTTGTTAGACGTCTAACACGGACCTGGATAAAAGGACATGAGTGAAACAATGAGATTAGAAAAACATGGCTATTTTCTTAAAGAACCTGTGCTACTGTCACTTTTGGCTGTTTGTGGTACTGCAGCTCAGCCCTATTCACCACCTAAAGTTTTTTGTGTGTGGAGGGGGGTGGAGAGAAGGGGGAAAAAAAAAAAAAAAAAAAAGATTATCTATATGTATGTATGTATGTATGTATGCATGTATGTGTACAGCCAAATGACATGACTACTGGTTACTATGGATACACTGGTAGCAACCACTGTCTGGGTCACATCCCTAGCAACCAGTATACTTTAGGATGCTTTCAGAAGGTGCAGTTTTGTTGCAGTCCTCCACTGCAGTGAAACAGTCTTTATTACCAGCAAACTCCTTTCAAATACCTAAATTGTTCAGGGTAGGTTCACAAATTGAACCTTCCTATTGAAAAATTTAAAAAAACACATCACGTGAACCCAGCCTTATTGTGCTTTGCTGCAGCTCCTGAGACACTCATTTGCACCCATAACACTGCATTCCACCAGCTTCCTGTCCTTACTCCAAACCTGTTCCCAAAAAAATGACTCTTCTATGTCGCTGCATTAGGCCACATACTCAAGCCTCCATAACTTCAGTGGAAAAAGTCAGGTGCATGTAATAAAAGGTCTAGTGGTCTGGGACCAAGAGACTGAATGGCTTCCCCCCACCATAAATCATAACCAGGGGCCTTCACTAATCTTAATATGACCTTGAATACAAGTCAGCGAGTACAGATGAAAACTACATATAGGGCGAAGTGTACTTGAGAGCAGCTGGGGACAAGGAAGGGCAAAGTAAGAATACTAATGTTATGTCATGTTTTAAGGGACATATCTTTGAAATAGAACTTGCTGACATCTCCGTCATCAGGAAATGACACATAGGTAATGAGAACGGAGACCAGGCAATTAAAATGTGACAGTCTATTTTACTCTTCAAGACTGAAAATCATCAGACAACACCTTCAAATCAAGTGACCACTCTACAGGGCAGAATGGTGTCCACAGATCAGAGGGAGAATATTGCAGCAGCACATTTAGAAAAAAATTATTTATATTACTTTATATTTTATAACTAGATCACATTTGCTGTTTTGATTGAGGCAACAGAAAAAAAAAAAAGTCTTCAAACCATTAAGGAAAAATTTAGGCGATTAAAAAAAAATAAAAAATCAAGCAATGAGATTAGGGATATTTTGAGGTCAGAGGAGAAAATATCGACGGAAAGAAAGTATTTAAAAAGTTAACCCCACCCAATGTTTCTCCTTTTTCTTTTTTTTGTGTGCGAAGCATAGTGTCAAAACAGAGCTGAGAGATGACAGATTCTAAATTGAAGGATATGCGCTCTTTTCCTCCAGATAGCCCTGCACTGAATAACATAGTTGACTATGCCATGCAATAAAGTCAGAGAAATGGTATGCCAACTTATCAGTGTTATGTATGAGCAGTCACTTGACATGCATTGGGAAAATGGGGCTTGTGGGGACACGCTTAGTCTATACTTTGGAAGCTCTCTTTGAATTCACCCAATGCAAGGTGAACTGAGCCTTATGGGTTCAACAACTGTATCCTCCATGGATACGCACACTGCTGTGCTTTTAAAGCTCCAAAAGGGTATGGTATAGCTCCACAGCAGTTTCAATGTACTTTTTTGTCACCAGAAGTTTAGAAGAGAGAATTGTTACATGCATGGAGATATTACAGAGGAGCGAATTTATGAATTTATAAACTATTGACATCCAAGTAAAACAATTGGCATACACCTAAGGCTAAAATTACCGCTTTTTGGCACTTTTTTTGTAGAAATTAGGCTATGCCTACACAGCGTATATTAAAATGGCATCCAAAGCCCAACAGCATTTTAACATCACTGTACCGCAGTTTTGGACCCGGGTTCGCGATAAAAACGTGGCCAGTTTTCGGATCTCCCACCGGCCCAGTACCCTGACTGTACGGGATAACGGCAGAAGATCCAACAGGTTTTAAAATCCAGAATCCGTCAGATTTCAAAACCGACCCCCAAAAAAATCTGTGTTGCGTAGACTACAGCACGGATCTTCTCTTGCAGTCTATGGGGCACTGGTTACAGTCGGATTTTCGGTGGATTGTAAATGCTGAATCCGCAGAAAATCCCATCAAAAACCAGTGCTGTGTAGGCATAGCCTTATAATTGCTGTGGATCGCTGCAAAAAATGTCCAGCGGTTTACATAGACTTCAATAGTTCATTTTCTGCCGTGCTCTGTCGTTTTTTTTGCAACATGTTTAAAAAAAAAAAAAAAAACGACCTGGAGCAGAAAAAAAAAAAAAAAAAAAAAGAACACAAAGTTCTGTGGAGACTGCACCCAATGGGAAGCTACATGAAAAAAAAAATAAAGAAAAAAAAATGTAAAAAACTCTTGTGTAATTCCCGTTGTGGATTCCTCTATATGAGCACTCCTATTGCAACACATTATGGTCTTGCAATGTGCAGAAATTTGGATGATAGCTTATCACAGCCTGAAGGGGTCACTCAGTTGCCACTTAATATATCTGAAGCTTATCAATGATATCTTCAAGAGATTCATTCTGTTAGAACTGTTGTTACCTATCCAAACCAGCAGTTATATTGGATAATCCACTAGCCATATACCAAAAGAGAACATGGGCCAAATAACCATCTCAACATGAGGTTCCATTACAATCCACAAAAAGGTTTGAGAAGTCAAACCTATATCCATCTAAATTTTCTCAGAAATGGAGCTGCATTTTAGCATCTGTATTACAGCTACAAGACCCAGATTCTCCAGCAGTTCAAGTTAACTCAGCTAAGGGTATGTTCACATGGCTGATCCGGAAACTGTTTTCGGTGGAGATTACAGCCCCAAAACACCTCCAGTTTAATTTTCATTCATTCCTAAGAAAAAAAACGCATTGTACATGAAGTGGTTTTTACACTTATTTTCAGCACTGAAAAAGAAGTGATATGCCTTTAGGTGTTTTCCAAAAATAAAATGCTCACAGGAAACAATGGTGAGCTACAAAACCTCATCCACAAGTGCGGTGCATTGTGGCCGCGGTTTTGACAGGTTTTTTTTTTTTTTTTTATGTGGCTAAGCGGCCAAAAAAGCAATAACACAATATTTGAATGAAAACCAGATTTAAAACTGCAATGAAAAGCGTGTGCCTCACAAGCCTCGTCAAATCCTCGTGTGAAAAAAACTGCATATGAGGTTTTTTTTTTTTACACAAGTATTTCACATGTACTGCACGTGTATTTAGGGTTGTTTTATTTCAGGCGGATTTATAGTCAGAAACAAGTCCCATTTATCTCTATGGGATTTTGGAGGTGGATCATTTGCATGTAGTTTTTAAAATATTTTACAAAAGGTTTTTTAGCCATCCCTATTGTTCTAAATAGTTAATTTTCCACATGGAACATGACCAGAGAATGAACATGTTCTAATTTTTTTTTTATGTTTAAAAAACAACCGAAGAAAATACACATTGTATGAACTACAAAACGTATTTTTCTATTGAGGTCAATGGGAATGGTTTACTTTCCGTTTTAGACATGTATTTCAAGTTGAAATAATAATAATCTTTATATATATAGCGCCAACATATTCCGCAGCACTTTACAATTTAGAGGGTATACATACAAACAAGAAAAGCAAAACGTTACACAGTAAAAAGCTACTTACAGATCAGACAAGGCACGAGGGCCCTGCTCCCAAGAGCTTACAATCTATTAGGGTGTGTCGGTGAGACAAAGGGTGAGAAGTCAAATAGTCTTAAAAAAAAAAAAAAAAAAAAAAAAAAAAATGGGAATATAGCAAGAGAACAAAGACTTAATGACTATATTTACAAACTTAAACTCTATCAGTTCTCAATCTATGAAGCACTAAAACTCAACTTTTATTATGTATAAGGCCATGTTCACACGGCTTAAAATGGGCAAGGTAAACTCGCGGCCGTTTCGGGGATAACTCCTCTCTTTCCTCAAGCGCGTGATTCACAGATACTAGTTACTCTTAAATAGAAAGATTACATTTTAATCTTTCTATTTAAGAGTAACTAGTACCTGTGAATCACGCGCTTGAGGAAAGAGGAGTTATCCCCGAAACGTCCGCGAGTTTACCTTGTCCAGCTCGGTTGTTGGCATCTTCTTGCTCACCTGCCGTGAACGGCGCCATGAACTGATCCGAACGGCGTGCTACGCCGCAACTAAATACTGAGTATACATTTTGCATATATGAATATGGACATTCTGTGAAGTACGGATTAACATATATTTTTAATGAGATTTATTAAAGAGAATTATGTTTTATGACATTGCCGGTTCCATATATATATTTGTTAAATGGATTGCGGGATTGGAGGTCCCACATATTTGAACCGTGGGGGGTATACTCCGTATAATAGAGGAAAAAAGGGCTGCGTTTTATTTAGATGCCTGACCTCCCCAACATGTTTCACCAGTTAACTGGTTAGCCAGTTAGCTGGTGAAACATGTTGGGGAGATCAGGCATGGTTAGCCAAGTGAAGGAAGTGTAGAATGAGTTTGACAGAAAATGGGGGGTTAACGATTAGGGATCTTGGCAGGCCTGCCTAAGAAAATTAGTTTTCAGAGCACACTTAAAACTATGAAGGTTGTCAGTGTGCCTGATCATATGGGGTAACATGTTCCAGAGAACTGATGCAGCACGTGCAAAATCTTGGGAGAAGGGCATGGGAGGTTCGGAGGAGAGAGGCGTGTAATTTCAGATTATCAGCAGAGCGCAGAGACCGGGTAGGGTGGTAGACAGATAAGGGAGGAGATTTAGGGAGGAGCAGCACTGTGGCGAGCTTTATGGGTGAGTGATGAGTTTATGTTCTATTCTGTACTGAATGGTCAACCAGTGCAGTGACTGACACAGGGTAGAGGCATCAGTATAGCGGCTGGAAAGAAAGACAAGCTTGGCTGCTGCATTCAAGACATATTGGAGAGGGGAGAGTTTGCAGAGAGGGAGACCGATAAGTAAGGAGTTACAGTAGTCAAGACGAGAAAGAATACGAGCAACAGTAAGAGTCTGGGTTGTTTCCACAGTGAGAAAAGGACAGATTCTGGAGATGTTCTTGAGGTGCAGGGTGACAGGTGTGGGCAAGGGATTGGATGTAGAGAGTGAAGGACAGATCAGAATCTAGTATAACCCCAAGACAGAGGGCCTGCTGCCTAGGAGTTATGGTGATGCCACACAATAAGACAGAAATAGGAGATGGGGTTAATTAGTAGAAGGTGGGATGACTAGAAGTTCAGTTTTATTGAGGTTTAGTTTGCGATAGAGACAGGACATGATAGAGACAGCGGAAAGACAGTCATTGGTGTTTTGTAGCAGGGCAGGAGTAATGTCTTGGGAGGAGGTGTATAGCTGAGTGTCAACAGCGTAGAGATGGTGCTGGAAGCAAAATCTGCTGATGGTTTGTGCAATGGGGGTTGTGTAGATTGGGATGAGGAGAGGACCTAGAACTGATCCCTGAGGAACCCAAACAGTGAGAGAAAGAGGGGAGGAGGTGGAACCCGAAAAGGAGACTGAAGGAGCGGTCCGAGAGGTAAGATGAGAACCAAGAGAGAGCGGTGTCCTGGAGGCCCATGACGCTGAGCATGCTGAGGAGGAGATGGTGATCGACAGTGTCAAACGCTGCAGTGAGATCCAGGAGAGGCAACAATGTGTAGTTGCCCTGAGATTTTGCGATCAGGAGATCGTTTGAAACTGGAACTAGAGCAGTTTCTGGGGAGTGTGAAGTGCGAAAACACGATTGCAAAGGGTCAAGAAGAGAGTTGGAATCCGCGAGGATTACAACCTGAAGTTCTTGTTGTGTGGATATAGCCTTCGTTCTCCTTTCACACCAATCCTTATATAAGAAATCCTTGAAAAAATTCTTGGGTTTTTTATTCCTCAACACCTAATTTTTGCTGCTTTATTGTGCGACCTTTTACAGTTACATGTTTTCATGGGCCAGGTGCAGAGGAGTCTACTTCTTCTAAACCAAAATTACAGTGAATGAGATTTTGATTTACTAGAATCCAATATCTACTGAGCATGACAAGCTTTAATTATATAGGTACTTGACAGAGGCCCATACTTGTGGCCGATTAGCTTTACAACCATAGGGATTATGGACATTATAAAGGAGCATCTCCCAGTAACACTGCCCATCGCACCCCTATTAACTAAAACAGAAAGTATTCCACTAGAACCAGTCAAGTATTTTACAGGTCTTTCCACTACATCTGCGATGAGCTGCAACATGCTCCTTAGGGTATTGCACTCCTTTCACAAGGGGTAAACAGAAATAAGATCGTATATAGAAAATGCAACCCACAAACCACACAGTAGGGGCTTGTGAGGCAAAGATTATTATTAAACTGCCATTAACTAAGAACTTCTAAAAAGGACAGAAAATAAGTACTTTGAAGGACAAAAACTATATATTGGTAGAACTGTGTTTTCACTACTCCATAAATATATCGGTGACACAGGCTAAGACTTTATACTGCCTACCACAATAAAAGTGCATGAGGTCCAGAATTCACAAACTAAGGCTGAGTTCATACTATGGTATTCAATATGTTCCAGGTATCGGTCAGGATATTGGGAGGGGAAGGGGGGGGGGGGGTGAGAATTACCTATGTAAACTATTTTTTCTCTATTTGCTGGCGGTATATGCTTTCCCTGCAGGTCGCAAAAGCATGGTAGACATGCAATGTAGTGATTACTGTAGTGAACCCAGCCTAAAATGCAATTAAAAGTGGACAAAAAACATTTGTTGAATGGCCTTAGAATTATTTTCTCTTTGCAACTTAAAGGGGTTGTCTCATTATAGCATTTGGCAGCCATTTATGCTGATTGCCAAGCAGAGCTTGTGAAATGGAGGGGCGCGTTTCTCCTCCCAGCATGGAGTATCTTCTCTCTCTGCAGACACATCCTCAAAGTGTGCACGTGATTATTCATCATGTGTGAGCTGGGGAAAGGGAGAGGTTCTCAGCTGTCATTGCAATCATTAGAAGTGAAAAGCTAAGAGTAACTCGATAGTTTATACCTAAATTTCTCACTCTCTCTACATATTTTGTAACTAGAATGGGCATTTGACATTCAGTACTCTGGGAAAGATGGGCGATTTTTTTTTTCTCTGTCTCCCTCTCTCTCACAGTGATATATCCTGCAGATTATTACACCTCTGACCTCTAAAGATCTGCAGAACAAAACGATATGCTGAAAAACTAAAATAAAAAAGTGACTTACATGGAACTGCACAGTACAGTTGTGTTCTGTCTGATTTACATGGGACTGCACACCTGTATTGCAAAATTTTACGTGGGACTGCACAGTACAGCTGTATTGTTTTTCTGGCTTACATGGGACTGTACATGAGATTTACGTGGAACTGCCGATCTATGTTGCGAAATTGTTTTACGTGGACTGCACAGTACAGCTGTTTTCTCTCCGTAAGGAATTTGCACTTTGGGACTGCTGTTTTCTGATTTACATGGGACTGCACATGATCTCTCTCTACTGCAGAACCTCTGATCAGGGAGTTCTCTCTCCCCCATCTCCTTATCCTGCACGTTCTCATCCACAACCTGGGCTGAACACAACGCTCAGCTGACAATCAGTAATGCTTTAGCTGGGCTTAACCCGACCTGGGCTCAACACCGTTGCTAAGCACAAATAAAGCAGCTTCTTCTCTTAAACCATAGCACTTTGCTAATGGTAACCAAGGACACACATGCTTAGATTTTTGGTCCCCTCATTTTAAACTATGATCGTTGTAGTGAGACAACTCCTTTGGTCAACATTACACTAAGCTTTTTGGTTCCATTCAAAAAGGACATTATTCTATAAACATGTTTTATTTAATTACAGCATCTTTTTATTTTTACTGGACACACAGGATAGGTCATCACGAAGATCTATTAGGGTATATGTAAATCATTCCATAAGAAATAGTTCCAAGTGGCAAATAATTGGCTCCAATATCACCTCCAAATAGGGTTCATCCTCTCTTGGACTTTTGGGCTCAATTATTGTGTCAGAGCCTTGGTCCACTGGAGAATTTTCTAAGTGGTCAGACCAACTCTGGGTCCAAATGTGCCCAAGACTAACTCTGGATACAAATAAACTAGAAGATAAGAAACAAATGCTAGCAGGTTTAAAAAGGAGAGTTTTAGAATAAACTGCAAGGTTTGCAGCCAGTCGCTCAATAACATGTTTTTATGTAATGATGGGGACTGTCTAGACTGTAGTATTAATGTCACAGAGTTTACTGAATTCTATCAGAAAACAGGGAATATCTTTCATAAATTAATTCCAAACTAATAATTGTAATGAAAGATCCACAGCACATATCAGGTTTGTGTTTTAAGTGAATTATATTTAACAGTGTGAACAAATGTATAGCCCATACAATTCAAGTATCGGTAATGGTTGGTCAAGGTTCCCAGCAGGTCTAGTGAGCATGAATTGATGTGGTATTTTGGTCGCTTGGCGACCATAGTCATACAGATCACATTTGGGGATCAGAGGTAAGAATGGAATTGTAGTTGGCACACTATAGGAAAAGTGATATGGTGGTAGCAGAGTATGAATATAATAAGGGGCAGTAGAGGATCAAGCCGGTGGCCTTAGCGAATGTTCACACAGCATTATTGAATACGTTTTCAATCCAAAAACGTCTGGTGAAAAGTAAGTAAACTTTTGACTTTGCAGAAAGTAATAAAAATGGCTTAAAAAAAAAAAAAAAAAAAAAAAAAACTTCATTATTCTGGCATTCGGCAAATATAAATAATTTTGGTTCCTAATTGACCTAAAATGGGTAAGGTTTATTCTGATTTCATGTCAGATAGTGAGAAAAACATGCATGTGTGTCTTTTTATGTAGTGGATGTAAACTTCTGGTTTCAACTGTGTGTGTGTATAATAATAATCTTTATTTATCTAGAGCCAACATATTCCGCAGCACTTTACAATACAGAGGGAATAAGCACAGACAAACCAGACATTACATTATAAAAAAGCTACTGACAAATGAGACACAAGGTGTGAGGGCCCTGCTCGCAAGAGCTTACAATCTATTAGGGTGTATTGGTGAAACAAAGGCTGACAAGTGCTTGGTTTACAATGGACCAGCCATGTTACATAAATATGGGGTAGTATACATAAAATGTGGATGAACCTGCCATCCCAACCATACATCTATATACAGATAAGTGCCTGTGGGTGCCAAAGTGCAGGAAGTGACGAATCTGTGACAGAATTTGGGGGGTTGACAATTAGGGATTTTGATAGGCTTGTCTAAGATGATGAGTTTTCAGAGCGCCCTTAAAACTGTGAGGGTTGTGAGTGTGCCTGATCACATGGGGTAACATGTTGCAGAGAACTGGTGCAATACGTGCAAAATCTTGGAGACGGGCATGGGAGGTTCGGATGAGTGAGGTGTGTAGTCTTAGATCAGTAGCAGAGCGGAGAGAGCGGGTAGGGTGGTAGACAGAGATAAGGGAGGAGATGTATGGGGGTGCAGCACTGTGGAGAGCCTTATCTGTGAGTGATGAGTTTATGTTGTATTTTGTACTGAATAGGCAGCCAGTGCAGAGACTGACACAGGGTAGAGGCATCAGTATAGCGGCTGGAAAGAAAGACAAGCCTGGCTGCTGCATTCAGGACAGATTGGAGAGGGGAGAGTTTATAGAGAGGAAGACCAACAAGTAGGGAGTTACAGTAGTCAAGATGAGAATGAATAAGAGCAACAATGAGAGTTTGAGTTGTTTCCACAGTGAGAAATGGACGGATTCTGGAGATGTTCTTGAGGTGCAGGTGACAAGAGCGGGCAAGGGATTTGATATAGGGGGTGAAGGTCAGATCAGAGTCTAGTATAACCCCCAGACAGCGGGCCTGCTGCCTAGGAGTTATGGTGGTACCACACACAGAGAGAAATAGCAGGGTGAGGTCGGTTAGTAGATGGTGGGATGACTAGAAGTTCAGTTTTAGTGAGGTTTAGTTGGAGATAGAGAGAGGACATGATGTCAGAGACAGCGGACAGACAGTCACTGGTGTTTTGTAGCAGGGCAGGAGTGATGTCTGGGGAGGAAGTGTATAGTTGAGCGTCATCAGCGTAGAGATGGTACTGGAAGCCAAATTTGCTGATGGTTTGTCCAATGGGGGCTGTGTAGAGTGAAAAGAGGAGAGGACCAAGAACTGATCCCTGAGGAACCCCGATAGCAAGAGGGAGAGGAGAGGAGGTAGAACCGGAAAAAAAGAGACACTGAAGGAGCGGTCAGAGAGGTAGGAAGAGAACCAAGAGAGAGCGGTGTCCTGGATACCGATGGCGCGGAGCATGCTGAGGAGATGGTGGTGATCCACAGTGTCAAACGCTGCAGAGAGATCCAGAAGAAGCAGCAATGAGTAGTTACCCTGAGAATTTGCTGTCAGGAGATCATTTGAAACTTTAGAAAGAGCAGTTTCCGTGGAGTGTAGGGTGCGGAAACCGGATTGCAGAGGGTCTAGAAGAGAGTTAGCAGAGAGATAGCGGATCAGGCGAGAGTAGACCAAGCGTTCCAGGAGTTTGGAGATGAAGGGCAGGTTAGAGACTGGTCGGTAGTTGGCGGCGCAGGAGGGGTCCAAAGAGTAAGGGAGTAAGTAAGGGAGTTATAACAGCGTGTTTAAAGGAAGATGGGAAGATCCCAGTGGAGAGAGAGAGGATACAGATTGTAATGAGGTGAGAGAGAGGACAGCTGGAGAAATGGACTGGACAAGGTGGGAGGGAATGGGGTCACTAGAGCAAGTGATGGGGCGAGCAGACAGGAGAAGCTTGGACACCTTCTGATTTCGGGTCAAGGACTGAGAGCAGATTAGAGGATGTGCGGGGAGGGACAGGGTGTTAATTGGGGATTGTGATGTAACGTTTTGCCGGATGCTGTCAATTTGGTCTTTGAAGTGAGTGGCCAGGTCTTCAGCACAGAGGTCAGTGACCGGGGCCTGAGCTTTGGGCCTGAGAAGGGAGTGGAAGGTGTCAAACAGACGTTTTGGGTTGTTGTGTAGTGTTGAGATGAGGGAGGTGAAATATTTTTGTTTGGCGCAGTGAAGGGCAGTGTGGTAGGTCCTGAGCAAGAATTTGTCGTGGAGAAAGTCTGCAAGTATATTTATTATGTTAAGCCATTAACCATTTAAAGGGGTTTTCTCACTACAAAGATCATATCTATAGATGGGGACAGTAAAAATAAGCACTTTTGCAATTGGGTTCATTACCTAAATCATTTAGTATAGCAGTTATGAGCTAATCTGTGTGTTCTACATCTTAGGCAATGTTCACACGGCTTATTGCCGACGTAATTGCGGGGGACGGATTTCGCCCCGCAATTACGCAAGCTGCCGTGCAGCTGGGGTGGGGTGGGAGGGGGGCAGCAGCTCGCCGGCCCCATAGACACTCATTATTCACGGCGCGTACAAGCCGTAAATAATGTGCATGTCATTTTCTCCCCCTCGGCGTATTCGCCGAGCGGGGAGAAGAGATGGAATCCATAGTTCTCTATGAGAACTGAGACTTCCCGTATTGACAGGGACGGCTTCCAGCCGTACTGCAGTGCAAATACGGCGAGAAGTACGGCTGCAATCAGTCCCAGAATAAGCCATGTGAACGGCCCCTTAAACTGCAGCCTGAGGGTTGGGGAGCCACGCCCCCTTTGCTGTGATTAGCTGCCTGATATTTCATTCAGCCCTGTTGGGACATGCCCCCTGGATGGGAAATGCCCCTTGTGCAGTGATTGGCTGCCTGCAGTCTGTGCTTACTCCCCCCTGAACTATGGAAAATGAAAGTGAAACACCTGTTAGGCTGTCTGAGCTCCTCTATGCTAATATCACAGCCCTATGTGAAGGACCTGGGCAATTACTGAGTCTCTAGCTGCTAGATTCACTCTCCCCCCAACCCCCCATATATCACACCCTCATTCACTGTTCCCCCTCTACTTCCTGACTGATAACAGAGGGGGAGCAATTTGCATTTCTCACATTTGTTTCATTATTTCAGGCTGTATGTATAACAGATTACAGCAATGCAGGTGTTCTGGTTACAAGACGTTCAAATTCACAATGTGTTTCGTAGTATTGACTCAGGTGTGGCCTTAGTCAGGGAATCTTCTCAATTTCCCCATTCAATTCTCAATAAAACATACTCGAGGCCTCATAAAACGTACAAAATTTCCTTTACTTGTATCTGCAAACGTATACTATATGGATAACAGACTGTACAGTCCACATACAGCTTTTGTATCGTAATGAACAACGTGATTGAAGTCAATGCTTAGCTGCATTCGATCCAGCTTCACCTCAATACATAGTGAACTCCAGCATCAGCGCTGACAAGAGAAGCGTCCATACAAGAAGCTTGTGGAGGGAGGCGACAGCTCTGCAGAGGACCACTGCAGGAGGTCTGCAGGGCTGTGACATCCTCTTCCTTCCACTGCTCACACAGAATAAAGAGGTCACCAGTCTTTAGTGAGGGAAGACACTTACTGGGAGAAGAGACCCACCCCTGGATTTGTAGCTGTAAGAGACAGAAACAGCTCAGGTCTGCGAAAGCTTGTGATGAGAAAATCAGTTTGAGTGTAATGTAATGTTTATACCATCCTTGAGGCCAACATATTGAAATTGCCCTAAAGTGGTTGTGCAAGACTAGAAAAACCATGGCTGCTTTCTCCAGTGTAACCACTGTACAAAGATTGTGTGTGGTATTGTAACACAGCCCCATTCACTTTAACAGAGCTGAGTTGAAATACCAGAAACCCATGGACAGGTGTAATGCTGTTTATAGAAGAAAACAGCCACAATCTTCTAATCCTGCAAAACCTCTTTATAAAAAATAAAAAGATACTACACAGTGTAGACAAAACACCATGAAATGGCCTTGAAAATCACCACAGAAGTCATATTAGCCAATGTACTCATACAGGGTTGACAGAAAAAAACAAAAAAAACACAACACAACAAAAGAAGTAAAAAGCGCAGTTATAAAAGAACATAACCGGCAGCTGTTAGATAAGGTGCAGTGTTGTCCTGAGAGAAAGGCAGAAATATAATCTGATCAGTCCTTCCTCTCAAACAGCGGAGATCACATTACCTTGCACTCACATGCATTATTTATAGCAAGGGGTGCCGTGACGCCAGTGCGTCACAATCTATGAGGGGTAAAAAAAAAAACAAACACACAATGGCCGTGAGCAAATTTTGCTCAGCATGAAAGATGGTTATATTCTTAATGTGCAAAATAAAGATAAAGCCCAAAAGGCACAATAAAGTAGGTTAGTTTATACTACAAATTGTTGAACTTGGGAAACCTGTGTTATTAAAGCAGATCTCCCGCTTTCCCACGTTTAAACTGATTTGCCTTCATTTATGTGCAGCAGTTTCCAAATAAACTACTCCTGGTTTATAATAAATGTATCCTTGCCATGATGAAAATCCGGTCTCTCTATATTTAGCACTGAAATTGAAAGCAGAACTACAGCTCGCTACAAGCCGGCCTTAATGGGGATACAGTCGCGTTTGCGCAGCTCTCCCCCATTCATGTCTATGGGAGTTGTGACTGTAGCCAACTATGCTCACTCCGGTGTATTCGAAAATGTCAAAAAACAACAGGAAAAACTCTGCAAGTGCGGTCCTCTCCCCATTCACTGAGGCCGGCTCAAACTACAAGCCAGCCTCCACAGGGTATCTTTACCATGTGGCCAAACCACTTTCAAGCATGGAGCATGGGTGAGGGATAGATCAGAAGCACCAGGATGGGATGTAACATTATTTCCAATTTTGAATATTTTAGACTCCCAATATGAAATGCAGATAAGCTGAAAACAATAAATTGGGCTGTGTCAACTAAAGACAACCACTACTAAAAACAGGTTCCCTAACAAATCAACCGTTAGTGCTGGGGAGGTTTGGTCTGCTGAAGAAGTAATGTAGTAAATCGAGATTATGCTGCCTTGCCATTCAGGGGTTCTCTCTATATTATCACAAATAGAGAAGATTTAAAAAGTATTTTTTAATTGCATGGGACTACTAACCTATATTAGACAAAAACTGCTAAAATCAATAGTTGATTTAAAAAAAAAAAAAAAAAAGGTTTTAAATATTTTTGGAAAGAGTACCCCCTTCTGACCGAAAGGTCCCTTTAATGATTGGCCATGTGATACAAACAAAAGTTTTCAGGGAGACAAAATTTAGTTTTTCTACAAAGTTTGCTCTTTTACTGTTTTAGATCTTATGGTCAGCAGTTTCTGTGGTTTACTGAAGTACAGTCATAAGCATATACGTTTCTAAACTTTTGAGAAACACATCAAGTGTAGGATAAACTTCAACATTTACAGAGCTTTCTATTGTTTCTCAGGACCAGCAATTTGCTGTGGCATGCTGGTTATCAGTTTCTGTGCCATCCTGATTGATGGCTACCCATTCTTGCCTAGTCAGTGATTGGAGTTTATCACCCCATGGGTAGAATTACTTTACATCTAAGTGGGCTTACTCATAATTTTGTCTAAGAACATTGCCATGAATGAATCTATGGCCAGAAAAATCTCTAGGTCTTAAGAACCTGTGGTACATCCTCAAAAAGCAGGTGGAAAACAAAAATACAGAAATTTGGACACTCCAAGCACTGATTAGACAATAATTGTTTGCCACAAGGCAGGATTTGAAAGTGGATATCCAGGCCAAACTGCAGAAGTCATGAAAAAGAAGGGTCAAGATTTAGTCTAAATGAGTCTTTATAACACGCCAACATGCTCTAATAGGAAATATAGACACGGTGTAGCCTTGAACAGAATACATTTCAGCAGACATTTTGGGGAAATAAAATTCTATTACTGATTATGGGAAAACAATTACAAATTGTCAACATATCTAATATTGCCCTTTCCAGTATCCATGCCCTAATTTCAAGACTGTCTCAATTTTGTTTGAGAAATAAATGTCCACTGTTGACCTTTTTCTTAAAGGGGTTGTCTCGCTACAATGATTGGGTTTTAATTAAAAGATCTTTAAAAAAACAAGCAGCTTTGCAATATATGTTCATTACAAATGTCCTACTGATTTTGAGTTATCCCTGTTAGTAGTAGTGCATCAGCTCCTCAAATCTCTATAGCAGAGGACCTGTTGATCTTTATCTCACTGGCTGCCAGGCCTGGATGACTCATCTATTTCTGAATACAGGTCTGAGCAGAGAGCCCCTCCCGCAAAGTATGTGATGCTTCTATAGGGGAGGGGGGGGAGGGCTCTACTCCCCGTGTGTAGCTGAGCTGCCTGGATTAAGCCTGTGTGCACCTGCTCCCTCCTGCTTTCTACACAGATTGAGGAGAGCAGAGGTGAAGCTGATCAGCAGTGAAGTGTGTTACTATAATCATGATGTGTCTGTGGAGCTCTGACTATACTAATAGAACAGATCAGGGAGGCATGTGAACGGTTCATACCCCTCCCTGTTCTGCTGTATTAGTGACACATGGTGATTATAGTAACACTTCACAGCTGCCCTGTGTCTGTTCTGACAGGATTTGTTTGTTGTTGCTGGAGATGGAGATTTGTATGCTAAGCAGGGGGTATAGGAACACTTACATCCCCCCTGCTCTGCTCTTAGCATACACAGTTTCACAGACACTCATAGATCAGCCCTCTCCTGTCTCTATGGAGAGGAGCAGCAAGAGCTCAACCACAGTACAGTATGGCTGATTCAGCAGCAGATCTAGGCAGGCACACACAGGGTCAACCCTGGCAGCAAACCCCCTCGCCCTCCCCCTGCAGTCCAGGAGGAGAGCCCTCTGTGTGCTGAGGGGAGGGGGGGGGGAAGAGGGAGGAGAAGAGGCAGACAAGAAGCAGACAAGAAGCATGCCCCTGAAATCAAAAATCCTTTGCTGCCAGACACTGAGGTAGGCTGAAAGCCTGTAGTGAGACAACTCCTTTAATTCTCAATCATGGACCAAACAGGTTGGATTTTAGCTGTCAATAGTTGTTGTTCAGAATACAAGTGACGTCAATGAAACAAAGTACGTGTAATGCTGGAGGAATCTTACATGACAGAGGTGGCCAGATTATAGGTTTGACTGACAGCTAGCTAATACATATGGCATCTAAGTCACGTACTAACATTCTTAGACTTCTTTCTATAGTTTAAGAAAAAGTGCAACAAACATTCTTATAATGGAAAATGTATAGTGTGTATGGTTCTTCAGGACAGCATGTCACATAATCAGATCCAGTAGTCCATGAATAGTGTCTTTGCACTTGTTAAACTTGCATATATAGACACTCCCTGGGTTATGAACAAAATGGTCTCTCTAGGTTTATACTTAAATTAAATTTGTATGCAAATTTGTTTTTTGTGTACTCTGTACAACCTGTATATACACTACTAACTAAATGGTTGCAGATTAATACATGTATTCAATATGTAGTGAGTGGTGTGGCATGTTAGAGCTTGTAGTTCCGTAGCAGCTGCCAGTACACAGCTGCTATGGAACTACAAATGCCAGCATGCAACACCATATAAAAACACAGTTGAAACCAGAAATTTACATACACTATATAAAGACACATATGCATGTTTTTCTCACTATTTGACATGAAATCAGAATAAACCTTACCTGATTTAGGTCAATTTGGATTACCAAAATTATTTATATTTCCCAAATGCCATAATAAGGAGAGAGGGACAGAAAATTTAAAGGCATTTTTATTACTTTCTGATAAGGCAAAAGTTTACATACAATAGGATTACTATGCCTTTAAACAATTTGGGACAGCCCGTATGATGATGTTGTCATGTCTTTAGAAGGTTTATTGGCAACATTGGAGTTAGAGACATCTGTGGACAGGTTTTGTGTCTCAGATGAATGTGCTTTGGTCTGACATGTGCATATCAACCCAAGAACAAAAGCAAAAAACCTTGTGACAATGCTGGCGAAAACTGGCAAGATTGTGTCATTATCCACAGTGAAACGAGTACTATATCAACATGGGCTGAAAAGCCACTCTGCCAGGATTAAGCCATTACTCCAAAATAAACATATAAATGCCAGATTAATGTTTGCAAATGCACACAGGAACAAAGACCTACATTATGGAGACATGTCCTGTGGTCGAATTAAACTAAAATTGAACTGTTTGGTAAAAATGACCATCGTTACGTTTGGACGAAAAAGGGAAGCTTGGAAGCCTAAAAACACCATCCCAACTGTGAAACTCGGGGTGGGGGTTGGCAGCACCATGTTGTGGTGTTATTTGGCTGCAGGAGGGACTGGTACACTTCATGACAGATTGCATCATGAGGAAAGACTATTATGTGGCAATACTGAAGCAACAACTCAAGACATCAGCCAGGAAGTTGAAGCTAGGGCGAAAATGGGTATTCCAAATGGACAATGACCCGAAGCATACTGCCGAACTGGTTATAAAGTGGCTTAAGGATAACCAAGTCAATGTTTTGGAGTGGCCATCACAAAGCCCTGATCTCAATCCTATTGAAAATTGTATTGGCAAAGTAGAACAGACAGGTGTGAGCAAGGCGACCTACAAACATGTCTCAGTTACACCAGTTCTGTCAGGAGGAATGGGATAGAATTCCTACCAACTATTGTGAGAAGCTTGTGGAAGGATATCCAAAACATTTCACCCAAGTCAAAGTTTAAGGGCAATGCTACCAAATACTAATAAAATGTATGTAAACTTTGGACTTTGTAGAAAGTAATAAAAATGCCTTAAAAATTCTCTCATTCTGGCATTTGGCAAATATAAATAATTTTTGTAATCCTAATTGATCTAAAAGGAGTAAAGGTTTATTCTGATTTCATGTCAGATCGTGGGAGAAACATACATATGTGTCTTTTTATATAGTGTATGTAAATGTCTGGTTTCAACTGTGTGTTAACCCTAGAAAGGCAGTAGTAAATACACTGGGAATGTTCCCCAACAATCTTGCTGCCCGGGGCGGACCACACACAAAGGATAGGTGGAACTGGAGGACTGCTCCTCTCTGGCAGAGGCCAAATACAACAATGCGTCTATTTACCCTACCAATGCATCGTCATTGTGAGGCGTGACTTATGCACTGATGTCACACTCCGAGTCATGCCCCATAAAAACCTCCATCCTTACCCAAGACATTCAAAAGTAAAACTGGGGGTCTGCCTTTACAAGGAATGAATATAGATAGCGAAAGAGAAAATACATAAATCCACAACTTTACCATAGATCTTGGCACCAGGGAGATCACTCAAGGAGCCAATATTGCTTGTTCTTTGTAGGCCAACCATAATATTACATAGACAGTGGAAGTTGGGTGCCAGTGGAATATTTCTGGGTGCATTGTTGACCCCAAGGTTATGGACAGATGTGTGCCCTCAGGGACTAAGGGCCACTCACTTTGATAGTTTGCCATTCTTATTTTAGCTTTCCTTCTCAGGGCAGAGGTATCTACATTCATGAAGTGCATTGGAAGTGCACATACCATTACAGACCCGATGAAAGATTAGTCCTGGACAAAGCCTAGGGAGGTTGTAACCTGCAATTTTCTGGTATTTTAAATGTGATCCCATATACAGAAAGATGGTTTAGGTTAATGCATCATTTTATTAACATAAGAAATTTCTCTTGATATTTAGTCATTTTATTCCTAGCAGACAGTGAACTGAACCCAGGGATATGTTCTATTTTAAAATCTGCTTTGTCGACCAGATACCAGTATTATTTCCAGCCGACATGCGAGTATTGTAGCAGCTTTCACAACAACACAATATAATTATATACAATTATAGGATTGCTTAATTAGTCACCTGGGCATCAACTTGGAAAACATAGTAATGCTAAACTCAGCATAGTTTAATTTAGGTGAGATGGTGTCTTATTTATACAATATCAAGATGTCATTCTAACTTGTATATAGTAGTTTCTGTGTTGCCAAGATAGGCACCAATTATCTTCCAGTTTGGTTTCTCATGTCACAAACTCTTGTCTACAAGAGGCTGTATTAAAGTGGTTATATTCTTGTACATAGGTGGCAGTATTATGGTAACATTATTCATCTACATAGGAGTTAGTATCACTGCTGGGATGATTAGTAGGCCACTGCCTAGGACACCACTTCATTTGAGACAGGAAGGGGGCACAAGAAGGCATGGATGGGGCTGAATTTTGGGAAGCGCTATGTGCCCTAAACGCCTAGGGAACCAGAATACCTTCTCCCAGTCCTGGTTAGTATTATAGGAATTTTATGTTTGAACATAAAGGACAGTATTACAATCATGTCCTTTAACTTAGGAGGCTTTATTCTAGCTGTTGAATTCTTGTAGCTTTTAGGGGCAGCGTTATGGTATTTCTATTTGTACAAAGGGAGCAATATTAGGATAGTTATATTCTTTACAGAGGTTCCTGCAGAAGGAGTACCCACATATCGCCTTTTAAACATGGCAGAGGTGTTCTTGTGCTGCTGTATGGTACTTCATCAGGTACCTCATGTGGAAATCATTCAGTTCTAGAAGCAATATGGCTTGTGATGCCTCCCTCAGAGATATATAAATTTAAAGTAAGGCCTGTGCACTTCAACAACAGGTGCCCTATTGCAGCTCCCTACAACACTAAAACAGCCCCATAGACTTGCATTATTCTTGGCGCGTATACGCTGTGAATAAATGACGTCACTTCTCTCCCCGCATTTCGTGAGCAGGGAGGGGAGACGTAATCCATAGTTCTCTATGAGAACTGTGGATTACCGTAATGACTGCGACGTATTTCAGCCCGTAATTTGCGTAGTACGGCGCAAATTATGGGCTGAAATAGGTCCCAGAATAAGCTGTGTGAACATAGCCCAATACCGACACATATAACCATCATGCTACATGGTTTTAGCTTAACATGATACAAATGTTAAAAAAAACACAAAAAAACAAAAACACACACATACACACACACAAACACACACAAACACACGCCATATTTAAAGGAGTAATCCCGTTACGAGAGATTCCCTTCACTGGCTGCTTGTTGCTAGCTGCGTTCTGGCCCTGCATTTCAATGAGGAGGGCGGCGCTAGCGTCATCCTTCTCATTCACTTCTATGGGAGTAAATGCGAGTGTGCATACTTCTTACAACTAAACATATTGTCACAGCTTTGTGTGGATATGATGGCTACATCAAAACATACCCTTAGGGTATGTTCACACAGCGTAATTGCATGGTGTGTTTTGGCACGCAATTGTGCTGCAATATGCCCCACAATTCTGGCAATTTATAGCTCTCATTGAGAGCTATGACATCCCGACATTTTCCCCGGCGTATAATGTGTCACGGGGGAAAAAAATTCACATATCACTTCTTCCGGGGAGAGTGAAGGTTAATGGGAACCAGCAGTCAGTGTTTTAGAAGTACATGCTGGCCAGCGCTGCAATATGCTGTGTGAACATATCCTTAAGGTAAGGCCACAGGACATTGCCAACATGTGGTGCAAGTATAAACAAATGGGAAGGGTATGGACTTGGGTAGACCAAGGACCACAAGGTTACAGTGGACTAAGGCCACGTCGCTACAACACAGGATTACAGTCAGCTTTTTAAGCAGATTCCGTATTTAGAATCCACAGAAATCTGGATGTAAATAGTACCCATATACCACAATAGAAAATACAAGCTTTAGTCTACACAGCATGGGTTTTCAAGAGTCAGATTTCGAAACCGTTGGATTCCTCAGGAAGAGAGACCATGTTCTATCTTCCGACAAGTTCTCGTACACTTGTATGTACTGGGCCGGCCAAAATCCACAGTACGGTGATGTTAAAATACTGTTGGATTTCCGACGGCATTTAATATATTTTAACGTAAACCATATAGACATAGCCTAAAGAGAAACAATCATGGAGTGTGGAGGATTAGCGATTCATCACGCAATCTGTATTAGGCAGGGAGATGATTAACTTCTGTCCTTTGCAAGTTTACCAAACTTATAAATATATTGCCTGAAAAAAAATGAAAATAAATTACAATTCCCCACATGTAGTATCTGCACATGGGGCAGACATGCCATGGATTTTCCACAGTGTATTTGCATGCAGAAGACTCACAGCATGCAACAGTAGCAAGAGTTTATATGACATTTTTAACCCTTTAATGACACTTAGGCTTTTCATTTTTGTGGTCATTTCCTCCCTGGTTTCGGTGAGCCATAAACTTTCTATTTTGCTGTGTACAGTCATATGAGGGCTTGTTTTCTGCAGGACAAGATGTACAGTCATGGCCAAAAGTTTTGAGAATGACAAATATTATATTTTCACATGATCTGTTGCCCTATGGTTTTTGTGTGTGTTTGTCAGATGTTTTTATCACATACAGAAATACAAGTGCAATCATATTATGATTAACAAAAGCTTTTATTGACAGTGAGAATGAGTTAATGCAGTAAGTCAATATTTGCAGTGTTGACCCTTCTTCAGGACCTCTGCAATTCTTCCTGGCATGCTCTCAATCAACTTCTGGACCAAATCCTGACTGATAGCAGTCCATTCTTGCACAATCACTGCTTGCATTTTGTCACAATTTGTTGGTTTTTGTTTGTCCACCCATCTCTTGATGATTGACCACAAGTTCTCAATTGGATTAAGATCTGGGGAGTTTCCAGGCCATGGACCCAAAATCTCTATGTTTTGTTCCCTGAGCCATTTAGTTATCACCTTTGCTTTATGGCAAGGTGCTCCATGCTGGAAAAGGCATTGTTGATCACCAAACTGCTCTTGGACGGTTGGGAGAAGTTGCTCTTGAAGGACATTCTTGAAGTACCATTCTTTATTCATGGATGTGTTTTTAGGCAAGACTGTTAGAGAGCCGATTCCCTTGGCTGAGAAGCAACCCCACACATGAATGGTTTCTGGATGCTTTACAGTTGGCCTGAGACAAGACTGGTGGTATCGCTCACCTTGTCTTCTCCGAACAAGCTGTTTTCCAGATGTTCCAAACATTCGGAAAGGGGATTCATCTGAGAAAATGACTTTATCCCAGTCCTCAGCAGTCCACTCCCTGTACCTTTGGCAGAATATCAGTCTGTCCTGATGTTTTTTCTGGAGAGAAGTGGCTTCTTTGCTGCCCTCCTGCAATGATGACTGCACGTGTTTCTTTAGAGATAACCATGGTTAACAAAAGAGAAACAATGATGCCAAGCACCAGCCTCCTTTTAAAGTGTCCAGTGGTGTGATTCTTACTTAATCATGACAGACTGATCTCCAGCCCTGTCCTCATCAACATCCACACCTGTGTTAATGGAGCAATCACTGAAACGATTTAGCTGGTCCTTTTAAAGCAGGCTTGAATGAATGGAATGTTTTTGGGGGAAAAAGTTCATTTTCTAGGCAACTATTGACTTTGCAATTAATTGCTGTTAAGCTGATCACTCTTTATAACATTCTGGAGTATATGCAAATTGCCATTGTAAAACCTGATGCAGTAGACTTTGTAAAAATTAACATTTGTATCATTCTCAAAACTTTTGCCATGACTGTACTTTTTATTGGTGCAATTGACTGTACAACAAAATGTACTGGGAAACTTCATAGAAAAAAAAGATTCTATGAGGGATGAAATGTGAGGGGGAAAAAAACAAATACACACACACACTGCATATTTCTTGCAAATTTTCTCCATTAACTCCAATGCTGAAGTCAAAAACTGTCAAATCCACAACTATAATTTAAGGTTGTGGATCTAACACTTTCATATATTTTTTTCTATTTTCCATTTACATTAACCACAGCAGCCCAAACAATAAATCTACACAATTTGGTGAGGGTTTGACACTGGATTTACTAGTGAAAAAGCTGCAGATTTTTCACTGCAAAAAATCCACTACATTTGCGTCCCATGAACAGGGACCCTTATGATATAGTGCTGCATGTCAGGTGAATGACCAGGTAAATGGCAAATCACTACTTCCAAAAGCCAGTGCATAGATGACAGACATTTCACTTATTCAATTGATAGAAACTAGTTTTGGCAATTATCAAGTCATTTTTTTCAGGAGTACGTTAAAGCTTTTCTTCAGGACATATTAACTCAATGACATGGCCAGCAAACAGTCTGGATCTCAATCCTAGCAAAACGTTATGGTGCAAATTAAGTAAAATAATAATTGGTATATTGGTTAACAACCAGGAGGCATCCTGCAAATATGATCTGTTAAAAAATGTGTTATTAATTAACATTATTATTTGCAGAGTGCTTCATAATGCCGAATGTTTAGCTATTATGGAAGCATTGTTTAGTGTATTTGCAGCTGAGTGACCCTCCTCTAATTCCACAGTTTCTACCTTGGGTTGTAACTGAATCTGAACTCTGTTCTTAGGTGTGTTTAATGTACTGCACGAGGTAAGAGCAGCTCGTACCTGTGTGTACCTGTCTGCTGAAGGCCACAAGATCACCAAGCTATCACAGAACAGTGAGAAAAAAAAATACATGAGACAATGACAGAAAACATACAAATTCCTGTGTTTTTTCCATAACCTAAACCTATTCTAAGTTGGCCCACGTTTACTATTATGGCTGCACTTTTTTGCAACCTCTCATGACAGAACAGACAGCAGGACTGAGGATCTAGGCCACCAATATCTTTAACATGAAGGAATGAGAGTCTATCCTCATCTATGTACTTTATAAGGGTTTGGTTTTCTGATGACCCAATGGTCGTTTCTTTTATTTCTTAGGGTTCCCCAGTCGTCTGTTTTGACATCTTATGAAATTCTTTACTATTTGAGGATTTGTTCTCCTTTGACATACGGTATTAATGCACTAGTTATTTTGAGGTATCTGACCCTTTTTTGTCATACCATCTAGTTTATTAGTTTGTGGTTGACTTTCTGATAAACCTACACAGATATGGTAATGCATGTATTTTTGTCGTTAATAGTTCCATATTTTACTCCCTGATGAACCCCACATCGATATGGTTGGGGAAACATGTTGTAAGGAACAGAAAGAGAAAAAAAAAAAAAAAAAAAAAAAAAAAGTCTCATGACATTTTGCTGTGCTTCATGAGGCAACAAATATTAGCACACCTGGACAAAGTAATCCAACACTACAATGTCACGTTATCCATCAACTTATCCTGGTAATTAACTGTCAATATTTCATGGGCTACTCAGGAAAAAAAAAAATTACTATCTGCATTGTTAGTTTCTATTGGGATACTGTTACCGTTAACATCTCAGAGTCTTGATTGAAAAATTGTTACTGTAACCCATGTACACAAGATCAGGATTGTGTCTGTATACCTTTAAGTGATCGGACTACTTGTTCACTTTTTCTCCTTTAGGGTAACACTAGGGTGTCCTAGGGAGAGGGCAGAGAGTGGGGACGTCCTTTTCAGGATAGTTACCCTGTGTAGGTAGCGTTGATAGGGATTACTAGGGTCAATTAATTATATCATTTAATTAGAACTCATTAAAAGTTAGCTTTATTATGTGAGGTTGTATAGAAAAAGGTCTCATTTGTTGCCCCATAAAGCAGAGCAAAATGTCATATTAGCGTATCTGGACATAGTAATCCAACACTACGTCGTCATGTTTTGCATATATCATATAGCTAATCTATCAATAATTCTCATAGGCTGTTACATTTCCATGGCTACCTGGAAATTATTTTTTTGGGTTGATATCAATCCCCTAGTAAATAAACTATGTTCCAGATAGTGGTGCCCTTTTTAGGGCGAGTGCGCCATTGTATTAGAGTTTAGTGTATTTATATCCATACAACTTTTAATCCCGTGGTAATAAAAGTTATGAGTCTCACATCAGTGGCGACTCTCACGTGAATATCCTGAGGGTTGGTGTTTTGTGGGGTTGTGGCTTAACCAAGTAGGCTTGGGTCTGTGGGAAAGAGGGAATAGCCACAATGTGACAGCCTAATAATAGTTGGTCTTGAAAAGCTAGGCAAGTCTAAAGGTGCATTAAATTAAGCAGAACACCATGAGCATCTGTGATAAATCTAGCACATTTTTAGACAACTTAAAATTTACAATCGGCATTAAAAGGGGTTGTACCATGAAAGACATTTCTTACCTAATCACAATAGTTGAAAAATATCTGATAGCTGGGGGGTTCTGCTGCTTGGACACCCACCAATCACTAAAACGTCCTGTTTTAGCCATCAGTGGGGGTCCGAGCAGCAGAAGCCGCAACAGACATTTTTGAAAACACCTTGTGTATTTGACCATCTCTGTTCCTTCCATAAACTTTTAATGGAGTAACAGTGCACATCTTCAACCGCGCCTCCATTCAAACCATTCCTCACTGGGACCCAAAGTGTTCAGACTGTGGATAAGTAGCAAATGTCTTTCATGCTACAACCGATTTAATGATATATTTGGAAACCATTTATCTTCAGGCCCTTAACAGAGTCTTCTATCATCCAAGTCAATGGGGTTGCCCTGATACAACAATTAATGCTATACATTGTTGCACAAAAAACACATCCAAAAAACGCATCAAAAACGCACCAAAACCGCACCATGTGAAAGCACCCTAAGTGTTTAGTGCCCTTGCTGCACCATGTTGGAGAGTGTCCATTTAGATCACAGCACCATCTGTGTAATGCAGGGCAAAACAGGTTCTATCATTCTCCACTCTGACCAGAAGATGAAGATTCTCAACATAGAATTTTTTTTGTTTTGGTTAATACGATTGGGGTGCTAATAGGTTATGTGAAAAAGGGTATAATAAACCGTATGTATATTTAAACAGTTACCTCAAATTCCAGGATATTTTCACAGGTTTCCAAAGGCAAACCCAAGCTTCAAGTTTTTTAAATACCAGGGCATGGATTGTATCCAAGTCAACAGTGCAATTCAAAAAGGATGGTGCAAAATTATAGCCTTGGTATTCAAAACCAACACAAATCTATTCACATGAAAATAAACACTATCCAAGTTTTATCTATAGACTACAAATGAGCAACTTTTTGAATTGCCCTATGTGAGTAATATTATGTATATTATATACACAAACATATGTATATATATCTTCTGTTTGACACTGGAAAGTTAACACGCTTTGTAGTCCCATACATCCCTAGAAGTGTCGCTGAGCTCCTATAATCCAATGAACTGCTAGTTGGTACGGGTACATGTACGTGGTGTCAAGAAGACATTTTCCTGAATGCAAATCCCGAGAGCAAACAATGAGCATGCAGGGGATGGAGGGAGTGCACCTCTGCTTTATAATTATAATACAAGCTACACTGATCAGAAGCAGTACAACATACATTATGCAATGTCCTCCTAAAAATTACTCAGTAACTTTATATGTAAGCTGTAAACTGACAACTTCCAGTTATAGAATATACACAGTCGAGTCGCATTATTATGACTGAGCTGCTTTGGTGGGTATATAAGGTGTAGGATCAGCAGCACACACATCCCTTGTTATGTCATGGAGTAAAATGGCAATTTGCATTCTCAACCAAGTCATGTTTTCTGATTTATTGAATGGATGGATGTTATGGTGTCAGGCAAGAAACAGGAGGGGGCAAAAAAAAAAACAAAAAAAAAAAAAAAAAAAAAAAAACACCCCTTGCAATTATTGCTGGAAGCACACAAGCTGGTGATGTCAGTATTATGGTCAGAGGAATGTTTTTGTGAAAGTCTCTTGGCCCACTTATCCATGTAGAAGACACTCTCAACCAATTTGGGTATGAATTCATTTGTGCAGATCACGTACAGTGGTCCTTCAACATACAATATCAACTGGTTACAGGATGACAACTGTAATGTTGAAACCATAAGGCCGCGTTTACACAGCACAGGACAAATACCGGTCGGGAAATCCTGACCAGTATTTGCTCTGTTTCTGGCACGCAGGGAGGGGAGGGGGGGGGGCGGCTTTTCACCGCGGTTTGCTGTTTCAAGCCCTCCCCCTTCGCACAGACATGTTCGTATTCCGCCCGAAAACTGGGCAGAAGAATGAACATGTTCAATATTTTTCGGACTGCTGGCGGTCTCAAAAGAAAATCCGTGCAGTGGGGACTGCTGCATGGATTTTCCATTAAGGTCCGTGTTAAAGTTTGACAGGCGGTTTACAAAGCCGAAAACTGTCTGCAAAACCTGACCGTGGGGTCATGCCCTAACTCTATGGAAAACAGGTACCGTATTTTTCGGACTATAAGGCGCACCGGATTATAAGGCGCATTATCAATGAGCGCCTGTTAAGTCTTCTTGGTTCATATATAAGGCGCACTGGATTATAAGGCGCGGCACATTAAATGAAACAAAGCTCAGACCACAAGCCAAGCTTCATTCAACACTTTCACAATAACTCTCAACTTGTAAACTTGTAACAAATGTCAATACATGTACATATTTCCGTGCCGTATCGCAAAATACGTGTCACACTTAGTGAAGCTTATTTGCAACTGATTTGCAACTGATTTCGGAACGTATTTACATCGGAAATCCGACGTGAATCAGTTCTGAAATCAGCTGCGTGAACATAGCCTTAGTGACACTTATTTGCAACTGATTTGTAACTGATTTCGGAACGTATTTACTATTGTAAATCAGTTGCAAATCAGTTGCAAATCAGTTACAAATCAGTGTCACTAAATTAGCTGTACCTAATACGTTCTGAACAAAACCTAAAAACCCAAGTGATGAATTGATTTCATATATAAGGCGCATCGAACTATAAGGCGTACTTTCAATTTCTGAGAAAATCATAGGCTTTTATGTGCCCTTATAGTCCGAAAAATACGGTATGTGGTTCTGAAGCCCAAAAAGGTCAGCCAACATAATTCAGAATGAAGATCAAAGAAATTAGGCAGATAACCAATACAGAAAAAGAAAAGTCTTTACATAGAAGTCAGAAAGAGCTGCTGCAAAAACATTTTCTATATATATTATATATATATATATATATATATATATATATATATATATATATATATATATATATATATATATATATATATAATATATATATATATATTATTTATTTATTATAAACCAGAAAAAAAGAAAAGAAAATGGGAGTGGGGGTGGGGAGGGGTTGCCCTTACCTGCTGCCCAAAGGATACACTCATCCTGGCACAAATAAGGGGCAGTACAGGACATGTAGCACCTCTCTACAGTACAGCGATACTACTAAACTGCCCATCACTACATGCACCTCAGTAATACAGATGTACACCAGTAAAAGGTTTATGATAATTGGTTGGATCTACAGTCAATAACATGTGCAGCAGTGTCCATAACATTGTATGTTGAAACCAAACGCAGGATACAACATTTTCAACATACAATGGTCTATTTTGGGATGTTATATGCTGAGGTCAATGTAACTTGAGGGACCACTGTACACCCATACATGCTGATTGTCTTCCGTGGGGCAGATGGGATCTCTAGCAAGACTATGCAACATATCACACAGCTAGGAATGTCCAACATTGGTTGGAATAGCATAAACAAGACATACAAGTACCACCCTTGCCCTCTAATTCTAGATTTGAACCCAACGGAGCATCTGTGGGACCACCTTGACCATCATGTTTGTTGTATAGATCCTCCTGCACTGACCCTCCAGCAGCTGTGGGATGTACTGCATTCAGCCAGATACATGTAACAACCTACCAGGACCTTATTGAGTTACTCACTGCCTGTCTAGCTGCTGTCAGAGCTGCACACGGAGGTTACACTGGATATCACCTGGTGGTCAAAGTGTGACTCTACTGAATATTATTGTAACATGGTATATTAGTAGTCCATTAATAAAAAAACAATCCATAAATTTAGTAAATAGCCTATTCAACTTGAGATGAGCTTGGCAGCAGGGAAGCCTAGTCTAAAAATGAAAACAAGCCATCCAGGCTACAAGGTGCACCCTCTCTTATCTATGCAATTAAGGATGATGAGGCTGCGGTGCACTAAGCCCCTTTCCAAAGGCGTCAGCCTCCTTCAAGCCGTCTGCTCACAAACAATTGAATTGAGAAGTGCTTATTACTGCAGTTACTGTAACAAGTGCATCCACCCAACAAAGTGAAAAAGGACACCTTTAATGACAGGATTTCTATGAATTAAACAACCCCTCAGCTCCACGTCATTGCAGCCTTTACCCCGTGTATTTGAACAGGTATCTTAAGGTGCGTTTACACAGCAAAGACCAAATATCGGACGGATTTTCCAACCAGTATTTGGTCTGTTGGCACATGTAAGGGGTTATGCTTGTGTTGGGATGTTGACAGTAGTGGGTTGCCATGGGAAACCAGGGAGTAGGATGGCGAGCTCGAGCGGAGGAGCTGGGCTGAGGAGAAGAGGGGCCAGCTTGCGCAGAGTGGAAAGCTGCAGTTGGCGACAGACTGCGTTCCGACTGCACAGGACAAATACACGGCCGGTTTGCCGGCCAGTATTTGTCCCGATTTGCGGCGGTCCCCGCGGCCGCGGAGTGGGGGCGGGGGGGGGGGGGGGGGGAGGCTTTTCTCCCCCTTCACATTCATTTGCACATATTACGTCCGAAAACCAGACGGAAGAATGTGCAGGTAGAATGTTTTGCGGCCGGACCGCGGGTGGAAAAACCGCCTGATGGAAAACCCGTGCAGGGCGGACTGCTGCACGGGTTTTCCATCGAGCACCATCGTGCTCATTTTCGGCCTGTTTTTCAGGCGGTCTGAAAACCTGCAAACCGGCCGAAAACCCGTGCAGTAGGGACATGCCCTAAGGGCGCGTTCACACGGCACAGGACAAATACCGGCCGGTTTTTGTCCTGTTTTGCGCCCGTCCCCACGACCGCCGGTGGGGGGGGGGGGGGGGGAGCGATGAGCGGAGAAGAGCCCTTACCCCTCCCATTGAGAAGCACACATTCCGTCCGGTTTTCGGACGGAAGATTGTGCTTCTACAATGTTTTGCCGCCGACGGCAAAACTGTCCGACGGCAAAACCCGTGCAGTGGGGACTGCTGCATGGGTTTTCCATAGAGCACAATTGTGCTCATCTTCGGCAGGTTTTTCAGGCGGTCTTAAAAACCGCAAACTGGCTGAGAAACCTGCCGAAAACCCGTGCCGTGGAGACATGCCCTAAGGGTATGTTCACACGGCCACAATACGCCGGGTGTTTTGGGGCAGCCCCATTGACATGCATTACTCGTGGCACGTAATCGCCGCGAATATTTGACATGTCACTTATCTCCCTGCACATACAATACAATCATATTGTACATGTAGGGGGGGGGGTGAGGCGAAATCCATAGTGATCTATGAGAGATATGGATTACTGTAATTGCGACGCGCATCTCGCCACGTATTAAGCGCAATACGCTCCGAAACAAGTGGTGAAATGCGCGCCCAAATAAGCATACCCTTAGAGTTGCAAGTTCAGAGTTGCCAGTTGGAAAGTGACCAGCAAGGCAGCAGGCCCCTCAATCTGGGATGAGGGGTGGACAATATCCCTATTTGGCAAAGCAGGAAGGCTTGTGAGGTTAAGGCCATGTAAATAGTTAGAGTTTAAAGCAGGAAAACCGGGAGAGGCCGGGGAAAGGACCCCACTTCAGTGCCGGTGCGTGTTTGGTGAAAAGGCATAGGCCTAGGAAGCAACAGGAAAGGGCAGCAAAAGGCCTGGACCATAGTGGAAGGACCACTGGAGTGGTCAGGTAAAAGCAGTGAGGTGGACAATAGGAGAACACATCAGGAGCTGAGTGAATGTCTGGATGCTGAAGAGCCTGCTGGATGCTGAGACACGGACGATCCGGCTGTTTTGCGAAGGTCACTGTAGGGCTATGTTCACACGGTGTATTTGCAGGGCGTAATTACGCCCCGCAATTACGCCGCGTAGACGGGGGCGGGTGGCCGGCACCTCGCCGGCCCATAGACTTGCATTACCAGCAGCGCGTATACGCCTCTGGTAATTCACATATCAATTATCTCCCCCCTCGGCGTATTCGCCGAGCAGGGCGAGGAGACGTAATCCATAGTTCTCTATGAGAACTGTGGATTACCGTAATCCAGTAGAAAGAATGGATGAGCACCAGCAAAAATTGTGGATAAAATGTAGAAAAATTTATTGAAATTCGATAAAACAGCCACAAAATAGCCACACTAGATCAACGTGTGCAAACGCTAAGGAATCAGAGGGGTGCACCCCCTGATTCCTTAGCGTTTGCACACGTTGATCTAGTGTGGCTATTTTATCGAATTTCAATAAATTTTTCTACATTTTATCCACAATTTTTGCTGGTCCTCATCCATTTTTTCTACTGGATTATATGCATGTAGCATGTCATGAGAGCGGATTGAAGCACAGCATCAACACAAGTCCATGTGACCAACTATACCAAGGTGAGCTGCCTATTTCTTCTATTTTTCACTGGATTACTGTAATGACTGGGACGTATTTCAGCCGTAACTTGCGCACTCCGGCGCGTAATTACGGACTGAAAAACATCCAGAAATACATCCCACACAGCACCACTCCCCACAAAACAAAAGAACCTGAGGATACCAGGGGAACCTGGAGGTGAGGGTAGTTGCTCCAGACAACGGCAAGTTCACCAGATAGCCCCCCTTTGCCAGTACAGGGGAACCTGGGGGTGCGGGTGCTTGCCATGGATAACAAACGGGTGCAGTCAGCCGCCGCAAGATACCCCATACCTCCCTCCTACCAACATCCTTGTTTATTTTAGACTCGCAAGGGGACAGCTTTGAATATTCAATCCATCCCCCTTCGCACGCACTTGTTCATGTTCCGTCAGAAAACCGGGAGGATGAATGAACATGTTCTTAGTTTTTCGGACTGTCGGCGGTGTCAAAAAAACGTCCGGTGGAAAATCAATACAGTGGGACCTGCTGCACGGACTTTCCATTGAAGTCTATGGGGAAGCTTTGCCGTGAGGACAAGCCCTAATAGTTTAATATCAGCCTATTGGAAAGTTAAGACATTAATCTTCGTCCTCTTCTTTCAAGGGTTTAAGGGAATGTCCCCACGGCAAGGGTTTTCGGCCGGTTTGCGGTTTTTCAGACCGCCTGAAAATGAGCACAAGTGTGCTCTATGGAAGACCTGTGCAGCAGTCCCCACTGCACGGGTCTTCCGTCGGACGGTTTTGTCGCCGGCGGTCCGGCGGCAAAACATTGAACATGCACTACCTTCCGTCCGGGTTCCCGACGGAAGATGTGCTTCTCAATGAGAGGGGGGAGAGCTGTTCTCCGCTCATCGCGGAGAAAAGCCGTCCCCCCCCGCGGCCGTGTGGACGGGCGCAAAACAGGACAAATACCGGCCGGTTTGCCGGCCGGTATTTGTCCTATGCAGTGGGAACACGCCCTAAGAACGCAATTTTCAGGTCCTGCAGAGGCAATGACCTGACTTTCATATACAACAGAACACCTGCCTTGTTAAACTGATGGATGTATAGCTGGTTCCTGTAGGTCAGTACAACTAGGCATATTTACTATTTAGAAGCCTTGAAAAACAGTCTTACAATTGTTTTTGGATCTAAAAATAGTGACCTCTTATAGGGACCCCTTTTCCCAAGAAGAGGTTTATTTCAAAACCAGTTTACTGTTTAAGGAATGGATAGAATAGGGCAGCTCTGAAGTGCTGTAAGTCTGTGTCAGCTGTCCTTCTCCTCTCTCCCTAGACTTCTATGGGAAGTGGCAACTTGATAATTCAGTGATCCTGAAGCATTTTTAGTAGTTTTTCACAAGTTAAAGAGATGCTGTATACACAACTGATTTTCTACTGTCGTATTTCTAAACCGCTGGTTTATAGAACATGTTCTATAAACCGCCATCCGAAATCCGATAAAATCCGACCCTGGTTTTTTGCCGCAAATCAGCAACAAAAAACACAGTACGACTGTAAAATACCATCTTTTTTTAATGAACTTTTACAAATGCTGTGTAGACACAGCCTAAGGCTACGTCCATACAAGTATTTTAGGTTAGAATCACGGATTGATATTTGAAATAGTCATCTAAAACCAAAACTAAACCATTTCTATTGACATCAATAGAAAAGATGTGTTGTAGTTCATACAACACAGTTTTAAATGGCAGAATCCGATGAGTAAATCACCATGTTGACATCCCCTTAAGGGCATGGGTCATCAGAAAATGACTTCTTGTTTAATGAGTGTTTTAGGTTTACCAAAAATTGTTTTTTTTTCCCCTCCACTCCCCCATTTAATTTTTCACATCACAATATAAAAAAAAACCAAAAAAAATCCTGAAAACCTGCAGTTTTCACTTTTGCTACTAGACCAACTTCTGACAGTTCCTATTCTGTAGAGAAAACTTTTCAGCAGTCTCCTCAATATCGGCACAATGCAAGGTTACACAGGGTATTCACAATGGGTAATGTTCACAGCTCCCCTCCCCTGGCACACTGACTTCTATCCAGGTCACAGATCATACCTAGAAAACTATCCAATAAAAGTCAATGGGTTCCGGTCTGTTCATAGACTCCTATATCCATGTAGCTGCTGTAAAGCAACTTTCTGAATGGTGTTAAAACCAGCACAGGCAAGATGGCTGCCCCCATAATCATATACAGACATGAGAATTTTAAAAAAACCATGTACAGACAGAGAATAAAAACAGCTAAGGAAAAAAAAAAAACAAGATGTATCAGTAGCTTTTTCTTTCCCACTAAGTAAAACTAGTCAAGCTGACAAGCTTATTTTGACCTGTGCTAGTTTTCATTAGGACAATGTTCTAAAAATGTGCCAGGAGCATTTTTTGTGTCTGGAAGCAATAAATAATAATAAAAAAAATGTTTCTAAATCTGCAATGTTCTAAACTAGATATTTTGAATTACATACATCTGTAAAAATTAAGCTCTATTCAAAGCCATTTTTAACAGAGGTGTTACCTTTCTTCAAGAGGGAACGCTCTGTACATTTTGTAAGCAGCTGCATCACCGAGTACAGTTGTAGAGGAAACAGGTTATTGCCTGTTATGTGGAATGTAACAAGACAGCTGCAGAAGTACTTGTCTAGCCCAATTATTGTCACTTTCCAGAAGTTCACTGACTTGTTATCTGTAAAATTTTACAGAATATCATATCTTCAAAATGCAATTTCTCCCTGTAAATTTTGTGAACAAACAGGATTAGCCTTGGCAGTCAGTTTTTGAATAGGTTTAGAACAATTATCTGCTAACTATTTTAGATGCACATTAAACTGCTCAAAAACTGTAGTAAAAGTCTTGTCAGGGGCTGGAACAACATGGCTGCTTTCTTCCAGAAGTAGCAACAATTGTGCCCGTATGCCACACTAAAGCTCAGTCGCCTTTAAAGAGTTGTTCCCACCATAGACTCAGTATATGCCATCAAAGTCTGAGGTGGGATGTGCACCTATCTCGGGCTCTCCATTCTGTTCTATGGGATTTTTGAGTACAGGTGAGAGGTGAATTCAACTGTGCTCAAAACTTCCATAGAACATAACAAGTGGTGGGGGGAGGGTGGAATCAAGCAAAGAGTGGTTCATTACTTAAAAAAGGCTTTTACAGTCAGTGGGGGTTAAAAAAAAAAAAAAAAAGGAGAAAAAAAAAAAAAGACTTTCATATTCCTTGGTCACATTTCACTCCAGATGTGTGCCAATCATGCAAACAGAGATAATGGAGGCCAGTGTAGTGCCTCCATTATCCCGGTGTAGTGCGAGGTCACTGGCGGTGAATATTGGGAACAGTGGCTCTGAAACAGAGCGGGCAAATTTAGTTTTTTTCTATGTTCAGCCCCTCTTAGCTTTCACAGCAGGATGATAGTATTGTAGAGGACACCAGCGACACGTAAAGAAACCTAATAACTTAAATAGGGGTCCTCAGGAACCAGTGAAGTGTCTGTCACTGACAGACATTGCCTTAACTTGACCATCCAGTTACTGGCTGAGAAGACATCCCAAAGTCAACTATTAATTTGTGTTCCACTAGGAACTTACAACATCCCTAATACCAACACTTAACCACTGTGGGTTGATAGCGTTGCTTATGCAAGGGGTTGTCTGGTAGACAACAAGCTTACGCAAGGGCATTCTGTGCTTGCTGACTTTCACATGGACTTTCTACTTCCTGTCAAATCTTTTGAGGCTACACATTATGGATGACTGACTATGACTAAATCAATGTATGATCTTTCGGCTCTCTGGACTATTGATTGAGAACACATTTACATTGCTTGCACTCCATAAACTATTGATGACGAGGTGCATTGTATTTATAATCTATATATGACGACGATCCACACGGGTGCCCGATTCTGCTGATTCTTTAACTGTTAAAAGAGCAGAAGGGCAGAAAGCCCATGATCTATACCATCCATCAGCAACTGTAAATGAGAGTGAACATGCGTGCAGAAATGCAAACTATCAGGGAAGAAGGAAGAGCAGCTGCCAAATGTCCGGGCTAACACTGTAAAAAGCAGAAGAGGCAACAAACATTCAGTACATGATCAACCTTCAGCGCCAAGTAGAAGAAAACCGATCATAAAGGAGGGTTTCCCCCATAGACTGATGGAATGTCATTAGGATATGCCATCAGTGTCTGATGGGTCTCAAAGGTAGGACACGCACCCGTCTTGGGAACCGTTACGAAGCAAAATGGAAAGCTGGTCGCGTTTGCATAAAACTCTCCATTCTGTTCTATGGGAGTTCTAAGTACACGAAAACGGTGTGTTCAGCTCTGCTCAGAACAGAACGGAGTGTCATGCGAAAGCTCAACTGGCTCTTCATCAGACTCAAACTTTAGGAGGGCTGTTATGAGAACAGCCCTCCTATATGCCAAAGCTTATAGTACGAACACTTGTTTAAATAGGTCCAGGTTGGTGAAAAAAAGTTCTACTTACCACCCGCTCCTCTTCTACTGCCGCCATTCCAGAGCTCCATGTGACCCTATTCTCTCCAATTCCTTGGTCTCGCCCTGGCATACAGTTATAGAACTTGAGCCTCTCCTGTTTGTCGGGACGAGAAACCATAAGAGAATCAGGCCTCTGGGAGCTCTGGAATGGCGGCAGCAGCATAGGACTGGGTGGCAAGTATAACTTTTCTTCCCCCAGCCTGGGCCCATTTAAGATCAAAGGGAGAGGCAGGGCATGCTTGTTGCTGCTCTATTCATCTCTACAGGATGGATAGATAGCGGAGAGCTTCTTTTTGGCAGTCCCATAGCATCTAAATGGAGAAGCAGTAAGGGTGCCTGACCAAGGGCCACATGTATGAAAACTGTCTAGGTCTAAAACTCACTTTGGTTGCTATAGGCAACAATCAGAGCACCCCTTTCATTTTTCCAGTGCACTATATGAGATTAAAGGGGTGCTCTGATTGTTGCCTATAGCAACCAAAGTGAGTTTTAGACCTAGACAGTTTTCATACATGTGGCCCTTGGTGTACATGGTGGACTTAGCACCCCTAGTCTCAGTACCGGTGGGTATCCCTGCAGTGCAACCCCAGTGGTCATATTTATTACTTGTCCTGTGGATAGCTGATAAATGTATGTCATGGTTCAACCCCTTTAAACCAATTACTGCAGATCAGGATTTAAAACAGTGGGACAGAAATGTTTCCTTCAGGTCTTCTAGTGACATGTGAAAGAGACAGGAAGTTTCATTAATTCCTAAACCGTATCCTTCCCTTATAAGAGGCAAGTTCAATAATACCAGCCAGAGTTTAGCCAAGTTATGGGTACGAAGCAGCCAAAAACCATGCCGTGACTTTTTTACCACAAATTGGCACAGTTTTTAAACCGATAGTTACCATAAAAGGTGCAATTAAAACTTATGTTTACCTGCAAAACCAATCCACTTTTAAAAATTAACTTAGGAACTTGGTAATGCAGCTTGGCTAGGAGATGGGAGATTTTATCTGCTCTGAGTGCACACAGGTTTCTCTGATTATCATCCTGCTCTCTCTTCCTGATTAGACAGAGAGCACAAAGTGACATCACCAGGACGGACTGCAGCTTGAGAACAAAGGACCACATATATGAAACCGGTCCAGGTCTAAAACTCTTTGTTGCTCCTTTCATTTCATATAGTGCTTTGGACAAATGAAAGGGGCGCTCCGATTGATCACTATGGGCAAGAAGGAGAATTTTAGATCTAGACCGTTTTCGTACATGCGAGTCAGTGACCCAAAGTGCGTTATCGCTAACAAAAAAAGAGATTACTTTTGATTGTTTAGTTTGAGCCTTGTAGCCTTCAGCACTATGGATTATATCTCCTGCAGTCATGTCCGTACAATAAGAAAAGCTAGGAATACAGAGCTGATATGCGAGCCACCCTAACAGCAGCCTAACCAGGAAGAGTAAATCAAAAGCTGGCTGTGGATCTGTGAAACAGCATGGCGAGACAACCCTTTTAAGACACTAGGAACAGACAAAATGCATCACTTCGATCACTATAATAATAATAATAATGCCCCACTTTACAAATATACAAACACTGGAGTTATATGTTCCCACTCAAGTCATGTATCACTTTGCTTGGCGCTCTGGGGAAGCCTTGACTTTTGAATATGGGATAGACCCTCATGGGACCTTAAACAATCCAAACTCATTAAAAAATATATATATATCCAAAGGGAGGAATTGTACAACACAAAAATTAAGAAAAGATACTCCAGCACTGTCAATACTATATCTATGTGCTAATATATCCGGCATTGCCATGGCTTATAAAGTTGCATTAAACTGTTATGGCTGAAGCACGGTTACATTGGTTTTCTGGCATCACTGATGTTAATTGCACTTGTAACATTTACATGAAAAGGTTTTCCCAACAGATATGCGATAAAATTCTAATAAATTGATATCTAGCAGCTTGGAACGCACTCCAGTTTCTATAATAAATATGAGTTTTAAAAGTAATTTGTGGAAGAATCCCTTTATCGCCTGTTCTAAGAGTAAGCAATAAATGTATAATCACTGGGGATGCCTAGTGATCACCAGCAGGGTTCTCCCAAGCCCCCCACTTCACACCTTTGAATGCAGCGGTAGACAAAGATGCATGCTGTCATTCCCATCATGGTCTATAGCAGTGTTCCCCAACTACTCCAATCTCAAGGCACACAAACAGGTCATTGTTTTCAGGATCTCCCACAGAAATGCACTGACAATAATGATATCACCTGTGCAGAATGCACTGACAATAATGATATCACCTGTGCATAATGCACTGACCATAATTATATCACCTGTGCAATGCTAAGGAAAGCCAGAAAACATGACCTGTTGGTGTGCCTTGAGGACTAGGGTTGGGAACCTCTGGTCTATAGGACTGATGAAAAGAGCTGAGAGCTGTACTCCGATTTCCCCGTTAGTTCCACAGACTTTAAAGGGACACTTCCATCAGAAAGGAGTGTTTTTTTTTAACCAATACTGCAGGAAGACTTAAAAAAAAAAAAAAAAATGTTTGCAATATTTTTATTTCAGCAGTCCTATGCAATATATAAAATATAAATATAAAATATTGCCCTCTAGCTACAGATAAAGCTTCTGAGCTGTATGGCAGACTAATCGCACTTTACTTCAGCTGCTGCTTATCTCTATATAGTCTCATTACAATCGGTAGTTAATGACAATGATTACTCTATTGTTCTCTTTACAGGGATAGATAAAATTAGACTACAGCAGTTGGTCATTAGATAATGGCCAGCAATACAAGAAAGAAAGATAGTGTAATTGTCACACTTATTAGGTGCTACTGATAATACCTTACATTTCCTCGGAAATAGCTGGCCCAAATAGAAGGACCCTCTCACTGCTGTGCTATCAGAGCTCACAGAAGGAAAATCAGATAGCATAATATACATAGAGGGAATTTTAATAAATCATCAAGATACACAAGGAACTATGACGGCACTGCACCCATCAAAAATTACAAGTAAACGAACGAGTGATTAACCAGACTCTAAATTCTGACTGGGCAGCAATTCTGTTAGGTGTGCTGGTTTTAAAGACGGGGTGTTCAGAGGAGAAACAATGTCCAGCTTGTAATACGGTACATAAAAACGATACCGCGGCACTCACCGGTTCAAAAAAGTCTTCATTATTATCAAAATGGTGACATCTAAATGTGGAGACAGCAAACAGGTCGACGGCCATTTCATGCCAAGTTGTGCTTCATCTGGGCCTTGGCATGAAAGGCCCAGCTGACGATCTGTTTGCGGTCTCCCCGTTTAGATAATATGGAAGACATTTTGTGAACTGGTAAGTGCCGCACTATCATTCTTATATGATTTATGCTTTAAAAAAAATTATGAAAAAAAAAAAGCCACCCAAATAAAAAGAAAAAAAAAAATATCCATATACATAGTTACATACTGCTTTTCCATATGAAAAAAAAAATAAAAAAATTGATGATAGTGTTCCTTTAAATGAAGCAGCAAGGATGCAGCTTCCTGCATCAGAAGTCTTTCTCCAGTGTATTATTAAGTCCCCAAAAACATTTTGCCACATCCCTTTCAGCTTAGTGCAGGGGACCAAGCGGTAGAGAAACTTTGTTAGACTGCTGGTTTCAGAGGCCTGTCGAAAGCTCTCCAGAAACTTTTTTTTTTGGTAGGTTATTTTCTAGACCCATCATGTATTTAATAAAGACTTTGATGCAATCTCATATCCAGATAAGAAAATATTCCTAGCTTTGTGATTTCTATTTCTTTACATAACATTAAACCTAATGACTCAAGCGGTCTTCAAATATTTTGACCAAGTGGAAAAACACAGGACTGGTCCAACCACAAGACGAATTATTTATATATAAATATAATTCATAGAGCTACTAAAATGAACAATGCTTTCCAAACATTTGGAGCAGAAAATGATAAATCTGGTAACCCCTTAAGGACCCGGCGTTTTTTGTTGTTGACACGTTCGTTTTTCCCTCCTCGCCTTCCCAGAACTTTTTTATTTTTCCACCTACATAGACATATGAGGGCTTTTATTTTGCGGGACAAGATGTACTTTCTAATGGTGTTATTCGCTGTACTATAGAATATACTGGGAAGCCGCAAAAACAGTGTGACAAATTGTAAAAAAAAAAGTATTTTCGCCATGGTTGAGCGTGTTTTGCTTTTACGGCATTCAATCTTCGGTAAATATAATGTGTTATTTGTATTCTACAGGTTGACATGCGTCAGACAATACCAAACATGTAGGGTTTCCATTATGTTTTGGTACCGTAAAAAAAAAAAAAAAATTCCAAACATTTTCTATTTTTTAAATTTGCGCAGCCATTTTGTGCGAGCTGAAGTGTATTTTTATTGCTAGCAGTTTGGAATGCATGCAACTTTTATCACTTCTATTCCAATTTTTAAGTGACGTAAAATGACCAAAAAGTGTTCAGCGTACGGGATAAATGTTATATTTTTATAGATCAGACTTTTTTGAATGCGCTGATAGCAAATGTGTGTAATTTTTATTATTTTATTGTTTTTATTTGTAAAATGGGAAAAGGGGAGTGATTTTAACTTTTTTAATACTTTTTTTTTTTTTTTACTTTAACATTGAGTCCCCCTATGGTGCTTGACCACTAGGGGACACGATCGTTAATACAGTCTAATGCATTGCATAGACAATGCATTAGACTGTACAAAGATGGCAAACGAGGACATGGCAGCGGTGGGAGCCTTCACAAGGCTCTCCGCTGCCATGTCCAGGTATCGGATCGCTGCAGCTAAGCTGCGGAGATGCCGTTCACCGGGAAGAACGGCATCCCGAGAAGGAGCGGCACCGCTACTCATTCATTTAGACACCGCAGCGTCTAAGGGGTTAAACAGCACGGGTGGACGACGCTGCCTGCTCGCGCTGTAACGGCCAGGTGTTAGCTGCGATCAGCCGCTAACACTCGGACGCTGTGGGGTTCAGGAGTTAAGGGAGGGCAGGAAAAACGTCAAGAACCTGGGCATCTAAAATGTGCCAATATCCATTTAAAAAGGGCCTTTTTTTTTTTTTTTGTGAGGTATAATGGGTTGTCTCATTACATTGATTCATCTTACCTCAGTCCTGTTTTCTTGGTTTTATTTTAAATTCAGGGGCGTGTTCACTGGCTTCTACTAGACTGCAGTAGAAGCCAGGTCTGTAGCTATAGCAACCAGTACTGGCAGCCTATCAGGAAAGATCAAACAGGTCTGTAGCTATAACGACCTGAGGAGCTGATGCAGCCCATACAAGAGGGGATATCTAGTAATAGGTAGGACACTGTTAATGGACACATAATGCAAAGTGACTTGTTTTTGCAAGATCTTTAACATAAAAAGCAACCCCTTAAAGCTGGTCTTTCCCCTCATCTCAGATCCAGTGCTGCAGCCTCCTCACTCTTCGCCAGTCTGTTTTTTTTTCTCTCGCTTGTTCCAAACAAGCTCATCACTGCTGTAGCTGCTAACTCACTGCAAGGGTCATGTGTCGACGCCTGACTTCAACATTCAGACAGCTCACTTCCAAACTGTGACATCAGACAAGACTATAGGAGAGAGAAGAGGGCACAACACTGGATCAAGGAGATTGTAGATGCGAGTATAAGTTTAATTTTTTTTTTTTTTAAACCGTCACCAATATGTGGAAAAAAAATTAAGGTGAACAACCCCTTCAACAAAAAAATTTCAGTAAGATCAGTCAAGGTGGATTTTAAGGGTGTGGTCACATGGCGTATTTTGGCACGTATTTCAATACAATGTAAAATATGTGCCGTCATTCACATGACCTATATTTTATTCTTGTATTTTTTGGTGCACCTAAAAAGAATTGATAGACGTTCTTTCAGGGGTATATGTGCCATAAAATAATAAAGTACAGAAATCTGCCTCTGGAACTACATGTCGTTTTTTGCGCTAGCAAGCGTGCCACAAACACCGTGTGAACATAAGCTAACATGCCAGATCTTTTGTTCCCATGGTTTCCATTACCAATGGAATTTCTAGTTTCCATCTTTCCTATGAAGAGCTTAGCATGCAGATTTAGGGTATGTTCATGTAGTGTTTTTTGAAGTGTAAATTTATGCTTCAAAAACAACTGATTAGAGGCATATTTTGAGAAAACCTATTCTCATTGTTTTTTATGGGGATTTTAGGAGTGAAAATAAAGTCTCAAGATTTGACATATCACTTATAATTACGGCCGTAATTGCAACAAAAAAACGGATCGGAATTACGCCTGTGAAATACACTTCATGTGAACAACAAGGCAGACTTTATATTCAATGAAGGAAGATTTGAAGCTGGTCTGCGGCCGATATTTGTCCATTTTCCAGCACATTAAAACATGTCCCAAAAAACATTGTTTATCCTTATGAAGAGTAGAGCAAAATATCTCACAGCAATTAAATTAGGTCTCTAAGGGTTACTTTACATATGTTTTTGTGGCCTTTTTGATAAAAGAAAAAAAAATTAAAAACGGCATTTTTTTGCGTTTTTAATCGACGGATTTAATGATTCCTCTTTCAATCATAAGATTTGTAAAAATGCAAGATTTATTTTTTTTTAGGCAGAAAAAAAAAATTGGCATTTTTTTCCCCGAAAGACAGTACCCCACCAGTCTATAGGTGATGTGTAGTAGGGCTGTCCAACCCCATTCACATCAGTGGAGCGGAGATGCAACCCATGGACAGGTGTGGTGCAGAATCTAAAGGAAAACAGCCATGTTTTTAAGATCATAAACAACCTTTAAGGCTGGTCTGTGAACTTACACAATTCATAGTTCTATGATCTAGACTATCCCGTAAACTCAACGAGATGCTTTTGACACAACAAATCCATTAGTCTGTTGCTAAGTGACCTAATACACAACACTAGATGTCACATAGCAGTTGCAGCCAGAAAAAAGGCAACATACATAAGATCAGTTGTCACAAGAGATGATCAAGCAGTAAAATGTTCTAGTTCGATTAGAACCTCGAACTTTAGTGTGTTCGGTTCGAGGTTCTATCAAACTAGAACTCCATTAAAGTCAATGGGATATGATGTTCTGGTTAATTTTTTATACCTATACAGGTGAAGAGAACCTGAAATTACCATCCACAATAGTAAACTGGATACTTGGAACAACTTAGTAAAGTAAATTTGGCTCCAAGAGGGATAGAAAAAAAATTGAGAGGCTAAAATACTTCATTCCCTTCAATGGCTAACTGAAAAGATGAGGACAGCTTGCATGCAGGGGCATAACTATAGGAGGTGCAGCAATAACTGCTACAGGGCCCTGCATCTTGAGAGGGCCCAAAAGTCCCTTTTGACACATAGGAGACGGTGTGTTATACAATAATCAAAACTGCAAAAACTGAACTTTTGGGCACTGGGTATAATCTAGCAAATCCAAGCACTCTGTATAATATATATCCATGTAAGCCTGTAAATGTTGCCAAATAACAGCTTCCAGGTGTGGGAAAGATGCAGCCAGCAATACCAAACTCCCTAACTATTGATGTCTATAGAGAGGAAAATGCTATCTAACTAAGAGCAGTCTGTACAGTACAGAGAGTGAGCTGAAAACAATTCACAAGGCAATACAGTGAAATATATATAACATGGTCATATGATTTTAGCAGCCAATGAGAGCCCTACACCTCCGCGATGACTGACACTTCTTTGTGCAGAAAGCCGATGAAAACGAATTGAGAATGGCGTGTCGAACTAGAACTTTACTCGAACGAACAGTAAAATGTTCAGTTCGAGTTCCAAAAATTAAAGAAGTTCTACTAGAACTCAACTTTTCTAGAACAGTTCGATCAACACTAGTTGTCACTTTGAACCTACTATCTACAGTTACTTTTCAAGCATTGGTAAAAGGTCCTTAAGGAATATTATGTAAACAGTCCTGTACACAAGATTGTAGCATACATATCCAGACCGACACCGAGTGCATGCTTGACATATGGGCCTAAAGGAAAACTCTAGCATGCAGAAGATAGGTCATCTGAGATGTGCTAAAACTTGGGTTTCGGATTTAGAAATTCTTAAGCATACACCAAAGCTACTTGCCCAGACCAGTGGCCTGAAGCCATGGCTAGTCGCAAAACGAATACTGGCCATGCAGACTGGGGTTGTCTATAAAAAAGGTAAATTGCCATATTCACATAGTTTCTATGGACAAATATACGTCAAAAGTGTCCTTTTTACACACTTGAAGGGGGTGCCTTGAGGACATAGTCAGCAGCACAGATAACAGGGCTTGTCGCCACGGCATAGGTTAACAGTTGGTTTTACAGACAGTTTTCGGATTTGAAAGCCGTCTGTAAACTGACTTAACTTTTTATATCGACTTCAAGGGAAAATCCATGCAGCAGTCTCCACTGAACAGATTTTCCACCAGACTGTTTTTTTACATCGCCGGTGGTCTGAAAAACTTAGAACATGTTAATTCTTCCGCCTGGTTTTCAGGCGGATCGTGACCATGTGGGTGTGAAGGGGGAGGGCTTGAATCCACAAACCGCGGACAAAAGCCGTCCCACTGCGTGCCAAAAAAAGACCAAATATTTCCCGACCGTTATTTGGTCTCCGCCTTGTAAACGCACCCTGAGCCTATGTCTACTCAGCACGTGTTAAAATGCCGTCCAAAAATCAGATGACATTTTAACATCTACAGCATGGACTTTTTATAGTTGTCCATGGGTCACAGGTCACAGTCTAAATACTGAACCCTCCGAAAATCCGACCAAAAACCAGTGCTGTATAAACACAGCCTTATTCTGTTAATAGAAATAATAGAGGGTAATTGGGGCAACCCATCTATTAGAGAAGGTAGTGGACAATTCTAGCCTGTGATGTAATCCGACAATCCATTGATTTCAATGAGCACCATGTAATGCATTATTTCCTGTAGTGGAAATTTAAGTCAGCAATGGCATCCATAGCTTACCTTTTTTCACTTATGGCAAAATCTTATTGTAAAACCTATATATTCTCCAAACAGAAATGTTTGGATGGAGTCAGCCCTATAGGTGCCAGCAACACATATTGAATATTTACTAGGCAGTAACAGGCCAGCAGATGGTTGGCTGCCACCAAATATCAACATTCTAGCTTTAGCAACTGTTCACAATTCTCATATTTCACAATAAAGAGAGAATATTTATTATATGGAGATTTCCTCCTAAAATGTACTAACCCCTAAACAACTCAATCCAGAGCTGGAATAAGGCACATGTAGGCCCTTGGGCAATAGTCACAGTTGGCCACCTATGTTGATATGACAAGCATAGAGCATGCTTACACTAAGGCTATGTTCACACGGCTTAAAATTGGAGGTATGTCAGTCCGTAATTACGCGCCGGAGTGCGCAAATTACGGTCTGAAAACGTCCCAGTCATTACGGTAATCCACAGTTCTCAGAGAACTATGAATTACGTTTCCACTCCCTGCTCAGCGAATACGCCGAGTGGGGAGATAATTGACATGTGAATTACCAGCGGCGAATATGCGCCGCTGGTAATGAAAGTCTATGGGCCGGCGAAGTGCCAGCCCCCCGTTCCCGCCCCGCCCTCGTCCACACGGCGTAATTGCAAATACACCGTGTGAACCTAGCCTAAGTCTAGTGGGCCCAGTCAACTGCCCAGGCATACTAAGGGCCCTTTCTAGCCAGTTAAATGGAAGAAGAAAAAAAAAAGAAAAAAAAAAAAAACAAGAAGAAGAAGAATATAACACTTGGCATAAGACAGTTGGATAAAGGCATAATGGCTTAGACGTTTCAAGCACGTATCGCATTATCTGTCATAGCAATATGTCCAAGAACGGGATACGTACTCCAAACGTCCAAGCTGTTATACCTTTGCCCCACTGTATTAAGCAATTATATTTTAAAGCTTTTTCATCAATAAATTGGAATTTTGATTTCTGGATTCCAACCTTTTTCACTGGCCAGTTAACAGCACAAGCCTAATTTGCCTACAAGGTAACTTCACACCATCTTAGTTTGTCAGTGGATTAGCTATGATATTCACCTGGCATCTTTTGTATGGTTGCATTGGTACAAATCTGTGGCTCTATCTAAAAACAAGGAAACCTTGGTGAAGGCTGTACTATAAACGGGAGTTTTCCCCACAATTAATTTGTATTGCATCTCAGTCAGCCAGATTTTCAGTCCTCTGTAATAAGTCTATCACTTGTGGGTCAAAGTAACATTCATATCATACGTGTTATGTTCTGCTTGTAACCTATGCACGCAAAAGGGACATTAAGCATAAAGTACAAAGTTTCCAGGAAGACTCACTTATTTTGCAGTTCAGAAAAAACAAAAAAAACCCACGTTTTTGCTGTGAATTTATATATTTTTATTATATATAAATTTCTCTTTTTGCATTCCCATATACGTCAATCTATCTGCAGGATCTCAGAATCATCGATATGCCAAAAAGAAACGATTGCAAGGGAAGATATTGGTCTGTTTTCATAATGAAGGCCTCTAGCAGCAGCTGGTCTCAGGTTAAATGGCTGTTAACAGGGAGCAATAGCAGAAATTCAACTACACATCAAATGTTAATTAAAAAAAAAAAAAAAAAAAGCCTTTTAGTTTAGGTATCGCTTTAACAGTAGCACCAATAAACTGGCCACAGACACAAGGAATTATTACCTAACTGATAACACATTTGGAAAATTACTCCCATTTGCATAAATGGAAATAGGATATGGTGAATTCTTGGTCGTTTCTAATTGCCATAAACGATAGTAAACAGATTTATTGGCCACATTATTATCGCATCTATGGACACATAAATGTATGGGTGTCAAGAGCACTAAAACCCAAGTATAACAACTCATGTCAGGTACAGACTCTGAGGAAACCATGTTGCAATTCCTCTTCAGTCTTTCATAAAACCAGAAGTTTCTGATGAAATATAACAAACTGCTTTTCGAAAAGGGGGGCAAATGCGACCTCTCCCCAACACTACGCCTCCCAGTGGATGCTGGTAGGAATGGCAGGCACATGGTAAATACTACATACCCGCTCTCTTGCGAATGTTTGTAGAGGCCCTGGACTGGGATCTCTGGCTCTCAGCCCTTGGTCTTCCCATGCAGCCTCCCATGGCCAGACTGTGGTCAGCAAATCCCCATGCACAGGTCAATCTCCCAGTGCTTTCAGCTGGATCAGATGCTGTAATCGAGCAGCTCCAGGCAGGCAGCCCCTACTCCCAGGACACAGAATCTGAGCAAACTTTTCCCTTCTTCATGTCACTCCTGCGTGCAATTTCCTGCTTTCCCCTCTGCCAGCATGCAGGAAGTGCAGCACCCTGGGCAGAGCCTGGCAGCAGTACTAGGCATTGAGGAGGGCACCTTAAAGTCTCTGTAATCTTGCAAACACGTCCTGGGAACGTTCAGTAAAGTGGCTTGCAGCTTCCTTGCTTCACTAGTCATAAGGGAGGGGTGATGACCCAGTCCGGATCAGCACAGGCCAGTCCTTTCCTGCATACCACAGCCTCCTGCTTGTTTGCAAATAAAGAGCTTGTGTTATTTGTTTGTTGGGAAATATTTTTCCCTTGCAAAAAAAAAAAAAAAGATCCACCTCTCACTCCTCCCCATTCAGGTGACACAGGCACTCAGCTTTTCCTGCACTCTCCTCCCTTCTCCACACTTGCAGTCAGGTTAACCCTTGCCACCCTGGCCACATGCTGCTGCCTGATAAGATCTCCTGCTGTGCTGGGAGAATTTTATTATATCTCCCTGCAGCAACCTCCCTCCTCCCCTCCCTTTCCTCCTGCTGTGCTTGACTTCTATACATCTAATCCTCTGCCTAAGGAATCTTCTGCAGTAATCTAAGGTCAGCGATCCCCTGCCCCCTACACATAATACCAGGGCAAGGGGGCACAAGGTCTTGCCGGGGAAGTCTTGTGTTTTAATTAGATTAAAAGAAAGCTCATGTATCCTGGCTGGGCAAGAACACAGGGTGACTTGTAGTGTGGTTTCAGCAGATTGCAATCTCTGCTGGGCTGACTGTTAAATAAAAGTTATTTACAGGATAAGCATCTGCAGAGGTAGAGGGTGCTGACAAAGGAGTTTTCATTGGGTTGTTATCAGTACATGCCCATATAGCATGACATCATATTAGATTGGTTTTGTGGTGTAACTGGCCTCACCCATTGCCACCTCTGCCTTCACTCAGGAGATATTTTTAGTCCAATGTATCGCTCGCAGGCTTTTCCATGTTACAGCTTAAGAGTCCTAAAATAAAAAAATATCTATTTTATAATCTCTGGTGAAACTTTGGCTCTCTGCCTTGTGCCAAAAGTTACGTAACAAATGTTTCATTATGTGATTTTAAAAAAATGTAGTAAAAATTGCTGTCATTAGGGTTTAGAAAAATGATATAAAAAACAGATATGCCACAATAAAAGATTAGAGGGAAACCCTACTAATATTTATCCAGTTAAAGGGAACCTGTCAGGTGGTTTATGCCCCACATCTGAGAGAGGGATGTGATGGAGGGAGAGGATCTATTATATATAGGTTTATATATGATGATTTGATGTGGCATTTAATCGTAAAAAGCAGAGAAAATCTTTAAAATGAAACTGAAAGTTCTGCGGACCCCACTCACATTCTGTGATTGACTGTTGGCTCTGTACACACACTGATACAGGGAAAATTGTCAATCACTGAATGTTGGCGGGGTCTGCAAAACTTTCACTGTCTCTTAAAGGGGTTTTGCCACTTGACAAAATCCTTTTCTGAGGCCAGCTTGTACCTTGTGCAGCTCTTTTCCATTCATGTATATGTGAGTTCCAAATATATACAAGCACACTCGCTTGGCTATATTCAGAAGTGCCATAGAAGAGAGAGAACTGCGCAAGCGAGGCCATCTCCCCGTTCATTAAGCCCAGCTCATAGCAAGCTACAAGACGGTCTCAGAAGGGATTTTGCTAAGTTCCAAAACCCCTTTTAGGAGTCCTGTCAGTATTTTCTCTGATTTTTACTCAGAAATCCTGGTTCAAATCATATACACCTATATATCACAGAGCTTAGCTTCTCTCCTATCACATCCTGCTCTCAGATAGGGTAATATAAATCACCTATCACATAAAAATGGTAGCTTCTTGCTGGTATATTCCTCCAGTTTATGATCAGTCGGGGTTCAAGCTCTGGTACTTCCACTTATGATGGGGCCACAGTATGGTTTTTGCTTGCACAGCGACACTCCTGGCTATCTGGCTGTGCAGGGAATTGCAGCCTGTCCCATTCACTTGATTATAGCTGTGCCACAGTGACCAGGTGGTACTGTGGAAGGAAAGACTGTGAAGAGGCCAAAGTACATGTTATTCCATGTATATTATGATATGTAAAACTACTAAGTATATGCAGTCGAAGGGGCCGTTCACACGGCTTATTCTGTGACTGATTCCAGCCGTACTGCGCGCCGTATTTGCGCTGCAGTACGGCTGAAATCCGTCCCTGTCATTACGGTAATCCACAGTTCTCATAGAGAACTATGGATTCCGTCTCCTCTCCCCGCTCGGCGAATACAGCGAGGGGGGAGAAAGTGACATGCACATTATCCCGGCGTGTACATGCCGTAGAATGCATTGTCTATGGGGCCGGCGAGCTGCCGGCCCCCCCCGCCCCCGCTGCATGGCAGCCGGCGTAATTGCGGGGCAGTCCCCGCAATTACGTCGGCAATAAGCCGTGTGAACATTGCCTTAAGGTATCTTCAGTCTAAAGCAGTGTTTCTCAACTCCAGTCCTCAAGACCCACCAACAGGCCAAGTTTTCAGGATTTCCTTGGTATTGCGCAGGTGATATAATTCTGTGGGAGATCCTGAAAACATGACCTGTTGGTGGGCCTTGAGGACTGGAGTTGAGAAACACTGGTCTAAAGCTTTTTATATCGCCATAATTGGGGCATGTAATAGGCAATGTCTACACAGCTTAGTTAAAATACTGACGGAAATCTGACGGTATTTTAACTTCGTCACACCACATTTTTGGGCACGGTTTTTGTGTAATTAACCACGGTCGGATTTCAGATTTCCCACCGGCCCTGTACATTGAGGCCACGGGAATCTGGCAGAAGCTAGAACATGTTTTCTTTTCCACTAGACAGCCAGCGGTTTAGAAATCCTCAGTAAAAAAATCTATATTGTGTAGACTACAGGATGGATTTTCTATTGAGGCCTACTGTACACACTACGTACAGTCGAATTTTCGGCAGATTCTAAATACTGAATCCGCTGAAAATCTGAGGAGAACCCAGTGCTGTGCAGACATAGCCACAGGTTTTTCATCCGATTCACGGTGGATTCAATATTTAGAATCTGCCAAAAATCTGACTGCACCCAGTGCTGTGCAGACTGCAATTGAAAATCCATGTTGTAGTCTACAAAGCATGGATGTTTGCCGGTCAGTTTTAAAATCCGCCCGATGTTCTGCAGGATTGCCATACATTCAATGTACAGGGCCGACAGCAAATCCAAAACCCACCGCGGTCTTTAGCACAAATGTGCGGCAAAAACCGCGGCCCAGCGATATTAAAATGGTGTCAGATTTTGGACGGCCTTTTAACATTGCTGTGTAGAAATAGCCTTAGGGTGCTTTCACACAGCGCAGTTTTGTTGGGGTTTTAACTGCGCTGCAATTAATCTGCCTTTATTACCAGCAAGCTTTTTTCACTTATCTAAACTGTTTGGAAAGTGAGCAATCAATTAGTGTGTTTGTATCCACAAGACTTCAAACACAGTCATTGATAACTTACTTGAAACACTTCTCTGAACAATTTAAGAGAAGTTTGCTGGCAATAAAGGTAGTTGAATTGCAGTTCAGTTAAAATTGCACCAAAACCCTCAATGTATGAAAGCGTCCTTATGAGCACAAAAACCAGACCCCCTCCCCGCAGTTCTCCTGAAGTACACTTAGATCACCTGTGAGTTTAGGTGTTATGTCAGGTTTCGGGTTAGGCTGTGTGGGCACTACCTTATTATGGCTTCAAAAAGATGAGATCCATTCTTGTGAGCCAGTGCTATTCTTGACTGCATAAATACAGCTCATGCATAGAGTCATAACATGGCTATGTAGAAGAACCTGACATTAGGGCTCATACACACAGCCATGTGTATGACTCTGTGCATAAACTGTATTTTTTTAGGCTTTAATCATCTGTGACAAGTATAGGTGTGAACCCAGAAACAGGATAGAATCCCATCAGGACAGAGTGGGACCCTCGCCCAGTAAGGAAGCCCAGTCTGGTGTTTCAAATAGAGAAGCATTAGCATATTGGTATCTCTTACTTGCGGCACAATCACCAAAGATCAAGATTTTGCCTTATTACCCCACAGAATTCCTAAAAAATCCAACAATGTTGGATTTGCAGATACATGAAACACCAAACACAACAAAACAAACATGGGTTTGTCTCTTAGAACAAAACAAGCGTATAGATGATTAACAGTCTCCAATGACATGTAATACACGGTGCGGGTAATCATACTGGTTATTCTCTTGGTAGATCTCTCTCATGGGTCTAGAAGCACAAGAGGAGCCAAAAAACTAAAGATGTTAAGTAGGAGAGATCTCACAAAACACAACTACACGAAATATCACAGGTCATGGAATTGTCACGTTCCCTGAACAGATGTGTTTTTTAGGCATATCTACTATATTCACTTATTTAGCATTCTACCTCACACTGCATGCCTTAGGGCATGTCCCCACAGCACGGGTTTTCGGACGGTCTTTCAGCCGGTTTGCGGTTTTTCAGACCGCCTGAAAGAAAAGGCCGAAACGAGCACAATTGGTTTCTCTATGGAAAACCGTGCAGCAGTCCCCACTGCAGGGTTTTTTCCCACCGGGGTTTTTCCGCCCGGAGAAAAGACGCCCCCCCCCCCTTCCCGCCCACCCCGCGGCCGTGGGGACGGCCGCAATAAAGGTCAAAAAACGTCCGGCAAACTGGCCGGTATTTGTCCTGTGCAGTGGGGACGCACCCTTATATATATCCAGATACTGACTGGTGACTGGTCTATCTATCTATGTGCACTAACCCATTATCATATGCAATGTATTGATCACTGCAAAAATCAAGCACTTTTTACCTTTTTTATTACCTCTATTAAAAGATAGTAAGCTCTTGTCAGCAATGCCCTCATGCCTCTTGTTTGACTTCTCAACAAGGTATTCCCACCATAAGGTTTGATGGCAAATCACAAGGATATGCCATCAAAGTCTGATAAGTGTGTGTTCCAGACAGGGCCGCCATCAGAAATTTTGGGGGCCATACAGCTGGAGCGTCTTTCCCCCCCCCCCCCCCACCCACACTCTGTCCCCGGCTCCTCCCCCCGGCCGACCCTGTACCTATCTCAGGAACAATCCTCCAGAAGCTTCAACTTTGGTGCTTGCACTTGACTCTCCATTCTGTTATATGGGAGTTCCGAGTACAGCTGAGTACGACTTTCTCTACATTCTGAGCTGAAACTTTTGGGGGCTCATTCCTGAGATAGGTGTGAGTCTTAGAGGTGAAATCCTTTCAGCACCTAATGGCATACATTAGCGATATGCCATCAAACTCTATATAGTATATAGTAAATATTAAATTAAAGGCTGTTTACATAGGTTAACTGTAGGCCATACAAATATTCATAGGAATGCTCATTCCTGATAATTGCCCTATGAGGAAACCATCAGCCAATGAATGAGCAAACACTCGTTCACCAGGTGATCACATCTTTCAATCACCATACAGAAAATCAGTGCTGTGGTCTCCCAAAAAAAAGTGCAAAAAGTTTTGTGTAACCCAAAATGGTACCAATAAAAAATACCCCATAACCCATGGAAAAACAAGCTCTCACACAGCTGTGTTGAAGGAAAACTAAAAGAGTTGTTGGTCTCGGATTATGGTGATCGAACCAAACTTTCTTTTTTGTTTTAAAAAAGGTTTTTTTTTAATACAAAAGGAGTAAAACATTACAAAACCTATATCAATTATCAATATGGCTTTCTCTGAATTGTTCTGACCTGCAGTATAACATGTCCTTTATACTACAAAGGAAACTATTTTAAAAAAAATGGTGCAATTTTAATCCATTCCACACCACAAATGTTTTTTTCTATTCACCATTCTGAATAAAGACTCTGGGGCCCATTTCTAAGATAGGTGCTGGTCCCAGAGGTTGTACCAGAAGCTATTATACTTTAACAGCATCAAAGTGTGAGATGGGAACGTCCCTTTAAAACTCACTTTTCAGTTGTGTAATTCTATAATAAGAGAAAGCCCCGGAAATTCTACAGACCTGCAATACATACAGTACATTCACTTACATAACCATCCAGTGTGATTAATTGGTTTCTCTGTAATGTTTAATTTATTTTTTTGTACCCGTACCCTCAGTATTGTAAAGTGCTGTGGAATATGTTATTGCTATATCGGTAAACATTTTTAGTATTCTGTTTGTCTCCTAAAACGGCATGTGTCTATTGAAGCCATTAATGTTTCCCCGAAAATAAGACCTAGCATGATTTTTCAGAATTTTTGCAGTATGCTTAGAATATAAGCCCTATTCCAAAAATAAGCCTTAGGGCATGTCCCCACTGCACAGGTTTTCGTCCCGGCGGTTTTTTCGCCCGCAAAACATTGAGCATGCACATTCTTCCGTCCGGTTTCCAGACGGAATATGTGCATCTCAATGTGAAGGGGGAGGGCTTTTCTCTGCTCATCGTATGTTCAGACGATTAACTTGCCGGAGTATAGCGGCACGTACATGGCGCTCTACACCCGCAGCTTCAGAGACGCGCTGGCCAGCGCATCCCTCCTAAGCTCTCACTGACATTCATTCTCCCCAGCGCGTATTCGCCGGGAGAATTGACTTGTCAGTTCTTTCCCAGGACACGTATTGTGCGCTGGGGGAAAGAACAGGAAATCATAGATCTCAATGAGAGCTATGAATTACCATAATGTCGGCCCGTACTTTGGGCGTATTGAAGCGCAATTACGCAGCGAAGTACGGACCGAGATTACCCTGTGTCAACATACCCATACTGGTGCATTATGTGCATTTTGTGTGACAGAAAACTGGTGTAAATTACTTGATAATCTCCCATCAGTCTTTTCTTCCCTATTGGATCTGACCCTGTGGCCCCCCAATGCATGCACTTGGCGCACTGCTTATTTTTAATGCATGGTAATAATTAACCGTGGTATTCTAGACAAAAATGTCTATCCCTCTCCAACGTCATGGCTTTAATTTATTATTTGCTCATCATGGTCACCAAACAATTGCATCTGTTCCTAGTTTCACTGCATATTTAGAAGACCAAACTGAACAGATATAACCATTTGGTGCTGTGGTCACATGTATCACTGCATGTTCAAAATGTGCACTGTCAGCTCAGTACACTGGATAATTAGTTTACCATCCTGGCCGGATCAACAATATTTTGTGAGCAGGACCCTTAAAGTGGTTGTCTGGTTATTCTTTTTAATTTATTTTCTTATATTTAATTAAGCTCATTATGGCAAAAACAATCTTTATGCACTTCATTGAATTTATATGTATTTTACATGATTTTTTCAAAAAATTATAATTGTATTAAGTATTATGAACTTAATTAAATAAAAAAATGAACTGGACAACCCCTTTAAGATAGTGAATATGGCTTACATTGCCATAGCTGCTATTACTGATGAAAACACCAGGAGAAAGGACTTGTCTCGTTTTTTCCGTTTGCACTTATTGGTTGACAAGTTACCGTCCGATTTTCTCTGGAAACCCCGAAAAGTTTTTTCCCCAAAATGGGTTTGGCTTTTTGATCGCCACAAGGAGTTTTTAAAAGCCGGTAATTCGTTACCCCTCCCGCGTGCAAGTCCTTTAGGGAAGCGACTGTGGGAAACTCGCCGCAGCAAGTCCATCCCGCTTTGCGGCGGCTCTGGTGAAAACCGGGACCCACTTAGACTCCGCTCCCTGGTGTGGCTTCTACCATCGCTCGCAGGGGTCCAGTGGATCCACTACCCAGTACCGTTACAGTATGGTTGACAGTCAGATCCGAAAACTGTCTGAAGAACCAACTGAAAACCCTGCCGTGTGGACATCCCCGTAGTGTCCCCTGCATTAATTAGCCACTCCACTCCGTGAACTAAACAGGAGGAGAGACTGAAGGGGTTCTGAAGTTTCATTAAAACACCTTGGGGTATCACGGACAAGCGTCAGAGCCAGGAGTTACCACTGAGTTTAGGTCTGTCTGTTTGTCTTCAGGCTGCACTCCTCAGCAGGATCTTGCACTGATTCTGTTGGTAAATAACTATTTTTCATTATTTTATCCCTTTTTGTTTATGGACTGTTGGGCTTGTAGTTTATGTATGTCTGTTACCTTTTTTTACTTAACTAAGCCATATTGCCAGGCTACGGGAATAGGTGAAAACCCCAGTGGGTCCCTGAACATGGCAGACCTGGAGTTTCTTTTAAACTGCATATACATCCTTTGGAGAGGTAGAAAGGCAGAGGAAAAGAAGGAAAAATCAAGAGAAAGAGTATAAGAGGCATTTACAGAAGCTGTAAGGTGAGCTCCCAGAATCAACTCCACTGATGGGGCCCAGAATCAACTCCAGCAGTGGGCCACCAAAATAAAATTCTACTGGGGGACCCTAGGCACCCCAGTCCAACACTACACGTCGCACTAATGAACACCAAATATACCCGAAGCATTTGAGTTGCTGTTTGTGCCTGTTATCAGTCCTTTTACACTCTTGAAAGGTGGTGGCAGTGTGTGTGTTCCTGAGGATGTGGACTGTTTGGGGGTAAGTGTGCTGCTCAATGTGTAGGTTGACTGAGGGCTGAGTGTGAGAATGAGTGAATACCCTGGTCACCCCCATCTTGTGCAGGAGCATTGGGGCCTGAGTGTGTTTCTGAGATGGATTGTGCCCTTAGAGACCCCCTCTGTGTGTGTTTCCCCTGATGTAATTGAGGTTGGCAATCAGATCTAATTATCTACCCTCCTTCTTGTGTGTCCCTGTGCCCTTCATATCCCTCCCTTCATCCAGTTTCCCTGACATAAAAACTATTACTAAATGTATTGCTGTTCTGATTTTGCTTTATTTAAGAGCAAGAGCAGTTCTTATTCCTGCTTGTGTACACAAGCTTCCCTAGGTTACCAACCATTTCTTTCTGCTGTCATTGCTCCAACAGCCCTGACTGAACATGGTGACATTTCTCTCTGCTGACTGTTACCCCCAGCACGGAGCTTGTTTATATCTATGTAACTGACAAACTTTAACCCTTTAGAGCTCTATAGCCTTCTGCCCTATGTTCAATTCTAACTAAGAGGCTCAGATAGAAATAGTAGAGCTGATATATCAATCTCTAGTGCCTATCTGCGTCTTCATTAAATGGAAATAATTAAAATCTTCTACAGAACAGGGAGCCACAGGCTCTTTCACATACCATTCTCAGTTTTGAAGGCTGCAGGCTGCTTTAGGCATGTGGCCTACAAGGCACCATGATCAAAAGAGGCAATCAACGTTCAGGCAGTGCAATGATGCTACTGCATCATGCCACCTTTGCTAAGCCTCTGATTCCACAAGGTAGACATTTTTAGGGTGGGGGGGAAGGGCATGTGTTTCTGTTTTGTAGCACATGGTGCATTATTACTTTTTGAAGTGGCACACTGGCCACTTTTACTTTGTAGAGAGCACAAAGGGGGCATTTTTACTGTAATGAACATAAAGGGGCTCATTATTACACATAGATAATCAGTTATACTATATGGGAGCACTAGGTTACAAAAAAGGTACTTTTACAATGTTTTGCTCTATAACTATTTTTTAGAGGTTATTATTACCCTGTAGGTATGACAACATTCTGAAGTACAATATGTGGGGGCAGTGTGCAACATTGTAAGTATTGTAACAGCAGTAAACTGTGCAGCAACAAGCACAGAGTTGGGGTAGCAACAGGATGGGGAGTTTGTGTCGGTGGGAAAAAGGTAAGGAGGAAGTAAGCAGGATAAGCTGTGTGAGCAACAAATTCTCCATATAAGTTGTGGCAGGGAAAATTATTAGCTGTTTGCTCCAGATGGAAAAACAGGAAAGTGAACAACTTCAATTAGAAAACACGTCAACTATAAATCATGGGATAAAATTTAGTCTGTATACCTATGGTTTTGCAGAGCACCTGTTAAGGCTTTTTAAAAGTCACTGTATTATTGTTCTTTTTTAAAATTTTTTATCAGAAAAACGTTTTTTTGGTATATTTCAGTATTATGTGCTAGTGTTTTTTTGGGGGGTTTTGGGGTGGTGGGGGGTATTTTTAAATAATGTTGTTAATGAATTTTTCACTCTTTTCAGAAAACCTTTAGGAAGTAATTTTTTCCCATTATTTGAGTGAAAATTTTTAAAAACCAGTATAACAAAATACTGTGGGGGAAAACTTTATCTGAAAAAATGTTCCCTAAAATTTTATGGCTTCGGGAAAGAAATTTTTTTCCCAACATATAATAATTTTTTAGGGAAAACTTTGGCTAGAAGTATAAATGGGGTTTTCTAAATCTAAGATAGTCTTAAAGGGGTTGTCTCATACAATGATTCATTTTTCCCCCATTTCCTCTTTTATTGGTTTTTTTTTTAAATTTTCAGGGCGTGTTTGCTGGCTTCCCCTAGGCTGCAGGGGAGAAGCCAAAGGGCTGTAGCCCATTGCAACTAGTGTGGCAGCCCATCAGGAGAGATCAAAAAGGTTTTGTAGCTATAGCGACCTGGGAGCTGATGAAGTCCCCTTTCAAGAGGGGGGTTTCTAGGAATAGGTGGGACACTGTTAATGGACATATATTGCAAAGTGACTTGTTTTTGCAAGATCTTTAACATAAAAGCAATTCTTGTAGTGAAAAAACCCTTTAAGTTAGACTAGATAGTCTTACTATGCGCCACATTTATCATAGTGTTCATAAATCTGCCACAGGTTAAAACGATCTAGTTTAACCTTACCCCATTTTTAATTTGATTTACTTTATGGTGGTGCATTTTTGGTGCGCACAAAGCCTCACCCGTATGACCGGAAAGCCACACCCTTTATCCGAGACCATGACCATTTTGTCGTCCAAGGCATAGAAGTGTCTAAAAACTGTCTAAAGCGCATCATAAATGTGGTGAAAAGCATGTACAACATTACTTGTGCCAGAATTGTGGCACAGCAACTTTCTTACATCTGGGCCATTGTAAACAGACTCAATATTCAACGTCACAGATACTGCTGATATATGGCTCAACTAATTGAACAGAAGATACAGTCAATTATCATAAACATTTTACTTATAAAACATCTATATTAGAAATGTGCATGCACTGTAGTACAGTGAGGTACTACAAGTTCTGTACTGCTCTTTACTTGTGTCTTACAGGTGAGGGGGTACATTTTTGTGTATAAAGTACATGAACTAAAGTAGCTCATGTCCTTAAAATAGAAAGTGACTTACAGTTCCAGTAGCTCTTTCAAACTGTTATATGTTAGAACTTTCTTTATATGTATTAGTTATCTGTTTTAATTTCTTTACTCTCCATTTTACATTTTGTTGGGTTGATATTTCCAGAACCAACTACAAATTTTCCATAGAGTTAGGTTTTCAATTCACAGTTGCTTTAACATATAGGATTTGTCTCAGGACCAAATGATATTCTATGTTAAAGATACACTAGATATATAAATAATTATTTTTCTTTGAAAAGGGGGAAGACATTTTTCTTGAGGCTTATGCCCCTGATCTTTTTAAACTGTAACAACACCCCTGAATAACGAACTAGGATTTATGTTATCGTCAATCCTGGAGTTGAACTAAACAAAGTAGATAGATAGATCCAAGGATGAAAGAGATGAAAGAATTGCCTCTGAGGCTTCAAAGCATGATATCTAAAGCCACACATCCTTCCTGTATGGCCTTTATAGTTTTCTGCTAGGAAAATGAATACCAAATGGTAAAATGAATCACTTGCAAAGGGAATCCACTATCTCCAGCTCCAAGGTTCTCATTTGCTATAGTTAGCAACTTCTCTTGTACTGACTTGCAATTCTAAAATGTATAGTATGCCAACCAAGGGTAAACAAGCCAAATGTGCAACACGTGCAGATGCACAAGGGTCAATTATGTAAGGGGGGGGGGGGTTATTATCTATTAAGTAACATCATTAGGACTAAATTGATAAATTTATGGCTCACAATAGTCGGTGTATTGTTAGAGCACTCTCTAAGGGAATGGTGATGATCTATAACACTAGTCAACAAACGTAAACTTTTTTTCTGTATCTGGTTTGTGAATGGGGTGCATTTAACTAATTTTCGGCTTCTGAATTCAGTGGTGAAATTGGATTCTTTCTATCACATTACATTTAATAGATACATAGCAATTATAATTATCAAAGACAATAATGACACATTTACAAAATCTTTCAGCTATAACACATACATTAAATTATGTTACATATTGACTAAACTATAAACTCTAGCAAAGAATAACTCAAACATATTAATTCAAGTATTTGCAAAAGTTTACAGTCAATTTCCTTTAGCAAAATATGATGAGAATGCTTTTCTTTTTCAAGGTTTTCATCGTCTATTCAACAGAAAAATAACATAAAAAACCTATCTGGAGAGTTTTCCCAAACGTCCCGTAATGTTGTCCAAAGGGAAAAATGCGGGGCTTCCCTTGTTTTTTCACTACAGCACCCCAAATTTTCCCGATCCTTCATAATTTGGGGACAAATAAAGTGCCCTGGGATTTTATAATGCGCCAAGATGGGGGGGGTTCTGCGGGGTCGCACTACAACCAATGATTTACCTTTAGTAGGCAAAACCGGGCATTACTCTGGAAAAGGTAGACCCAATTTAAAAAATGGTTTTTCCCGACCCGAGTTTTTCCCCTTTTGTAGCTAAAAATGCTAAATCTATACCCCCCGTAAAGTTTCAGGATTCGGCACATTCTACGCTACTAATGCGCGCAAAAAATTGGGGCCTGGGGCCAGAACAAAAAAATCGCCCAAAGTCTTATTCCCTTTTTTTACCCAAAAAAACCCCAATTTTCTAAAAAGAAAAAACCCACAAAGGGTGCCAAACCAAGATTCTTTGGGTTTTGCAAAATTTAAATTCGGGTTTTTTTAAACCCAAAAACCCTATTTTGGCCCAAAAAAATCTGTCCTCCTTTTTCTTTGGGTTTTTCCAAACTGGGAAACAATTCTCTAAAATTTACTGAAAGCCCACACCCTTTCCCTTTTCAAAAGGCCCTTTTTTTAACAAAGTTCTTCAAACAACCCCCAATTTATTTGAGGTTTAAGGCAAAATTATTGTACTCCCGGGTTTTCCCAAAAAAGTAAATTTGGGATTTACTTTTTCCCGCAAAAATGGAAAATTTTCCCCGACCATTGCTTCACAAAAATTTTTGGTTATTGCTGCCCAATGTCCAAAAAGCCCCAAAAAGCGGCAGAATTTTTTCCCCCCACCCTAAAAAACACCTGCAACAAATTTTTAAATCACCGAAAACCGGGCCCCTCATGATTTTTTATTTTTCAATGCCAAAGCAGCAAAGCCCTGTTTTTTCATAAGTTTCCTTTATTGGAAAATGCATAAGCCAAGGGGGGAAATTTATGAAAAAAGGTTTTGGTTTTCCAAATTCAAATTTTTTTCCCCGCTATTTTAGATGAAACAATAAAGTTTTGGCCCCCTCGTTTGGAAACAGGAACCCCCTAGCTTTTCCCTCAAACCACCACGTGTTTCAAACCCCAAAAGTGAAACTTTTTTATTTAAAAAAAAAATTTAGAGTAAACATCACGGGCCCTTGGGTTTTAAAATAGAAATCTTTTTTCCCTTCACAGTAGGTTCCATTTTTTATCCCGAATGGTTTTGGGTTTATATGGGGACAAAGACAGTCTTTCTGCCCAACATTTTTATACATAAAGCCCAATGTATTCTCCAAGAACAATTTTTCCCCTTTTTTGCTTTTCAGAGCTTAACCCCTTTCCCTTTCAGAAATTTGCCCTTATATTTCTTCTTTTTTTTCTCAACAACCCCCCTTTTTTTTTTGACTCAAACCACTCCACAAACCCATCATTCTTCAATTTAAGGGTTTTACAACCCCAAAAGGTTTCACTGATACAAACAGGTTTAAATTTAAAACTACAAGCAAAAACACGATGGATGCAAAAAAAGAAAAAGGAGAAAAATTCAAAACAGCTGGGCTGAACTTTTTATAACATGACCAAATTGGGCAAACCCGAGCTCTGCCCCTCAAGTTGGCAACCTTAAATAAACCCAAAACCTTCCATTGTTGCTTTTATTAGTCTTGCCCTTGCATTTTCACATCTAAATTGATATAAAAAATTTACAATTTGACCAAATTAAAAATTTAATTTTAGAACCCTTTAAAATTTTAAAACCCTTTTAAAAAGAGAATTAGAAGCTAGGGAAAAAATGTTATTTCGTAGAAAAAAAAATCAAAAAAATTTCCCCAATTTCTCAAAAACCTTACTGGGGCCCAAAAATTCTGAAGGTAGAATCGGATTTACATACAAATTTTATTTTAAATTTCAATTTCCCCAAAAGTAAAAAATTTACAATTGGGTAGTATAGTAGGCGCTTGGGATCAAGTGGCCCATACTAAAAGGATACTGAAAATTTAAAAAATATTTATCAAAAATTTTTTTTATGTCTGTTAAATTTAAGTCGTAGGAAAACCCCTTTTAATTGTATGACTAAATTTTCACACCCAAAACGATTTAATTTTAAATGTTTATTTTTTTTAAAAGTGGGGTGATTATTTTTTATCCTTTTGAATGAAATAGCTTTGTGTTTTTTTTAAAGAGACACAAAAAGTGTTTTATTTGGTCCATAAGGGTAAAAAGTGTCAGGGCCCTTCCCGCTCCCCGGCCCCGGGGGGGCCCCCGGGCGCATCCTTGGTCCCCCCCGGGTTTGTTTTCTCCCGGGGTCGGGTGCCGCGCTCCCCCGCGGGCGACCCGGGGGGGTGGCTGCCCGGGATTTACCTAAACCCGCGCCCCCTGTGCCTTCCCCCGGCCCTCTCCCGGGCCGGGGCGCGCGTGCCTGTGCCAAGGGCGCAGCCCCGGCTTTTTTTCCCGGGGTTTTTAAAGGGCCACCCCCCTGATTTTTGGTTTAATTGCCAGGCGCTTCCCCTACTTGGGATACGTCCCACAAATAAACTCCTTGCGGATCTAGTTTCCCCCCGTGCCCTAGTAAAAGGTTTTCAAAGCATACTCCCCGTTTAACCTGTACCAGACCCCTGCTACGTTTTTCAACTCCGAACCTCTCCGCCTGCCCTGCCCTTTCCCGCCCTTTTCTACGACCACAAACCTCTGGCCCCTGCCCTGCCCCTTCTGCCCGCCCAGACTACTTCTGGGGAACAAAGATTTTTGTACCCCCGTTTGAAACCCTCGGCCCCACCGCAAGAAAGTAAGGGTCAGGGGGGCGACCTGGAAGCCTCCCCCGAGCAAGCCCCACCCCAGCTTTGGGGGCCCGGGCTCTGGTAAAAACCGGGGGCTACTTAATTCCGTTCCCTGGCGTGGTTTTACTTCATCGCTTGCGGTGGGCCCAGGGGGACCACTCCCCAACCCGGGTTCAGTTAACCCAGCCTTGGACCCCGCCGGGTGCCCCTCCCAAAGCATGGGCGGACCCTTACAACGATTGTTGCTAAAGCAAGGCAACAGATCGCAAAAAAAGGTCAGAATTTGGGGCCCAGCTCCACCCAGAAAAAAAAAGGGTCAGCCCCTTTTTGCTTTCCCGCACCCACCCCTCCCCCCCCGCCCCCCCGTGGCCCCGGGTTTTCCCTTTCTGCATTTCCCGTGGCCCCGGGGGGACCCAAGTTTTCGGCCCCCCCTCTCCCCTCCACCTTTGCCGGGGACCCCAAAAGCCTGGGGGGGTTTCATTACGCATTCCCTTCAAATGCACGTGGAGCTGATGGGGGATCAGTTTCCCTGGGAGAAGGCCCCAAAGTGGCTTTCTGGTGGGGTTTTACCCCCCGGGGGAAGGGCTCTGGCTTGGGAAACCCCCCCCTCTGGGCAAAAACCAAACCCGGGGGGGGGGGGGGGGGTAAATTTTGGGGACCAACGGACCTTCCTCCAAAATTTTCCGCACCGTCTTCGGGGGCCCGGGCCCGGGGTGCTTCCTCCGCTGAACCCCCCCCTTTCTTGAGCCTTCGTCAGGGCAAATCTTCTGGGGGGTGCCAAATGGGGGTTTTAAATTTCCCTTTCCCCGGGGTTCGGAGCTCGCAGGGAAACCCAATTTGCCCCCCTCTGCCTACCTTCAAAAAGGGCTGCCCAGGGGTTTAAAGACGCTTTGGCAGAAAGGGGGCCCTCCCGTCCTCCCGGGAACGGTTAATTCTTTTTTGCCCCCCCCAAAATTTTAAGGGTTTCGTGAAAAGGGCAGGAAGTTTTCCCAAAAAAGAGAGGCGGGCTCTCCTGTCGGGGGTTTTTTCCCCCGGGCCCCTGGGGTTCCAGCTTTTCCCCAAATTTCCCAAACCGCTTAAAACCCGCAGAGGTGGAACCTATGAAATGGCCGGGCCCCTTAACAAGCAAGAACGGGAACCGTCGTGTAAAAAAAAATTCTATCCCCTTCCTACTGCCCAGCCCGGGCCCCCCTTCCGCAAATTTCCCCCCTTCGTCCTAAACCTCCGGGAAAACCAGTCCCCAACCTAGGGCCGGGGGAGAGGCGGTCCTAGGTGCATTTCCCCCTTTCCCAAACTTTTTGTTGATGGTGGGGGTGACTTTGAATGCGGGTCCTGCGTTCCGGAGTTCTGCCTTCCTGGATTCGGGGGTCTGCCGGGGGAAATTTCATCTTAGCCTCACTGGAAACCCCGGTTTCCAAATACCTGTGGTCCGGCGGGGAAAGGAACCCCTGCTTATCTCCTCGGTCAGTGGGGAGCTCCTCACTGAAACCCATCCCTTATAACCCACCGGGGACCTCCGTGTGGGGGGTCTACATAAAGAGAAGAAAAGGTTTCCACGTCCTGTCCCCCTGGTTTCCCCCGGCGGGTCCTCTTGGGGCTCCCCCCCCGGCTGCAAAGTCACGCCCCCAAAAAGCTCGATTGGAAAAAACAGGCGAAGTCCCGCTTTGGGGGGGCCGGAATGCCAGAAAAAAAATTTTGGATAACCCGCCCGGGGCCTACCACTTTTTCCGCCCCCGGGCCGTCAAGCCCTTGCCCCCCTGCCGGGCCAAGTACCAGGGTTTTGGCGATGTGTCCATGGGGAGAAGGCTGAGAAAAACTACCTCCCCATCGTCCCTAAAGGGCTGTCCCATAGAAACCCCCTTTTCCCAACAAATCCCCCCAAGGGGTCGGGTTTCCCCCACCCTCGGGCCCGTGCCCGAGACTCAGGCCCAAAAGTCGGCCCTTTCATACAGGGGAATTTGGAAAGGGATTCATTCGGGAAGTCCCTTACCGGGGGCCCCCCGGGGCTGGTTTTTTTTTTTTTTTGTCCAGAAAAAAGAGGGTTCCCCCTTCGGCCGTGTAAAGAATTTTCAGGGGCTAAACAAGATCCCCGGTGGGAAAAACAGGGTACCCTCTACCCCTGATATCGGGCTCTTTGATCGTCTTCCCTGGGGCCAAGGGGTTTTTTAAATTTTGGCCCCGCGCGGTCCTATAACCTCGTCAAATTTTGGGGAGGGGGACGATTGGGAAAAAAAGCCCTTTAACACCCGGACGGCCATTTTTGAGTATTTTGTAATCCCTTTTTGGGGGTATCAAAAAGCCCCCCGTATTCCCGGATTTTTGTCAATTAGTATTCAAGGGGCTTGCGGGACACCTGCGTCATAGTGTACCTGGCACAATTTTGATTTTTTCTCCTGAGCACAGACCCTTTGGGAAAGTAAGCCCAGGTTCCCCACCCCCTGCCGGGAAAAATCCACTGTATGCCAAGCTGGGAATGGGCGGTTCCCCCAGCCACCCCCCTTTCCTGGGGTTTCATAGTCTCCGGGCCGTGGGCGCAGGGTGGGCCCAGCTAAGCTTTTTTCCGCGATCCTGCAGTGGCCACGCCCGTCGGGCTTGGGCGGGTTCAACGCTTCCCGGGATTTGCCAACTAATTTCCGGCTGTTTTTTTCCCCACTTCTTTTCCCCGGTTGCTCCAAACGGGCCCTCACCCGGAAGAATTTCCAACCCAAATGTTGGGGCCCCCCCCTTCCCGCTGGGGGAAAACAAATTTTCCCCCGACTGAAGTCAAACGTTTTTTCTTTCACCTATCCCGGGTTTGGGCCTGATCCGGGTAGGCCCCCCAGCCTGGGAAGGGATGCCTCTCCCCGGGGGCAGGGGGGGGTCCCTGACTCAGAAGGGCCCAAAAGGGAAGACCCGGGCTCTTGCGGTTTTTCCCCCAGGACCTTCCCGGGCCCGGGTTAACGCAAAACACCATGGAAAAATTCCCAGAGGGTGTTTGGGCCCTCAAAATTGGGACTAAGGGGGAGTGGCGACATTTTTGGGGGGGGGCCCCGTCACCCATTCGACGTCTTTTAAAGGGCCACAAGAATCTACAGTACCCTCCAGCGGCCCAGCTCCCAAACCCCGCCAGGCCAGGTGGGTCCCCTATTTTTCTCCCGCTTTAACTTCAGGGGACCCCTTCCCCCCCCCCCCAGAGAAACGTCCCAAAGGGTGATGCCCTCTCCCCCGGGCCCCTGCGTACGGAGGAACCTGTGCCCAGCACATCATTGCTCCCCCCATGGTGATCCCCGGGCTCCGGGGGGACCTTTTCCGGAGGGTACCACCCGGCAAAACCTAAAGTTTTGTTTCCCGCCTCAAAACGGAGAATTCTGGGTTTGGGGGATAGTTCTCTTTTGGTTGGGCACCCCCCGGGATACGAAATTCCCCCCGCCCTATTCAAAAACGCTACGGGTCCCCACCCCGCCCCAGGACGTCCAAGACTTTGTTTCTCGCCCGTGCACATTTTGCCCGGGAAAAAGGGGTTCCCCCGCCATTTGGCCCTCGGGGCTCTTATCCCTCTGGGCCCATCCCCCGAGTCCCCCAAAGGGGCAAACCCCTCGGGATGGGCTTCTTAGGACCTTCCCCCCCTTCAAAGGGGTTTTTTTCATCTTTGGGCACGGGTAAAATTTTTTAAAATTTCCCAAATTCGTGCCACTCCCCGGGGGCCCTTCCCCCGGCCCTCAACTGGCGGGACATTTCTTCCAAACCCTATTTTTTGTTCCCGCATGGAATTACCCCCGCTAGGGGTTTTTGATCGGGGTGTCCCAAATTTTTTTTCAAAATTTTGGCGGGCCCTGTGTTCTCGCTTACAAGTTAAATTGGGACTTTTTTCTTTGCCTACCCTTCCCCGAAAAATGGTCAAGGGAGAGGGTTTAATTTAAGGGATTTTGGGGGAATAAACCCGGCCCTTTCGTGGGAGGGGCCGTAAGGGCAACTTGGGGGGAGTGCTTTTCCCTGGGCTGGGAATTCCCCCTACAACCAAAACGGGGCTTGATTCTAAGGCGTTTCTTTCCCCAAATTTTCCCGGGGGTCTACGGTCCCTCACCCACGGGCCCCCCCTCCCCTGGCTATGACTTCCGAGGGTTCCCGCTGTGGACAAAAAAGTGCTGGACTTAAGACCCTTTTTGGGGGGAGACCCACTTCCTTAACCCCGGGGGCTACCCGCAGAAGACCCAGGCCCACCCAAAAGAAGGAGGGGCCCCGCCCCACTTTCCCGCCAGGAGATAAAAGGGGGGGGCTTTTCTGCCCGACACGACCCTAAAAGGCCCCGCTACAAATTGGGTCCACCCCATTTTTTGGGGGGCCCTTTTTGAGTGCTCCGGGAATTTTAAAACCGTGTGCTAAAAACCCCCTGCCTACCCCCCCCCTTTTGGATTCCCCAACGCCTTTTCCCGTCTCCCCCCCTTAACCTCTGGGCCTGAACCCATTCTCCAGAGGAGCCTTTCTCCATCTCCTGTGCTAGAATCTTTCCCGATGTCTTTGAAGTTAAGGACATCCCAGACATAAGATCGTCCAAAGGGGGAGGCGATTTTTTTCCCTTTTTGGGTTGGAGGGGTTTTTGGCCCCCAAGAAGGTCCGGGAACCAGTCCAATACCCCGAACCCGGGTTTTATTCGTAAGTTTTTTCTTCAAGGGAAAGAAGAAGGGGGGGACCCCAAGGGGGGGGGGGGGTTTTTTTTCCGGGGCCCCGCCCCCCGGGCCCCGCCCCGGGCCCCGGGGCCACCCTGGCCCCCCCCGGGGGTCTCCGGGGGCGGGTGCCCCCCGGGCCGCGGGACGAGCCGGGGGGGGTGCGTCTGCCGTGGACTTTACCCGCCGGGGCTCCTGTGCCCTCCGCGGGCCCTCCCGCCGGCCGAGGCCCGCGTGCCCGTGTCCCAAGGCCGGGGCTGCCCGGTTTCCCGGGGGATTTAAAAAGGGGCCCGCGCCCCTTGAAATTGGGTTAAATTTTCCCCGGCGCTTTCCCCCACCTTTAAGGGTACGGGCCCACTATCACCCTTCTGGATCATGTCCCCGGGCCCTAGTGAAAAACTTTCAAAAACATACTTCCCCCTTAAACCCTGGGACCCCCGGGCCCCCCCGGGAAAGTTTCTTTAACTCCGAACCTCTTCCCCCTGCCCCGGGCCTTTTCCCGCCTGTCTCGGGCCACGAACCTCTGCCCCCTGCCCTTACCTTCTGGCCCGCCCCCGACTACGATTTCGGACTTTGAAATTTTGTACCACGCGGGACCTCGGCGGCCACCGGGAAAACAAGTCAAAAGTCAGGGGGGGCGACCTTTTTAGCCTCACGCCGCACAAGGGCCCTCCCGCTTTGGGGGGCGGGCTCTGGTGAAAACCGGGGGTTTCTTAGATTCCGTTTTCCCCGGGGGTGGCCCTTTCTATCAACGCTTGCGGTGGTTTCCCGTGGATCCACTACCCCGCCGTTACAAAAAAATTGGGAAAAGGGGAGAATAGCATTTTTTCCAAATTTAAATGTTTTTAGGATATTTAACTTTTAACCCCAAAATTTCCCCAAAAAATTGGGTGTTAAAAATTTTAAAAAAAAAAAAAATGCAATGATTTTAAAAATTCCCTTTTGCCATATTTTTAAATTCCCCAAACCCGAAACAAAAAAAAACATATCAAAATTCATGATGGGAACACAACCAAAAAAGGGTTTTCAAAGGGGTTTAAAAAAGGCTGGGAAAGTTTAGTCAGTAAAAAAACACGTTTTGGAAGGGGCAATTTTCAATTGAACACATAACTGTAAAAAATTTTAAAAAAACATTTTGAGAGGGAGAGTCTCTCAAAAGCAAGATGATCATGGTTCAAATAAAAATGGAAATCCGCACCTAAATATTTTGGGAAAAAAATTTTAGAAAAAAAACCCAAAATCAAAAATAATTTTGTAAAGACCGGGTGAAATGTGGATCCACTGGGCTAAAACCCTGTCAGGGAGCGGGAGCTAAAAGGCCCCCGTTTTTCACCAGACCCCCCACAAGCAGGTTAACTTGTGCGGCAAGGGGGCCCCCAGTCCCCTACCCCCGTTTTGACTTTTCTTCCCTTTATGGCCGAGGTGTAGCGAGGGACAAAATCGAAGACAGGCTAAAGGCAAAAGGGCTGGGAAGAAGTTCAGGGCAGGCCCAAAAGAAAAAGAAAAGGGGATCAAAACAGGGGTAGCCGGAAAATAATAAGCAAAGGAAGTGCTCAGAAAAATAAAGGTTCGGGGCCCTTTAATTAGCCACATACCAGAGCACTGGCCCTTTCAATTTCACGAAGTTGCTGCGCATACGCCCTAAGGAGCTTGGATGTGTGCATCGCCAGGCAAAGGTCCACAGGGAAGCGGGAGCAAGGATATGTGAGTACAGGGGCAGGCTGGCAGCGGCATACGAGTGCGCCTGTGGCCCAACATGTGGGTCTGGCGTCACTCCTAACACATTAAAATATCAAAAATTCAGAGAATATGGAGAGATCAGACAGAAGCAGACAGAACAAGGCCGAAAGTCAGTATTGTATGCTAGTGATATACAGGCCCTCAGATGGCACTACATTAAAAATACACACAAAAATTCTAGTCAGTGACCACAGTTTGCTCAGCAATCCACAATTGCAAGTTAAAGCTCTCTCATGCAAAGAAGCCATATACCAACACAATCCAGAAATCCCACCATCTTCTCTGGACCAAAGCTTATTTAAAGTGGACTGTGGCAAAATCGAAAATTGTCATTTACTCAGATTTTTAACATTTTAACTTCTTTATGAAAACCACAGATGCCTTGTCCTGAGAACTGTAGAGGAGAAGGGCTATCCAGCTTGTTATCAGCACCCAGTCCAAAAGAATATATCTCTGATAGTATGGGGTTTAATGGCTATGTCATGGGCAAGCTTAAACATCTTGAAAAACACTGTCAATGCTGAGCAGTGTAAAGAGGTTTCAGGAAAAGACTCTTTCAGAGAAGGTTAAATTTTAAACCACTTACTGCATTCATCACAACGCATGGCTTTGCATAAGGAGAGTCTGAGTGTCTGAACTGGTCTGTCTGCAGTGCAGGCCGTTCACCAGCAGAAATTTGATCCACATGAAATGAAAAATCCAGCAAATAAGACCTAAGACTGTCCAGCAGTTAAAATCCTACATCGGACAAGAATGGGACCACCTTCCTATAACTCAAGCAATTGGTCTCCTCACTTCTTGCACACAGATTGTTGTAAAAAGAAGAGGCATTGCTACATAGTAGTATCTATTACCCTGTCCCAATAGTTTTGAGATGTTGCTGCTATCAATTTCTAAACGAGTTAAAGAGAACCTGTCACATAGTTTTTGCCCCCTGGCTGAGGGCAGAACAAGCTAGTGTCAGACCTGCTGTTTCCAGTGCTGTGTCCCTTATTCTGTAAAATGCTGTAGTTTTTCGGTTAGTTCATGCTCAAATCTGCAGTTTTCAGCCCGAAGAGTC
>JAODAL010001427.1:0-231890 GCA_025379985.1 Phyllomedusa bahiana
CCTTCTCCCAATAAACTACCTGAATTTAATTAAAATTATTGCTTACTAAATAGACACCATAGAGGGGAGTTAATAAAAGGACCCAGGCCCCCCAAAAAAGGGTGAAAAAATGTTTTGGAGAGCTTATCGAGATGCGCCAAGCATATTTATCAATCTAAGCAAGGAAAAAACGCATAAAATTCCCCTACTTCCCCACCCCCGGGGCGACATCTCCCAAAAAATAAGGCCCCCAAATTTTCCCGACAAGCTCACAAATACGAAAAATTTTTTTTTCCCAAACCCGTCATTGCAATACTGTATAAATAATCAAACACATGTTCTGCTGATTAGGAAGACTAATTATTGTAAAAGCAAATAACATCTACTTTCTAATTGGAAGTGTCATCACATATTTTATAAATCAACACAGTATATATCAGAGAGGAACAAACATAATGTACAGATAGGACTGGATACACTGTGTTATGCCTGGACCTGATGGGGCAGATCATGTATTTCATGCTGCACTTCTGTAGTAGCTCATATCTTCCAACAGAGACCCAGTAGGATTCCTACAAATTTACGTCCCTTTGCGAAAGTATTTCGGCCCCCTTAATTTTTAAATTTTTTGCCACTTTTCGGGGTTAAAAAACAAAAAAGAATAAAATTTTAAAAAATTTTTGGGGGAAAATCGCAAAAAGGGGGACACAATTTGAATAAAATAAATATTTTGGGATTTTTAAATTTTTGTTAAAAATAAAAAAAAAACTAAAAGTGGGGCGTGAAAAATTATTGGGCCCCTTAAGTTAATACTTTGTAGTCCCCCTTTTGCTGCGATTACAATATGTTTGCTTGCACATGCTTCTTGGGATGTTTTAAAAGTTTGGAAATCTTTTTGTATCCAAATCCGCTTTAAACCTCCACAACAGTATACGGACCTGCCTGGTGTGTTCCTTGGGCTTCTGATGCTCTCTCCTTTAAAAAAGAACCCGGAAAAAAGGTGCATTTTTACGAACTTGATTACACACAGGTGGGGTTAATTTATCATCATCAGTCATTTAGGGCAAACATTGGGTATTGGATCCTCACTGAACTTCTGGAGTGAGTTTCTGCACTGAAAGAAAGGGCCGGGTAATATCACCCCCACTTTCCAGTTTTTTATTTTTTACAAAAATTTTTAAATATCCAAAAATTTCGTTCCCCTTCAGTTATGTCCCTTGGTTTTTGATTCTTCAAAAAAAAAAATCAATTTTTTATATTTTATTTTTGAAGCCGAATTTGGGAAAAAGGGGTTAAAAGTTCAAGGGGGCCGAATACTTTCGCAAGGCACTGTAGGTCTTAAAAAGTGGTGACCTATATCATCTTTATTAGAACATATAGATCGAGGACAGGATACACTGGGGCACATCTATTATGACAATTGTATATGATTTACAACACATTTGTGTGTTTTTAGACACTTGGTCATGTGCCTCATATGACAAAATGGGTGTGGCCGTGGTTTAGGCTATATCTACATAGCAATGGCGTCCAAAATCCAATGGCATTTTAACATTTTGCTGTTGGTTTTCAGATTTGCCGTAGGCCCCGTACATTGAATGTATGGGAATCTGACGGCAATCTGTCAGAGGATATAGCAGGTTTGAAAATCTGTCGGATTTTTAAGTCGACCGGAAAAAATTGTTCGCACAGATTTTTCAGCACTGCGTTCAGTCGGATTCCAAGTACTGAGTCTACTGCAAATCCGCTGAAAACTCTGTGCTGTGTAGACATAGCCTTAGTGTGCGACTCCTTGTGCCAAAAAAAGGGGCAAAATTTTGCCACAATTAGTGACCTAAAATAACCCGAATAGAAATTTTAAACTTACAACTTCAATGAGTTGTCCACTGTATCTGAAAGAAAGCAGTCTGGGGCGCTCTCAATGTGCCATGTATGTCAAGATGACTCGGGTAACATCTGTGTCGGGGATTCCATTTCGTAACCTATGTCACAGATTCCATCAAAAGTGTCAGAAAAAATAGCGCGCCATAATCTGATGCCACCATTATGTTCTATTTTTTGCCTCATGTTGGAGCAGAAAATCTTTAACTATGCAGATATACACCTACATGATCACTGAATGGAAAAAGGACTAAAATGTAGCTTTAATGGGGTTGTCTCACTACAAGGTTTGCTTTTTATGTTAAAGATCTTGCAAAAACAAGTCACTTTGCAATATATGTCCATTAACAGTGTCCTACCTATTCCTAGATATTCCATCTTGTATGGGCTGCATCAGCTCCTCAGGTCGCTATAGCTACAGACCTGTTTGATCTCTCCTGATAGGCTGACAGCGCTGGTTGCTATAGCTACAGACCTGGCTTCTACTGCAGCCTAGTGGAAGCCAGTAAATACACCCCTGAAACCAAGAAAACAGGACTGAGGTGAGATGAATCAATGTAGTGAGACAACCCATTATTTCCTCTAGAAACCACAAAAGGACTCCAAACGATAAATAGATGAGTGTAAATACTCTATTAGAAGAAATGGATATAGCCCATAATCAAAATCCTCAATCATATCAACCATGGAGACAAAAGCAGGTAGTTTTATAGTGGCATATAGAAGGCATAGATCCTCTTATAGAGTGGATAGAGAACTACTAGTCACAAATTGACACAGGGCTACAATAGTTACACATGATATGCAATTCAAACAAATCATACACGCCCCCTTCTGAGCACACAGAGCTGGATGCAGGAGGTATGAAATGAGATTGTGGCAAAACCCCTTTAAAAAAAGAAATGTCTCCATATGAATTTGTGTACGGCCACACGAAATATGTTTAATCCAGATGGTATTTTATCGTCTTTTGATAGTTTTGGGAGAAGGTTCTGTCCATGGTTGGCGGATTTGTCGTCCCCTGCAACCATTGAGTAGCACACCTCCCACCTGAAAACTGGAAGGAAGATGGTCATTGTTCCAAGTTTTCGGGACGCTGGCGGCTGAAAATCAGTCTGGCTGAAAAGCCATTCAGTGTAAACCAGAAGTCCCCAACTCCAGTCCTCAGTGCCCACCAACAGGTCATGTTTTCTGGCTTTCCTTAGCGCTGCACAGGTGATGTAATTATGGTCAGTGCATTCTGTGGGCGATCCTGAAAGCATGACTTATTGGTCGGCCCTGAGGACTGGAGTTGCGGACCCCTGGTGTAGTCTACTGGGTGGATTTTCTAATAAAGTCTATGGGGATGGTTTCTTGTCGGTTTTCAGATGGTCTCCAAATCCACAAACTGTCTGAAAATCCAATGAAAAAACCCATGGACGTAAAGGTTGTTATACTGGATGTGAACTTTAACTTATTTTAAAGCTTTAAGTGATGGGCCAGTATCTTGGTAAGCTATTCCACATAACCGTGTAAGTGACGGCACCACCGTGTTCTGTTTGTAGCAGATTCCCATCAATCTACTTTTATGATACACTCCTCCGAAAAATATGCTGAAAACTGATATATATCGGATCAGGACGCAGGCTTTTATAATGGGCCTGGGTGAACTTGGCTCTGTACCTCGGACACAAAGGTCGTAGCAGAAAATTAATTTACAGAACTGCTTACTTCATCAGGTATGGGTGTCACATGACACTGACTCTTGATACAGGAGGTCAATGTGATATAGTGCTTTTATTTATTTCAAGAAGGGAGGTGTAACTACCTCAGTCCTGACTTCCAGGAGTATATACTTGATTTTATTTACAAAATGGATTCTATGTACACAGTAAGCATCTACTTGTATCGCCTATGGCTAGAAGTCATTGATGTCTTTTAGATAATGAAATCGTAAGGTAAATTTTTTTTTTAAAAAATTCTCTCTTTTTTTTTTTTATGGGAAATACTCACTGGCCCTTATTTATCAAAACTGTCTAAAATCACATTTGCATCTCTGTAGACTGCACTTTTGTATCCAGTGCCTAAAGCATATACCCTTTGGGAAATAGAGCAAGGTCCAAAAGAGTTTGAAGTAGTTTCCTATGGCTCCGCCACAGCATACACTGGGATACCTTTTCATGGTATCCCTACAGATACTAGCGACCGAAGCCATAAAATGTGATGTGAACAGGTTTAAAAAAAAAAATAACACATTGTTACATATAGCAACAAATCACAGTACAGAAAGCTCAGCTCTGATTAGTGGCGTGACTTTTTTTTTACCATTATTGTACAAAGGGAAAATTTGTAAAAATTGGAATGTGAATGCATTACCCGTATTTTCAGATTTCCTTTAATTCAGTTCATTAACCTGAATACACTATTCCTACTACTTTTAATAATCTCAAATATGTATACAGTATTCAATATGTAATAAAGCCCTTAAACCAAAAATACCTTCTAGAAGGTGTTTTTTTTTTTTTTTTGGATGGGGAGGGGAGGGTACTGTTTTTATGCTGTGCATTTATTTACTCTATTAAAAAAATTAAAAAACTGTGGCTTTTGCATAAGGGAATGTAGCATCTAAATTGGATGATGCTTTTTCTGCTTAATTTATTCACAAACCATAGAAACAAATAAGTTACTTAACAACAGTATAAGGCCTCTGACTTGGGCCTCATATTTGGTGCAATACAGATTGAGGCATATTCCTTTGTTTACGATAGGGCTTCTAGTACATTTTACCACAAAGGCATTTCATGCCTGGCTGACCTGCTTCAGCTTTTGGTGAATTGAAAAGGGGGCGTATATGATTTGTTTGAACTGCATATCATGTGAACCAGCAGGCTGACATCACCATGCCTTTCCCCACAGTGTGCTCACTCTAGTGAAACAGAGGGCTGTTTATGTAAAGAGCTGTGAGTAGCTACAATGTAGCTGAGTGGTTAGCACTTATGCCTTTAAGCACAGGGTTCTAGGTTCATATCTGTGCAGGAATCAAATATGTGGATTTTTTTTCTCCAGTGCGTACCTGTTTGAAGATTTTTTTTTATTATTGATTTGCACTGTTTGACTAATTACTAAAGAGTACAGAGGACAAGAGTAGAATGATAGCATCTGTTGCTGAACGCCCACTCAGCACTGATGGCATGTGAGTACTAAACAGAGAAGAGACTAAGGCCAAGTTCACACGGCTTATTCATGGCGTAATTGCGGGACAGATTTCGCCCACAATTATGGCATGTGCTCGGCAGCTGGGGTGGTGGGCCGGCTGCCCGCCGGCCTCATAGACATTCATTATCCACGGTGCGTATCCCGCCGGGATAATGTGCATGTCACTTTCTCCCCACTCGCCGAACAGGGAGAGGAGACAGATACCATAGTTCTCTATGAGAACTGTGGATTACTGTAATGACTGGGACGGATTTCAGCCCGTAATCCGTCCCAGAATAAGTTGTGTGAACATTGCAGTAGCTGCCTGAGAGGAGAGGTGATGTCTGAGCACGTGTGGCCAGGACTAAAGCGCTCTTCCTTGTATCCCCTAAAGATGAGTTGGACACTATGGCTCACTAAGGGAACAGCTAAAACAAAAAGGGTAGAGTTGTTAATCCTGATGAATAGTGAAACTGTAGGTTTCATTTTCCAGCTTCCCACATTAGCATTTACTTTGTGGTAAAACCCCATTAACTTGAAACTAGAGTCACATGATGCATTATTTGTGAAAATACAGTCTTGCGTGTTGTCCTGTGAAATTTTCATATAAGCGTGAATAGATCAGGTGATACCTCTTAGAGTCTGAATATATATATATGTTGTTAGGGGGCTTTCACACAGCGCAGTTTTGGTGCAGTTTTAAACTGCCTTTATTATCAGCAAGCTTCTTTCAGTTGTCTAAATTGTTCAGAAAGATGTTTCAGGTAAATCAATTACTTTGAAGTCTTATAGATTACACACAGTTACACAGTTTAGATAAGTGAAGAAAACTTACTGGTAATAATGAAATTTAATTGGAGCTCAGTTAAAACTGCACCAAAATTGCGCTGTGTGACGGCCCCCTTAATGGGAATCTGTTGACAATTTTTTTTTTCCTTATTAAATCAAGCCCCTGATCCATATTCTTTTCCTCTCATTTGTTTTTATTTCCTGATTGTAGATTTCTCAATTCGGCCGTCTAGAGATGATTGTGGTGAAGACATTCTTGCTTGCACTGCTTTATCAGCAGTCAGAGAGATACTTTACAGCAGCTTCATGCACATAGGATTCTTAAGACAGATTCTGTCCCACAGCCTTGTATATGAGAGTTTTCACTGTGAAGAGAGGGGGAGCTGTGACATCTCTTGTGACTGGTGGATTCTGTATTATCTGTACACAATGGTGTCTCCTTTCAGTGTGACCCTGCTGTTACTGATAATGAGCAGACACTGCTGAAAAGCTCTCTAAACAGAACAGGAAGTGTCAGACAATTATTAGGCCTAGTGGCCAAAGTGAAAACTGCAGGACTTGGGCATTATTAAAAAAATACTGAAAGTGATCTGGAAAATTAAAAAAAAACAACCAAAAATTCCTAAAACATGTTTAGCATGAAAATGTGAATTAAACAAGAAGTCATTTTTTGATGACACATTCCCTTTAAGCTTTCAAGATTTAGGTGACTCTCTTTGGGTAACCCGATACAACATTATATGGTCTAAGTGGGTCATAACTGCCAACTTTTGAGGAAATCAGTAGCATGTTGTGGATGCTGTCCTACATTGTTGTCCATATGCCTTGTCCATTTATACATGATACATGCCTAACCTATATTATTTAAATTCCTTGTGGAACCTATGATCCATCCTGAATAGAATACTGGTTGCAGACGAGACTGATTAAACTGATAGACCGCCCTGAAGAAATTCAAATGAGAGATTAGACCCCCCCCTTACCGAATACAGAATTCCTTAATAAATACTGATCTCAGACCAAACCCTTTAAATTATTAGACCCCAGATAAGACCTCCTAAACAGAAACCAGATCCCCTAAACAAATACAGAATAGACCCCTTAACAGAATACATAATTCGTAAATAGTCCCCAATCAAATAGACACCAGACCACCTCAATAAATACAAACTGCATATTAACCTAATGCAGACTTCCTAAATATATACTGATCCCAGACCGACCCACCTAAATAATTAGACCCCATATAAGACCCCCCTAATAAAATACTCAGGACTACATGATACAAATTAGGCCCCCTAACCTAATACAGACTTAATTTTTAAACACTGCTCCCAGACCAACCCCTCTCAATAATTAGTCACCATATCCGACCATCTAAACAGACATCAGATCCCCTAAATAAATAGTCTAGACCCCTTAACCATATAGAAACTTTCTAAATAAATATTGATCCCAGACCTAACCCTCTAATTTAGATGCCAAAATCAAAGCCCCTAAATAAATGCAGACTACAGACTAGACTCCCTAACCTAATATGGAAAATAAATACAGATCCCAGACTAAACCCACTTAATCAATACAGACCCTTAAACATCTTAAGCAATGCAGATAAGACCAGGAAAGGGGAAAAAAAAACCCAGACCCCTTACCATATCTCCTTAAAGGGGTTGTCTCACTACATCTTACCACAGTCCTGTTTTCTCGGTTTAATTTTTGAATTCAGGGGCATGTTCACTGGCTTCTACTAGGACACCAGGTCTGTAGCTATAGCAACCAGTGCTGGCAGCCTATTGTGAGAGATCAAACAGGTCTGTAGGTGTAGCAAACTGAGGAGCTGATGCAGCCCATACAAGAGGGGATAGCTAGGAATAGGTAGGACACTGTTAATGGACACCTACTGCAAATTGATTTGTTTTTGCAACATCTTTAAAATAAAAAACAATCCTTGTAGTGAGACAACCCCTTTAAGGCTAGGTATACACTGCATCGGACAAAAAACGGCCGAAAGTCGATCATTATTTCCCCGATGCAGGACCGCGGTTTTTCTCACATTTTGCACAAAAACTGTAGTCGCTTCTCGTTTATTTTTTTGCCGTCACCCATATAACTGATTGTATGGAAAGATGACGAGAAAGCTGAAAGACTATCAGAGGAAAAACCACCTGTGGAGACTACAGGTCGTCTTTTCTATTAAAGGCTATGGGCTGCCTAAACCATTGTATTTTCAGTGGTTTTTGAATCCTAGAACCCACAAAAATACAATCGTATTTCATTGCAATATAGACATAGCCTAATGAGGACCCTAGACTGGACTTCCTACCCAGGCTTTAATGGTGCTGAAAAACCCAGTGTATACCATAGTGACCCTTCAAATGACTCATTTTTTATGATACATTCCCTTTTTTTTTTTTTTTTTTTTTTTTTATCAAGACAATTTTTATTTTTTTATTTTGATAGAAGAAAGCAAACCAGGAACAAATAGATCAGCAGAGTGTATACATTCCATCCAGTTAATATCGTAACATTCAAGACACTCCAGTTCAAAGTCAGGTACACTCAGAATTTGAAAATATACATCAATAAACCTTCAAATACAACTCAAAAACAGTGGAGCATATATCAAACCCAATCAGGAAGCTGTGTAAACCCCCCCCCCCCTCTTTGTTTTAGCGTTTCACCTTTAATCGCCCAATGCCTTAGAAGACCTTCCGACCCTTACTAAACTACCTGTAGACGTCCCAGTGACCCTCCCATTTGGTGTTTAAGATACCACGTCGACTCCTTGAACGCCTGCATAAGGTTCTGTATCTCTGAGTCTGACAAAAAGGATTCAATAAATGTTTTCCAGGTCTGGAAAAATTTGCCTGTTTGTAGTTCTTTGTTATGGAGCATTGCTATTTTGTCCATATGCAAATAATGTTTGACCAGTTGGATGGCCTTGGACACCTTGGGCACATTTGGCTTCAACCACTCCAACAGGATGCACCTCTTGGCCGCCATCAGTATGATATGTTTTAATTTACTATCTCTCTTCCCCCCCCTCGTGTGTTGTTAATTTGGTTGGGAGGTTATGGAATAGGAGCTGTAGAGGATCCAGCTTAAGTGTAATGTGAAATTTGTCTTTGATCTGCTTTATTAGGTTTTTCCAGAACTGGACAACTACCGGGCAGGACCATATTCCATGTTGTAGGTTTGTTAGTGGGGTGGAGCACTTGGGGCAAGCCAAAATGCGCTCTGGGCAGGAAGGGTGGGGTGGTATATTGAAACCATATATGGCTCGATGGGCCAACCTAAAGTACGTGTCCCTCCATGATTCGTTGCTTACTGCCTTCCTTCCTCGATTCCAGCCCTCCAAAACGCCCTCCGCAACATTAATGTCAGGGAAGTCCCTATTCCAGCCTCCAAATATCTTCTCAGAGATAAGTCTCATACGGAGAGCGCAGCCCCGCGTAAAAGAGGGAAAGAGAGTGGTGGGTGCCAGATTTCCCCAGCATCGAATCAAATTTAGAATTGTTCCCCAATTTTGAAAGGTCCCCGAACCTATTTTTTAGGAAACTGATCACTTGGTTATAGGCAAACATTTGGGACCCTTCAAGGTTGTATAGGTCTTGGAGTTCTGTAAATGTGAAAAACCTATGATCTCGTTTGGTTAATTAGTTGCTTGCTATTTTGGATCTCCCTTAGCTTCCATCGTGCAAGGAATCCCGTTTTCAGACCCGGTGGGAACTCCGGGTGTCCCCACCATGTTAAATAGGTGCTAGACCTGTAAGGAAGTTTGAAGAGTTCCCTGGCCGCCTTCCAAGCACTAATTGTATCTCTTATGACCAGGCTTTGGCGGGCAACCGGCGGTAGTACTCTAAAGGCCGTGTGTAAGAGGGCTTCCAGACTCCAAAGGGCCACTAAGTTGGTCTCTAACTCTTTATTAGAGAAGAGTGAGGAACCTTTAACCCAGTCCGCACCGTGGCGGAGTAAAGCCGCTAGATTATATACCCTTATGTTTGGTAGGTTCATTCCCCCCAATTCCTTAGGTAACATTAACTTTTTAAGGGCGATCCTTGGGCGTTTTTGTTTCCAAATGAACCTGGTAAACGCCGAGGCAAGTTTATGCATACATGAATGTTTCAGGAGGAGAGGAACAGTCTGCAGCAGGTATAGGAGCCTTGGAAAGCTTATCATTTTTATTAAATTACAGCGTGCTAGTAGGGGCAACGGTAAGTGCGTCCACCTAGCTAGCTCATTACATATTTTCTTTATCACTGGTGAGAAATTGAGCTCGTAAATCGATTCTGGCGTCTTGCCAATGTTGATGCCCAAGTATTTTATCGATGTGGTCACCACTGTTACAGGAAGATTTGTCAAATGGTCCCCTCCACCTCGTTGTCTTGGCGTCAGATCTAAGAGTTCTGACTTTGCCGAGTTCACCTTAAAGCCTGAGCAATTACCAAATGCGTCCAAGGAGTCAAGGATAATATCTATGTCCCTAGAAGGTCTAGAGCAGAAGAAGATCATGTCATCTGCAAATAGGGCCATTTTTAAAGTATAATTTCCCACTTTTATCCCCTGCAACGCTTCCATTTTCAACATATGTCTGACTAGGGGTTCAATAGCGAGATTAAAGAGCAGGGGCGACAAAGGGCACCCCTGTCTAGTCCCCCGCCATAGAGGGACGGAATCCGATAAAAACCCCGGAATGGCTATCCTGGCCGAAGGATTAAAGTATAACCCCCTTATGTATTGTCTAAATATGTCGCCCAGACCCATCCTGTACATAACTTTACCCATCCATCCCCAGCTCACATTGTCAAAAGCTTTTTCAGCATCTATCGACAACAGAGTCGGTGACGGATGTTTGGAAGGGCGGATCTTGACCTCATCTAATACTGTTAACACTTTACGAATGTTGGTCACCGCGGACCTCCCTTTGATAAAAACCCACCTGATGGTCAGAAATGAGCTGTGGTAAAACCTTGGCTAACTGATTTGCCATAATTTTTGACATAATTTTGACGTCAACATTTATGAGCGAGATGGGACGGTAAGAAGCTGGGTCCGTAGGATCCCTTCCCGGTTTAGGGAGAACACGAATGAAAGCCTCGTTCATGTATTTTGGTATATTGGCGCCTTTCAGAAATGAATTATATAATTTTGTCAATGTAGGAATCACTTCAGGGCTAAGAATTTTAAAAAATTCAGCCGAGTACCCATCCGGGCCCGGGGATTTTTGGTTACCTAGTTGCCGAATTGTCTGTGAAACAAGTTCCTCCGTGATAGGGGCTCCCAACAGATCCCTGTCCTCTAGAGAAAGTGATGGGAGGTCTACCTGAGACAACCACCGATCCGCTGCTACCGAGTCTTATCCTTGGCGGGCGACCCATACACCTGACCTACCCATAACTTTTTTAGCCTAAAAAATCCTGTGATTCTAGGTGCGTCTCCTGCAGGAGCGCAACGTATGTTTTAAATTTTTTCAGGTGCCTTAGGACCATGACTCTCTTCTCTGGGGACCTAAGCCCCTTTATGTTCCACGAAATAAAGTTAATCATTTATAAGCCGCCGAATCATACTCTTTAGGCGGGGGGAGGGGTATAACCTAATTTCCAAATCAGGATTTTAAAGAATTGCTCGGTTGGGCCGATGCTCCAGTTATTTATTACAAAAACCCCACAACTCAACCAAACTATAACAAACTTTTTGGCTAACCTACTGTGAAAGCCCTTCTCCTCGGAATCATCGTTTTGGGAGGAAAGCCTCAGCGGGAGAGAACGAGTGGTATAACTCTCCCCTAACATAGGCTCATGGACTTCTCTTCTTCCCGACATGAGGAAGCAAATTATTTAACAATTCACTCCACTTAGGAGAAATGCACACCAAATAAAGACCTGTGATCAGCAGCACACTGTGTTTCATCACTCTATCTTCCCGCCCCACCAGATATCACATGTGATCAACCCATAAACCTTTGAATAGAGACTGAAAGTCTTCTTGAAAGGCCTAGTTGTTCATTCCCTGAGGCCTGGAGCCCCTCTAGGTGTGTCCCACCCCTATTCTGGGTAACTTGGGGGTAGTGAGTCAGAGGCCCAGAGCAGAGGCTGATCTTTTTCGCTGTTCCTTTGGGCTAGGCAAAGAGTTCTGAGAAGAGGCCCTTTTATCCCGACTGCTCTCAAGAGGTGGGAGATCTTGTAATCGTCGCTGTTGAGATAGTCCCGGTGGCGTGTCACGAAGATCATGGCTCCCTTTTTCCAGATAAGCTTGAGCCTCCTCTGGGGTGTAATATGACGATGAATTCCCATTTTTATGGAATATACGGAGAACTGCCAGATATAGCAGCGCGAATTTTTCTTGCTTGTGGTATAGGGCTGTGCATACAGCTGAGAATGCTCTGCTATGTTTAACGACCTCGGCTGAGTAATCTTCCAAAAATTAACAACTTATGCCCCTGATATAAACGGCCCGTAAACTTTTAAACGCCCTAAGGATCTTGTTTTTCTCATTGAAATTTAGATACTTAACGATAACCTGTCTCGGCCTTTCTCTAGTTGCTGAAGCAGATCTCTCACCCCGCATGTTGGGGCCTATACGGTGAGCCCTTTCAACTGTGCATTTGCCTGCAATGCCTAATAGGGCAGGAAGTTCGCGTTCACAGATGGAATGCAAGTTGGTTTGCAGAATGGCTTTCGGGAGTCCCAGTATTCTTAAATTATTCCGTCTGGAACGATTCTCCAAGTCCTCAACTTTTTCAATCAAACGTTTGTTATCTGATAGAACGTCTTTCAGTTGGGATCTTAATGCATCTGCATCCATTTCTAGTGACTGCACTCTGAACTCCAATTCCTCAATGCGGCCCCGAAATGTCACCCTTGATCTGCTCGAACACACTGGCCACGGTGTTTGCTAGAGTCTCTTGGAGATCTGGCACGCCACCTATGTAGCTATTTGTTTATAATTATCTTCTGGGGGATTAGATGCCTCCACGGTCGCACACCGTGGGGTAGGTGGGGGGGCTGTTCCTTTTTGAAGGAGACTCACCCCAAGTTGTGGAATTCAGAGCCTCCTTGATACATGCCGGGTTTCGGTGGCCTTTCGCCGGAGCTCTTCTGCGTGCCTCAGCTCATGGCGGCGCCGGAATCGGAAGTCCGATACATTCCCTTTAAGTAACATTTTTATGTTAAACACATTTTTTATGATTTTTTTTTTTAATTTATCATCACTTCCAATATTTTTTAATAATTCTTAGGTCTTGCAGTTTTCACTTTGACCACTAGACCTTGTTTGCACTGCTTTAGCAGCAGTCATAAAGATCCTTTACAGCAGTTTCATGCACATAGGAGACTTAAGACTGACTCAGTCCCATTGAATTCTATAGGAGAGTTTTCTAGTCATGCTCTGTGACCTGGGAAGAAGTCACTGTGCAGGGAGGTGAAAGGGTGAACTGTGACTATCTCCTCTTGTGACTGGTGGATCCTGTGTTATCTATTCACACTGGTGTCTCCTTTCAGTTTGACCCTCTTTGTGCTGATAATGAGTAGACAACTGAGAATCTTTCTGTACAGAACAGGAAGTGTTAGACAATTATTAAACCTAGTGGTCAAAGTGAAAACTGCAGGGCTTAAGAATTATTAAAAATATTGAAAGGAATACGAAAAATTAAAAAAATATAACCAAAAATTCTTAATGTGTTTAACATAAAAACGTGAGTTAAACAATAAGTCATTTTTGATTACACATTCCCTTTAAGGAATAGAGAGTGATTTTTTTTTTTTTTATATAAAAAAGCAAAAAAAAAATCATCAGTGTCCTAGAGATTTCCTTCTCCTTTTCAGCAGTCTCTTGGAAATTCTGGGAGAGTATTGGACATCTTATAGTGTATAATTCAATGTCTAGTCCTATACTGAAGCCAGGCCTTTCCCCAATTATTATTGCTAAATGTACTATTTAATGTCAAAGGATATGAGATATGTTTAGACAATTTTATAACTGTCCTAAAACTTTAACAAAAAAAGTCTGAAAATAGTCCTGATCTGCTAATACTTACCGTTCAGGGCGTCTTAAGGAATTTAGACTAGCACATTAAATTGATCTTTGTCATTGCTTGAGGTTTATGGATACAAACCTGCTGACATGTGGCTAATCCCCCTGTTACACAGAAGAGACACTTCTTGGATTTCCTGACTGTATGGTGGAGTAATGAGAGTTTGTGCTCTCTGCTAAGATGAACAATATCAGCAGTGAAAAAAAAAAACCTCATTATTTAATATGATCCGATTAAAAAAAATTGCTTTTCAAGATGTAACTTGTTTTGCTTGTGACTAATGATGTTTTGTAACGCACAGCTGACGGGGAGGAATTCTGCGGGAACGATGTCTAATAGCCAAGACCTGCTATTTAAGACCTAATTTATAACAATAACCACTTTGTCTACTGACTAATGGCAAAAGCACCTGTTAGATAAATTGCCATCAGGTGTTTTGGTAGCGGGAGTGCAGCATACTGGGAAAAATTAGTTTCAAACTTTTCCAATCATCAGTGATTAGGAGATGTTTGACTTTTACCTCTGTAATCAGTAGAATAATGAGAAGAATGGAAACCTACATACTTTTTGTATGGCAGCTACAGATGAAAAATTTCTCAAAACATTTCCCATTTATTTTGTTTTCCGTAATAAGCAGAAATTTCACAGAAATTAGTTGAGTGAAGATATTGCCATAGTTCTGCAAGAAAGATGTTTAATAACCAAGAGGTGCTATATAATATCTAATTCAATACATGGATGGTCCGAAATACTAGCCTAATTAAGTACTTTTATATCTTCTTATTGATGAGGTTTTCTGATGAAGATCCCTAAAGACTCCTTAATGGATGAAATTTAAAATTAAACTGTGGCTTCCTATAGTCACCACTAGGGGGAGCTTAATAGCTTTATGTATACAGCTTGCTCATTAAGTTCAATGTATAAATAGTATGCACCTTGGTGATATTTTTCAGCTAGTGATCGCTGCACGCATCCTGATGTCACTTGAAAGTTTGTGTATGTATATATTTTTGTCTAGTGTTCACACCATACAGGATAAGTGATGTTTTATCTAAAAGATCAGACTTAGATGTAATGATGACAATTATGTTCCTCTTTTTTCACTTAAAATTTGTTTGTGTGTGTGTATATATGTATATATATATATATATATATTTATATTTAAAGTGAAAAAAGTCTATGGGCTGCCTGAACGATTGTTTTCGGTGGTTTTAAAATCCTAAAAGCGACAAAAGTATGATCGGATTTCATTGCAGTGTAGACATAGCCTCATAAGGACCATAGTATGGACTTTCTACCCCCCACCCTGGTGGTGCTGAAATACCCAGTGTATACCATATTGACCATCTCAGGAGTGAAGATGACTCAAGGAATAGAGAGAATGAGATATATATATATATAATAATATATATATATATATATATAATATATATATATATATATATATATATATATATATATACAGTAAAAAGGATTAACATAATTGTTATCATCATATCTAGGTCTGATCTTTTAAGTATAACATCCCTTATCCTATATGGTGTGAACACTAAATAAAGATGAATAAATACAAATGCAAAAATTGCATTTTTTTTATTTGCAGCTTTGTCTCCCCCAAAAAATTTAATATCACAAGGTATTATTGGATAAGAAAAGAGCTGGAAGCTCAAGCACCCTCAATTGCATGTAACAAATCCTCAACTTGCTTCTGACTCACTGAGTCTTTGGAAAGCAAAAGGGATGTTAGCCAAACCAGCAAAACTCATCTGCAGACAGCTGTTTCTGGGTTTTTCCCCCTCATCAGTGCAGAACAGAGTTTACTTACTGGCTGGCTGGCTGGTAGGCGAAAGGGGAATATCTCTCCTTTGGGCGAGCACCATATAGGTGTGTGGGGAAAAATTGCCTTTTTGCATCCAACTAAATATCTGCAAAAAGATTAAAAAAAGAAATTAATGTTGCATGTATCCTGTATCCAAAAATAGCACTAATACCATATTACACTTTAGCATGCAAAAAAGTTCCCTCACTCAGATTTGTGAAAAAATAAAACTATTGGTCTTAGAAAATGGAGAAGCAAATTGCGTATATATATATATTATTTTTTTTTTGTAGTAAAACATGATAAACATTTCATATCACCTGAATGTTTTGGCCTTCTAAGACAAAGATAACACCTCATTTATAATGTACTTTGAACTCTATAAAAATTGATGATGATCAGGAAGCGTTGAGTTCATTTCATGAACAGTTGTTCTAAATTGTGATCAGTTTTCAGTTAGTTGGCTAACTAAAGAGTGTTTGGCCTCCATATCCTTTTCTATTATGTTTATCCAACTCATTGCTGGTTTCCTCTTCTGTATTTTTTTTTTATATTAACCTTCTACCTTGCCAAGATTAATGTATTTTTTCTTATAATCTTTCTCTTTGCATAATGTGTCCAAAGTATGAGAGTTGTGGTTTTGTCATCTGGTCCTCCAAAGATTTTATAAAAATTTAACCCTCAGAAATGGTGTGTGTGTGTGTGTTTTTTGTGTGTGTGAGTTTGTTGACCTCCACAAAGAATTTTTGGGGTTTCTCAGTATGTTGTATGGTAAATGGTACCATGAAAAACGATCTATTGCCTGGCAAATAATATTGAAACGTAATGGCTTTTGGAAAGTAGGGAGACAAAATAAAGGTGACTTCACCTCTTCCTGCCGCAAGAGTTTTTGTTTAACATTATATATTATTAAACCATTCTACTACATCATTTGAGCTGGTCTGGTTTCTAGGGCCATGCCAATAACTTAGATAAGGATTCCATTAGGCAGAGGCCTAGAACCCAGGTTAACTTCCCCATGAGCTGATAGTAGAGACTTGGAATAGGCTCTTCCTTATCGCTCACCCCCATGCACGTTCATTTTGTATATTGGATCTGAGTATAAACAATCGGAATTGAGGAGAACTCATGGGTTTAATTGTTCAATTGTTATATTCAAAACATTTTCTGAAGAATAAAGCAAGACAGAAGGTTTCGCTTTGCTCCCACAAGACATCGGTGAAAAAAATAAAGGTCAGATCTGTTCATTTATATTCAGGCTTGCAGCGGAAAGAAAAAAAAATATATGTTCCCTCAGAATTCAGGATAAATTCATGAGACACGAGCCTTCTACCAAGGAACCAAGGGAATTGTTTCAATTGGACTCGGGTATTGATTTCCTCCAGTCTTGATTAACTACAACAAACGCAGAAGAACATATAACTTGTGATATCTCTGACCCTAATGCCCAGCAAATGTAAAACAATGCTCATAGTCCCATGTAGATTTATTTATGGGATATAATGAAACTCCAGACCCTTCAACCCGTGCGTGCTGTTATAAACATGTCGGAGGAATAGAAAGCATATTGACCATCCTTGGCTTTATTTCGGATGACGCCTTTAGGTCACTTATTCTCCAGGCTTTGGAGCAGCTGTGTTTATTGATTAAACGTGTGTTTGCAGACTAATGGACATTTCTTTTTCCATTGTGGAATTTAAAGCCTAAAATATTAGATTAGAGAAGAATGAAGTACACCCATCTTGAATATTTCTGACACACACAACATGTTCTGGGACAAAGCACGTATTCCTGCTAAAATCCCTGTACCAGCAGATGGGTGCTAAATACTGATGGACGACTACCTGGCAACTAGCTGATTGCCTTGGATTGCACCTCTGATTGTGCTGATTGGTTACAGTGTATCAGCACAAGCCCGTTGCTAGAAGTTTGCAATACTGATGGTTATAAGATTATATAAGGAACTGCTACAATTATACTGAGACATATAGGGTGTAATGGGGATCCTAAAGTTTAGTTGTATGGTCCCATATGGCAACTAATGATGATAATAAAACATTGATGAAAAATAGTTAAAATAATGATTAATTATTACAGGCGACATGTATGTACAGGGCAGTGCCAGTATTTTGGTGTCCTTTCAGCCCAAAGACTGGCGCACCCCCTGTTCTCTAGATTTATAATAAGGCACGCTCCAAAATTAGGCGCATTATCGGGCACCCGCAGCACTTTGTAATGCGCCTGAGATCAGTGGTGTTCTGGAGGTGTTGCACCACAACCATATGATTCTACACATTTATGACTGTAGAACGTCATAACTGGGCGCATTACTGCTGGAACAGGTAGACCAAGTTCAAAGTGGTTTACCTGTTCCAGCATTACTGCCCAGTTTTCCCGTCCTCCCGTACATACATGTCGCCCATGGTGTCTACATATACCCCGGCACTTGGCAATGCAGAGGATAGTACTGACAAAAAATTTGAATAAGAAAACTAATAACTGATCAGGTGGAGGGTATGAGCTCTGCTTATAAGAGCTTACAGTCTGTGAATCGTGCTGACATACAGCAATAATAATATTTATATAGCACCAACATATTCCACAGCACTTTACAAGTTAGCAATGATCATTGCACAATATTGCTGGATGCTACAGTTTTACCTGCAAAAATTGCAAGTGGCCGTGCTATTATCTACCTGCAGTCGCTGCATGTGGATTCTTAATGGAGTTGTTCTAAACCTTTATCACCTGTCCATAGAATTAATGATAAATGTCTGATCGCTGGGGGGGTCCCCAAAATAAGGTCCCCCTGTATCCTATCCTCCCTCACTGCACTTGCACAGTATGGAAATCTTTGCATGGATTGGCCGAACATGCACACTTCTGCTCCATTCAAAGTCTATGGGAATGATGAAGATGGCCGAGCGATTTTACTCTGCTATATTTTTATTTATTTTGATGTAATTATTTATAAATATCTTTTTACTATGTGCAATAATAAAAAGAAACAATTTAAACTTTTTTATTTCGAATTCTGTTTTTTTTTTTTACTTACTGGGTGTTGGACACTTTTTGAAATCATTATGGGTGACATGCATGAAATGTGCCTAATAACGGCATAGAATGTGCCTGATGTATGAACCCGCTCTACAGCAGGTCATAAATCAGGCACATTCTAGCGCTCGGGCGACACTTTGGGATCAGGTAAACCACTTTGAAAGTGTTCTACCTGTCCCAGCTGTAAAGCGCCCAGAAATGTCATAGTGAAGCTATAAATATGTAGCTTCATACGTTTATAGTGCGCCCCACTGAGATCGGGCGCATTGCAAAGCGCCGCAGGAGCTATGTAATGCGCCCCTGGCATGTGGGAGGTTTAACGGGGCTGTGCGTGCTATCGGGCTGAAAAGACGCCAGATATCTGGCGAAGCCCCTTTCATACATGTCGCCCTATTACTCTATAAAGACAAACCACCTATGACTGAAAAAAGTTTTAAATTATTTAAACCATTTGTGGAATTGTAATATGTCCTCGCAAAATATGCTGCATAATTGAAATTGAGTCCATCTCTTTGGATCACTGCATTCATTCATTTTTAATGCTTTTCTAAGACATTTGTTTTAGGTATCCAAGTAATTTTTCTTTTATTTATGGCATGTTATTTAACCCCTTAAGCCGAACGCCTGAAAAGTAGTTAATGACCAGAATATTTTTTTAGTTTTTTGCGTTTCAACAGTTGTAACTTTTTTAGTTTTTCAATGACGCAGCTGTATGAGGCCTCGTTTTATTCGAAACAAGTTGTACTTTATGGGGGAATAGCTTAAACTTAATAATTGCAGAATTATTATTATTATTTTTTTTTTTTACACCATTCACATTTCACACTTAATAACTTGTTAGAGTAATTCTACAGGTTATTAACAGGTTATTACGGTCGTGTGGATACCTAATATGTGTAGATTTTTTTGTGTAATGTATGCACAATTTTTTATTAAATTTTTAATTTTTTTACACTTTGTTTTCTACTTTTTTTTTAAATCCAATGAAGGGAAAACTATTACTTTAATTTTTTTTTCTGTAACACTTGGTAATGTATTAGCATATTCATATATGCTAATACATTATAATCTGTGTCAGTCTGACACAGGCAGTGATCAGGACAGCACACAGTCTGCCCTGATCACTGGCTTAGTACACAGACAGCTCTGGGGCCACTCTAGGTCACCACGGCTGACTGTGCAGCCGTTCCCCAGGCTCTGTCGGGTCACCGGGGGTTCTGATCACCTGACAGAGCAGTCGAACCCTTTAATTGCGCTGTGGTGACGATCCGCGGCAATCAAAGGGTTAAAGCACCGGAGAGCGCTTGCAGGAGATGCTCTGGGATCAGGGCTGTGTAGTACGTCGCTGCAGATGAACGACCTGCACCAGCCGACGTCAAAAGACGGTGGGCGGTCGTTAAGGAGTTAATGAAATGAATTTGCCATAGCACGGCCTGGTTTTTTTTCACCTTACAAACTATGTAACTATGTTAAAACCAACTAAATGTAACCTGATTTAATGCAGTCATTTTTTAATTTTCTGTGGATTTTCTGTTTGGAATGTTAGAAGTGGCCATTTTTTTTTTTTTCCTGGAACTTTCTTTAAGTTCTACTTTAATTTCTATAAATTTTTTTTTGCATTCATTTGTACTACTGAATTCGGACTTTAAGTCCAATTATGCCCAAGGCTGCTGCCTCTTGCCACAAGTTAATCTTGGCCGTGATGGTATAAATCTGGCCTATCGATCCACAGTGACTTTGCTATCGCTGAGTGACTTTGTCTATCTTTCTCCTTTTCTTGTCACCTTCATTTCCCTTTTACCTTCTTTTTTTTCTTGATCTTGGACTTAAAAGAAACCTTTCAGACTTTGTGGTATTCTTCAAAACAGAAAACAAAATGCAGCATTTCCTGGCATTTCTTTGCAGTGTTTTTGCCTCATTCTGCCTGGGTTCCACCGGTCAGTGTGTGAGCTATCTCCCGGCCTTTAATATTACCAGCTGTGTAACTAATTGCATATCTCAGAATTCATGCACTAAAAACTGATTTATCAGAAAGCCTCGTCAATTCACTTTGCTTTACAGAGCCATTTGCCTGAAATATTTTCCTCTGACATTTCAGCTGAAATCTTTTCAAAGTCTATGGAAAAATAAGTAAGTAACTATACTGAAAACTCATTATATGCTTACTGTAGATTTCCAGAAAATGACCACACAATGGTGTATTTGCAGTGTCATTAAACAATATCTTTGACATGTTATGTTCCACAGCTCGTGAAGAGTTGTAACGCTACAGCCTGATCTAAACCTCTATCAGTTCAAGGAAGAGCATTGTAGTCTGAGGGGTATAAAATTCCAAACATAAGTATAGTCCAATAAGGTGACGCATGCCCAATAGAGTATTAGAGAATCCTCCACTGCTCTGATCCACTAATGGGAGGCAAAGGTCAAACAGAAGACATATATATATCCTTTGATTCCTTGCTCACCAGTTGGAGTAACTTCTCCCTGCTGGTACGTGTTGCAAAAAAATATACCCTGGAGTCCACTTGCAATGCACAGTATTCCAATATGAAGATTTTATTCCAGCACGCATGACACCACAAGTCATTTTATAATAAAACCTTGGAATTATTCAAGTATTCATTAAAATACAGTAGTCACTCCAGCACTACTCATTCTCTGGCAGACACGTTTCAAGCAGCAGCAGAAGACAGCCGGATTTGGAGTCACTTTTAATGCAACCATTGGTCAATAGGGTGTAGTTTTTTTATGGGATCATTCACATGGCCTATTAGATCTCATTGATCAGATCTTCTGTGCGTGCAATGACAAAGATGAAATCAGCAGTATGATAGTAGCAAATGCTAAACAGTGCATGACAGATTAAATGCACTAACTATGTCCATAGCAACAACTTTTTCAATGCTTTTTAATGGCTCCTGTTTGTGATCTAAGATCAGATATTGTGAAAACCTGTGATATTCTGGTCTAATTAGTAGATGCGTGATACATAAGACTGGGGAATGAGTGGGATGGTTCTCTCTCTTGAGGTCTACCCCTAACACTGTTCAAGTTGTTGCCACTTCAGAGTGTGCAACATGTGTGAAATGGAGTGCACTGCTGTATTGCCCGCTGCTGATGGAAACCAAAGAAGACATTTCCAGAAACTGATATCTGGTTTTCAACTTGGCTTAATTTGGTCTGTTACAGGTATGAATGGGCCAAAAGTACCAATTAAATTATTATATTTATTTTAAATGCGCCATTGATCCAGGCGCTGTACATTCGAGGAGTTACATACATTACATAAGACAAACGAGTACCAGTGATAAGGGATAAGACAATTGCACGAAAAGGAAGAAGACTCTACCCACGAGGCTTACAATCTACAAGGTGGGAAAGAGGACAGGAGGTGAGGGGCAGACATGCTGTGGAGGAAATATGACCAATTTATGAAGGTTAAAGGCAAGCCTGAAAAATGGGGTTTTCCGTTGCATTTGAGGCAGGTGAGAGTGAGGGATAGTCTGAGTGTTGGGCTGATTCCAAGTGTGGGTGAAAGCACGGGAGAAGTCTTGAGAACGTTTGTGTTAGGAGCTGATAGGTAGACAGAGAGAAGTCCTGTGAGGACGGGAGAGTAGCCGTGTGGAGATATTTGGAAATTAGGGCAGAGATGTATGGAGGGAAGAGGTCATTGAGAAGCCTTTGAAGGACATGGTTAAGTAGCTTGAAAATGAATTCGCTTGCAATTGGAAGCCCAGTGAAGATTGGCAAGAGGGGAGATGCAGAGGAGTAGCGAGAGAAGGTGGATAAGACTGGAGCAGAGTTAGGATGGATTGGAGGGATGCGAGGTCTAGCTGGGAGGCCACAGAAGACGGAATGAAGCAGAGACTAAGGCGGAGATGACAATGGCATGGATTAAAATTATTTAGTGTCATTGCCGAGGAATGACGGATGCTAGAGATGTTTTTCAGTGAGGCGGCAGCAGAGGTGAGGGTTGGATGTTGTGGTATTGAAAGAATAAAGCAGAGTACTAGGATAACCCCAAGGATTCAGCATACATGTGGGACTGTGAAAGTGTGGAGCCGTTGACTGTAATAGAGAAGATCAGGGGCAGGGTGTAAGAGTTGGATGGTGGAAAGATGATGATTTCTGTTTTCTCCACATTTAGTTTTAGAGACGTGATGAAAGGAGGAAAAGAGGACAGACAGTCAGGGATCCGGGAGAGTCAGAAGTGACATCTTGGGCACAAGATGTAATTGGTAACATCACTTACAGGTGGTAAATGAAAGCCATGTGAGTGCTATGAGCTACCGAGCCAAGGGTGTAGATAGAAAGAGTATGACCCAGGACTGACCCTTGTGGGGACACCAACAGAGAGTGGCCGGGGGGGGGGGGGGGGAGGGGGAGGAGGTGGAGCAAGAATTAGAGACGCTGAAAGTCAGACAGTATGTACGAGAGATCCAGGAAAGAGCCAATCCGAGATGCCGAGGAAAGATTTGTAGCAGGAGGGAAAGGTCCGACAAGTCCAAAGGCAGAGGACAGTCTAAGAGGAGGACACAGAGTAGTGCAAGAGGCTTTTAGCAGAAAAAAGATCATTAGTGGACTTGGTTAGGCAGTTTTTTCGGGAGAGTATGGATTCGAAAACCAGATTTGTATGGGTCCAGAGAAGAGAGATGTAGGAGAGGTGGGAGGACACTGAAGAAAGACCGTGCTGCTCGAGGAATCTTTGAAGCAAAAGGATCAGTGTAGATGGTGGCGATAGTGGACAGAGAAGAGGGGTCAAGGGTTGTTTTTTTTTTAGGATTGGAGTGGATAGTAGCATGTTTAAAGGCAGAAGGGAAGATCCATAGTTATTGATAGGTTGAAGAATGGGTGAGTGCTTGGATATAAATAAAAAAAAAAACTGAGGTCTGGATGAGTGGGATGCAGATGTCAAAACTACAGGTAGTGAGGTTGGATTTGGACAGTAAGGGAGGAGCTAGTCATGATGCGTGGGAAGCAAGTTAAGGGGAAGACAGGTGCAAGGGTTAAGGAGGGTGGTGGGGACTCGGGCTGAAAAGCATTCTCTGATGAGGTTGATCTTCTGGAGGAAGTTGAAGGCCAAAAAAAAGTCATAAGCTGAAAGGATGGACTGGGGAAGAGGTGTTGGTTGACGTAGAAGAAGATGACGGTTTTTGATAATGTCTGTGGGTTTTATGTGACGGAGGATATGAGAGTGTGAAGATATTTCTGTTTGGCAGAGGCGAGTGCGGACATAAATGTTGCAGGAGTTTTTGGTAAAAGGAAAGCAACAAATGAGTGATTTTCTTCCAGCGCGTTCAGCATTCTAAGCTCCGCCTCAGCTAGTTAGTAGATCAGTGTGCCAGGGTTTTGTCTTTGATTTTGCGGGTTCTGGTTGTGGTGTGAGAGGAGCTACTGATCAAGCGGTGATGATTGTTTGGTAGTAGAAAGTGTGGCTGCGTCTGGTTCATGAATCTGAGTAGATAGTGGAAAGAGGATGTATGAATACAGAGAGCGTGTGATGTTGAGGTTTTGTAGAATCCTGCGTTGTCGTACATGTATATCGCGACCAGGATGAGCGAGTGTGGTTAAGGAGATAGAGGTGAAGGTAAGAGCAGGATAGTTTACAATGATATGGTGTGGAGATACTAGATATGTCGCAGATAGGGGCAGAGGTCGGGGAAGATGAGGTCCATGTGATTTCCCCTCTTTGTGAGTGGCTCTGATGTCCATTAGGAGAGGTTTAAGTAGGACAGAGTGAAAGGAGTTTGTTGGAAAGCAGAGAGGGGGTTGTCGATTGGATGTGAAGTCTCCACATAGAATGATTAGAGGGGATTTCGGTGAAAAGAGAAGTGGAGAAGCCAGGAGCAAATGGGGTCAAGAAAGGGCAGTGCAGGGCCTGACGTCCTGGTAACAACAGCCCACTGAGGTCGGAGGGGGCGATAGATGCGGACAAGTGCCTTCAAAGAGAAGAGTGTGAGTGAAGGCAGAGGGTGGACGGGACCAAAGGACAGGTGTACAACAGAGGAGGCCAACGCCTCCAACCATGCTTGTTACCAGCGAGGAGTGTGGGTAAGATTGGAGGCCAGCTAAAAGAGAGTGCGCAGCCGAGACTGTGTCAGAGGGGGTCAAGCCAGGTTTTTCAGTCAGACCAAGGAAGAGTAGGTTTTAGCGTGAGATGAACAAGATCATTTATTATGAGAGTATATTACAAACAGCCGCGCAATCCCGAGTAGCACCAAGGAGAGGTTTGGAGGGCCACGGATTTAGAGGGATGTGTACTGGTTGAGAGGATTAGCGAATAGTAGTGGTGAGATCTGTCATGGAGGCATAGACCATGTGGGAATGAGCTGGTGGGTGCCCTGGTTTGGGGATATTACCCCAAGCCAGAAGGAGCAGTGAGAGGGGTGAGTAGGTGGCAGTAGATAGACTTTAGTATTGGCAGGGTTTGTTGGTGCGGAGGCCGTAACAGTGAGTGAAGGAGGTGGTGGCGGCAGACAGGTGAGAGGGTAGAATGCCAGGGAAGATGTATAGTTCATCTGTCCACGAGGGAGTTGGATAAGCAGTAAGTGATTAGGAAGTGGAGTTAGGGATGATGAGTGAAAAGAAGACATAGTGATAAATCACAGTTGGACAGTTTATATTACTGGCAGGGACAGTGATGGAGGCCGCTCTCCTGGCTGGGAAGTGATCAGGCGCTCTCTGCTGGGACAGTTGATGAAAGCGCTCGCTGGCTGGGACAGTTGATGGGGCACTCTCTGCTGGACAGTTGATGAGGTCACTCCTCTGGCTGGACAGTTGATGGAGGCACGTTCTGGCTGGGAACAGTTTGATGGAGGCCTCTCGGCTGGACAGTTATGGAGGCCACCCTGCTGGACATTAGAATAGGAGGCGCTCTCTGACTGGGCATATGATGAGGTCGCTCTCTGACTGGTGACCGGTGATGGAGGCAGTCCCTCTGGCTGGGACAGTGATCGGAGGCATCCTGCTGACAGGGTGATTTGGGCAAACTCTGCTGTGACAGGTGATGGGGTCAGTCTCTGGCTGGGCAGGTGATGGGGCATTCTCTGGCTGGGACAGATGATGGGGGGCGCCTCTGCTGGGACAGTGATTGGGGGCGCCTCTCTGGCTGGACAGGTGATGGGGCGCTCCTTGGCTGGACAGGTGATGAGGCGCTCTCTGGCTGGGACAGGTGATGATGCGCTCTACTGGCTGGGAAAGGTGAAGTAGCGCTCCTCTGGCGCAATCTTGAACATTAAGGGTGACATGTCAGAAAAGAGGCGCCTCCATGCCAATTAGTTGCATTAAATGTGTATAATGCGCCTGAATAAAAAAAGCCTGCAAAAACACTGTGTGTGGAATGCCTTGATCGGCATATTTAATGAGCCTAAAATTAGTGTATAGCCAAAAAAAAAAAGGCACATAGCATATCATACTTAGCATATTTGAAGCACCTAATTTAGGCGCATTCACAAGTGACTAATGCACTAGATTAGGTGTACATTTTCATTTATTATAGAGAAACATGTCAACAAGTTTTTTTGTGCAAAACACACCAAAAAAATGAGCAGCCATATAAAAAAAAATAAAAAAAAATTAGAATAATTAAAAAAAATAAAAAAAAAAAAAAAAAAAAAATAAATAATTTAAAAAAAAAAAAAAAATAAAAATAAAATTAATGGGACATGTCGCCCTTAATGTTGCCTATATGTGGTAATATCTCCCAATACTCCGCTCCTGGGACCGTTCTATCTTGCCCCACTTCTATAATGTTCCATATTAATTTCCTCTCATCCTGGTGTGCATTGACCCCACCCTTCAATTTGTTCCTTTCAGACTGCAGCTATTAGGTTTGCTCTTATAAAGCTTATGCTGCGCTCAGATCTCCCTTAGTAGAGCTCAAGGTTTCTCAACTAGTGGACCTCAACGCAGTAAAGGGGTTTTCTCACTACAAAGATTAGCTTTCAACTATAAGGGTGAGTTAATTGAAGACCTTTTCTAAATATATTGTTTTGTTGATTTTTTTACATTGGTCATGAAATAAGAGACATATACCAGTGGCTCTGAGTGTCATGACAGTTTATCTAGTTTACCATGCATACCAGACCATATCTCTGTTATCTGTTTAGATGAGAGCACAGAGCAAGGAGTGATCTCGCCCCATGGTTGGACAGCTCAGTCCAGAGAAAACTAATGATCTCTAACAAGATGGGCTTCTGTGTACAAATAAGCCATTGTATTCAGTCCTCACCGCACCTGATGCCTTTGATTAATGAAGATCGGCTTTCCCGTACTTGTCAGGGTAATGGCTCAGCTAAAAGCTAAATATGTTAATCACTGCTATAGAACCACCCACAGCCTGAGGAGACAGATTGTAAAACTGCTTGTGAAACAGCCTGGTGAGAACTCTTTTAACCCTCTCCTAATCCACAAGCTACAAACCTCTTCTATCCATCCATAAGGCTGTACCAAGTTGGGACCAGTGTAAGAATTTCCAGTCTTGCATATTACCACCATCTTTCAGCCACCACCAGGACAAGAAAACACCATAAAATACATATAAAAAGTATACACTTAATAAAAACAATTATTACACATTGAAATGAACTGTAGGTCCTTTGTTGCATATTGCAGGTATTGTCTTTCCACATTGTTTCCTCTGGTGGTCCCAAGGAACGCCATTACAACACTACTTACCAAGGTACCCTTATTGACCAGAACAAGCTATTGGTTTCCACAACCATGGTTTCGCAGAGAGTTTCTCTTTGCCAACATTTTCAGTTTAATTCCATCTCATATGCATGAAACTAGAATCAAGATCATGATCTACCAACCCTACTCCCTTAAAGGGGTTGTCTCACTACAGTGATTCATCTCACTTCAGTCCTGTTTTTTTGGTTTCACTTTGAATTCAAGGGCATGTTTACTGGCTTCTGCTAGACTGCAGTAGAAGCCAGGTCTGTAGCAAAGCACCAGTGCTGCAGCCAACAGATAGATTGAACAGTCTGTAGCTATACAACCTGAGTAGCTGAATGCAGCCCATACAGAGGGGATAATCTAGGAATAGGTAGGGCACTGTTAATTGACACATAATTCAAATTGTGACTTGTTTATATACAAGATCCTTTAAACATAAAAAGCAATCCTGTAGTGAGACAAACCCCTTTAAGAATTCAGTTTCCATTAGAAATCTTGTCTCAGCTTGAGACACCTTTTTCAGCTTCAATAGAATTTTTCTTTATACAATTTTTCTTTTCAAAGGATTTTTGTTCTGGCAGGAGAACACTTTGACCATCATATTGCTGGCAAATCCATTCTGATTTGATGTGATCTGATCTCCATTTGTAAGATTCTCTTGGAACACCGTTCAACATAATGTGAATTATTTGATGTTTTAGAAAGACCTTTAAAGCTTTTGGTTATTACCGGATTAAAATAACTAAAGTCTAAAGCCATGATCTCTATGGATAGGACAAATATAATTGTAGAATATAGTTATTTTTATTATAAGCTTCCTGATAGAAGTTGAAAAATCTGAAGCCCAATATATCAGGACTCTGAGCCAGTGTCAACAAAACTGTGGTTCTAGATGGCAATTGGTCAAGCTTGTGATGTGATACTTGAGCTTTTACTTAAATTTAAATTTTTGGAAGCATCAAGATGAAAACTGCTGACTACCTGATTTAAGTCAGAAAAGTATAAATGCTAAATCTCTCTGAACTTAAAGGAATTTTCCCCCATTGAAATAAATGGGGGGAGGGGTTTCCAAAAGTCTCCATTTTAAAGAAACTTTCGGGGGCCCATTCTGAAGAACTTATCACACATTTAAAGCCTTTAACATCCCCTATTATAAGCTAAAAATTTGAGTAATAGAAGACCCCTGTAAGTGGGTCTCCTACCTAACTAGGAGCTAAGCTTCATATGACTGCCAATAGTGTCACCTTTGAGTGCCTGGAACCTGTTCGATCGAAGAGACCCCAGTTATTGCTGTTTTTTCCACCACCGCTCATGTACATATTTTAAAGGAGTTGTCTCACTACAAATATACTTTTTATTTCAACAAAAATAAAATAAACAAATCATAACAAAAAAAAAATAAAACAAAAAAAAAAAAAAAAAAAAAAAACAAACAAAAAAAAAACACAAAAAAAAAAAAATAAAAAACAAAACAAAAAAACCCCCAAAAAAAAAAAAAAAAAAAAAAAACAACACAAAAAAAAAAAAAAAAAAAAAAACAAAAAAAAAACAACACAAAAAAAAAAAAAAAAAAAAAACAAAAAAAAAAACCAAACAAAACAAAACACAAAAAAAAACAAAACAACAAAAAACAAAAAAAAAAAACAACACAAAAAAAACAAACAACAAACAAAAAAAAACAAAAAACAAAAAAAACCTAAAAATAAAACAACAAAACAAAAACACAAAAAATCAACACAAAGGGACAGTCAAATGAAGACTTTTTCTAAATACATTGATCAAATTATTTTACTGTAGTCATGAGATAAGAGCGTTTTTTATGCACTCTGAAGTGCACACAGGTTTCTATAGTTACCTGCATACCAGGTGGACCTATGTTATCTGATTATCTGAGAGCAGAGAGAAGGAAGTGACCTCACCCCACTGATGAGATTGAAGCAAACTAATTATATCTAACAAGATTAGCTTCACTAAACAAAAGGTACATGTGCTGTGAGGACTGAAAAGCAGCGTTATCGTAAAATCTTGTTAGAGATAACAATCTCCTGCACGGTCAGAGTAAGGGATGGCTAGAAGTTGAATATGCTAATCGCCTCTAGGTTGTGAATCCCAAGAAGTAATTGCCCTATTTCCCCTTGCTATTATCCATCCCTGGTTGTCTTGCAAGCTAAAATTCCAGAAACAGCCCAAAGTAAATAGTGGTGCTGTTTCTTGAAGTAAATAAGACACCACTCCCCCTTCTCATTTCACACAACCTCCTCAAGGATGAAACAAAACAAAAAAAAAAAAAAACAAAAAAATACAATAAAAAAAAGGAAATTTTGTTTCAACTAAACTTTTATATATACAGTTGAAACCAGAAGTTTCCATGCACTCTAAAAAAAGCCCCATGTGCATGTTTTTCTCACTATCTGACATGAAATCAGAATAAACCTTACCTGTTTTAGGTCAATTAGGAACGCATTTGTATTAATTTTTGCAAAGTCAAAAGTTTGCATACATTTTATTAGTATTTGGTAGCATTGCCCTTAAAATGTATGACTGGTCAAAATTGTTATGATTATCCTTCCACAAGATTCTCACAATAGTTTGGTAGAATTTTTGGCCCGTTCCTTCCTGACAGAACTGGTAAATTGAGCCATGTATGTAGGATGCCGGCTTGCACCTGCCTTAATTTTATTTTTTTTTTTTCCTTTTTTGTGGCCATAATTTTCAATAGAATTGAGATCAGGGCTTTGTGATGGCCACTCCAAAACATTGACTTGGTTATCCTGAAGCCATTTTGTAACCAGTTTGGCAGTATTTGGAAGACCCATTTCCACCCAAGCATCCTGGCTGATGTCTTGAGATGTTGCTTCAGTATTGCCACATAATCTTCTTTTCTCGTGTTGCCATCTATTTTGTGAAGTGCACCAGTCCCTCCTGCAGTAAAACAACCCCAAAAAATGAAGTTGCCACCCCTGTGTTTCATTTGGGATGGTGTTCCTAGGCTTTCAATCCTTTTTTTTTTTTCCCCCTTTTTCCTCCAAAAGTAACAATTGTCATTATGGCCAAACAGTTCTTTTAGTTTCGTCAGACCACAGACAGTCTCCAAAATGTATGTCTTAGTTCCTGGTGTGCAATGAAAACAGTTAACCTGACTTTATATCTATGTATTTGTAGTAAATGCTCTCATACAGGCAGAGTGCCTATCACCAGGTTGATACAGTACTCGTTTTCACTGTGGATAATGAAAAAGTCATACCATCTTCCACCATCTAACTCACAAGGTGTTTTGCTTTTGTGCTTGGGTTGATATGAACATGTCGGACCAAAGTACATTCATCTCTGATACACAGAACCCATCTCCTTCCTGAGCGGTATGATGTCTGGACATTTCCATCTTGTTTGTACTTATCTATAATTGTTTGTCCAGGTGAATGAGGCACCTTAAAGTATCTGGAAATTGCTCCCAAATATGATGCAGTCTTGTGCAAATCCACACTTCTCTGATATCTTGGCTGATTTCTTTGGACTTTCCTATGATGTTACACACACAATCGGTGTTTCTGGTGTGCTTAAAAAAATACATTTACAGGTGTCTCTAACTCAAATGTTGCCAATAAACCTATCAGAAGCTTCCAAAGACATGACAGCATCATATGTGCTGTCCCAGATTGTTTAAAGGCGGAGTAATCCTAGTGTATGTAAACTTTTGACTTTGCAGAAAGTAATTAAAATGCCCTAAATTCTCTCTCTCTCATTATTCTGGCAATTGGCAAATATAAATAATTTGGTAATCCTAATTGACCTAAACGAGTAAGGTTTAATAGCGCATTATTGCACATGCGTTTGAAATCCACAGGAATTAATTAGAATGTATCTAAAATATTTAAAAATTATTATATAAAATCCGCTCTGGGAATGTAGCCAGATCATGTGTCTGACTGAGGTCAATCCCACTGATCAATTGGCCAGTTATATTAATATTAAAACACTTGAAGCCAGCACCTCCATTAAAGCTTAGTTTTTATTCCATTAAATACATTTTCTGCATCACAACAAATAGCAAAATATGGTGTGGCAGCTTGGTATGAACCACTTGGTACATTAGGGGTTAAAATACTGAGTCTAGATTAGTTTTTTTTTTACCAGTCCCGAATGTGAGTGCAGAAGTGTGGCTGCCAAGCATAGTACCCTCCCTATAGTAATGGCAATCGCAATGAGCGGCATGTATGGCATTATAGAGAATTGGCTCCTAGCAATAGTATACGTCTGTGTGCATTAAGAAATGAAGACAGGGCTCAGATGGGCTGCTTTGGGCAACAAGGCTTATTTGGATCAATCGGCTCTGTGGACCCAATAAATCAATCTGTTCTGAATGAAGGTGTGAGGAATGAGGTGTTAAACTCATTTCACTGATAGTTATATCCAAGAAGTTTTCCCCTCTCATTACCTCCAAGCCTTCAATATTTAAAGAAATCCCATAACAGCAGTAATAATAATTGATTTTCTTCCATTGCAGAGATACTAATACAGACATGCAAAGCTATTAATGGCAGAAATGTACAGAATGTAATGGTCTGTCTCCATCTATTTATCATTCCCTTCATGGCTTCATGTTATAATTATTGCATTGCACCCCGCTGTTATAGTCAATGCTCCATTCATTTGGGTCATTTGCTCCTATCATATTATATTTTGTAATTCTCAGAATTTTATAATGTGAGTAGCACGTTCAAGCTGCAAATGGGAAAATATATTAGAAAATTTGTGGTATTATAATATACATTACACTGATTTATAGCATCATTTTCCTACAACCTAGATCTGTCATCTGTACTGTGGCTATCATAAGCTGCTTGGAGTTATAGGTCTCCTCTTCTTTAGTTTACCCATAAATTGGACATTGTTTTGCTTTTGGTAATATTCATTTTTTTTTTTTTTTTTTAATGGTTATATACTAAAAAAACACAATTTCTGTACTGTCGTCCTGTGGTCTGTAACATATTGTTATGACAGATTTACAAACTATAGCCCATGCCAGCTCTCAGGAAATGTCCAACAGACACTGGCACTTCAAAGTACAGTGTTCTTCAATATATTACTATTGCAGAACAGCGTACAACTGATTTCACACCCTCAGGGAACTACAAGTTAAAATTAACTACAAATTAAAAATTTACCCTTCTGCCATTTTACAATTATGATAATTAAAAAGTTTGATCTAATAAAATATAAAATTTGTCATGTATGGTAAACACCATAGTAAAAAAAAAAAAAAAAAAACACCCAGCACCAAAATTGCAGTTTTTTTGGTCCCCAAAATGTTAATGCATACATCTCAAAATGGTACAGAATACTCTAAAAAGTTGGTATTACCAGAGTTAAACTGACCTGCAATAAAAAAAGATATATATATTAAAATCAATATATATATATATATATATATAATATATATACATACATACATTTTTTTTAATTTTTTTTTTGGGGGGGTGGGGTGGAGTTCACAGTACATTTGTTATGGTCAATGGTGCCATTAAAAATTACATCTTGTACCATATGAAAACTGACTTTTTACCCTGGGTTGGGGCAAGTGACCATAGGACACCTTTTTCTTGAGCTCCATGGTCTCCGCTGCTGCACTCTTTGGCAATACTTGATAGCACTATAATTTAATCCAGTCTTGAAATACACATGTAACATAGGCATAATCCTTTTACTATATTATAAACAGAGTTCTGTGCAGAATTACATTCGTTTTAATGAATTGAACTTCCCAAGCACGAGTGCTGGAATCTTCTTTGCAATATATGTGCAGAATTACAACATATAGACATGATTAGGATACTTGAGATTGTCAGAGTAATAAGTTATTATACTTACTACTCCGAGAAGGGTCACATCTTTGGGAGTCACCAGCTAGCTACCGCGGGAGAGCAATGATGAGTCATAGGTTGAGATTCAAAATCACTCTGGGAGCAAAGCCCCCCCCCCCACCAGGTCTTTATTTTATAGACAAATTGTTACATGATATCAAAGGGTTAAATGACAAGCTCACCCTATTGGAAATACAATATGGGCGTGAATAATCATTGGTGGATATTAATATTCATACTTCTTACTGGGCAGTGTCCAAGGTTAATTAAACTCCAAACAAAATACATAAATCCTTTTATATGTGTCAAACTAAAGAAAAATACCTTATTACTTTGTAGGTGCCCAAACGGTATCAAGGATATTCTAGCTCAACTTCCAATTATAATTGGACACCTACATTTATCTCAAAACATTGCTTGAGAACAGGATCTTTCCCACCAGTGTATCCCTCGCACCCTGGCACCTTTAAAGCAATTCTTGGCTAAGTTTCAGTATGAAAACATCTCTAAGATACTCAGAAGAAAGAGACAGCCAGAACAAAGAAATAAAGACAAAATGGAGTCAGTTCGGGCCTAGACAGCAGGGCTATATTTACTCTAACAAGATTTTCACGTGAATTTAAGATTCTAAATATACATTTTGGATAACTGTTCATTTTTACATTTCTGGGGACCATATTTTGTTTTCTAGGGAGAACATGTTTCCTCTTAGTTGTCAATTGTAATAATTTATTTATAAAGTAGAAACATTCAAATAAAGTTGTATTCCTTCACAATGTTGCCTGTGGCACTATTCTATTCCAGAATGATAAACTTGCGCAAAATGTATAATTCCCCTTGTAATTTGTTGTCTTCTCCTTGGTTTATTCGTGTTGTTGTAATCCACTCGGGGTGTACTCTGAGCTCAGTGTATAAGTAGTATGCAGGAAGCTCTTAAACTCCTTAGTGGTGGCTGCAGGCAACCTGGATTGTATCATTCAAAGAGAGTCCGTCAGGACATATCATGCTGCTAGACTGCTGGATAGGTCACAAAAAAGTTTAACATACTCCGCTGAGTGTGGCTAAGCCAAGAAAGTGGGCTTTTTTCTTTAGTGACTCTTGCCCAACCACTCTCCTTTTAAGGGTATGTTCACACGGCGTATTTGCGGTCCATCTTGTGCTTCAATACACCCGAAGTACAGACCTCAAATACGGTAACTCATAGCTCTCATTGAGAGCAACCATTTCTTGCCGTTCTCCTGAAAGTGTGTTGCATTGATCTTAAATAATTTCCACCACACTATTACAATTGAGTAAAGCTCACTAGACTTGAGCAATGGCTCAGAGATTCATTGCTGGTGAAAAAAATAAGTAAATCAAGCCCTTCCCTATCTTGACCACTTCTAGTGGAAAATGGCATAAAAATTCCTATTTTCACCTATAAATGCCACCATATGTTCAAGGTTGACATCAGGGCAGCATTGTCAGTGCTGATGTCGGGTCTACTGATATAGGAACTGTTAATGGACTGGAGAGGCAGTCGCTTTGGCTGTAGGGAGCCCTAAAAATTTGCTAATGGCAGCCCTGGGTATGTTTTAACCTTTGTGTGACGTATTCAATCTCGGACTAGCCCACAGGGGAATAGGTGGGCCCCTAGGCATTGTGGACCCCTTAGCATTAAAGGCAGGGAGGGAGAAAGGCAGAAAAAGAGAGCACGAGATGGGTGCATACATGTACAGTCGATGTAGGATGGGCCTTAAAGGGAATATGTTGCCAATTTTTTTATTTTTTTTATTTATTTATTAAAAACATGCCCCGATCCCTTTTTTTTCCTCTGGGCCCTTTTTTATTTCCTGATTTGTTTTTTTTCTTTATTTGGGGCCCTCTATATATGATTTTTGGGGGAAGGGGCCTTTTTGCCCGCACTGCTTTTTAAAAGCAGTTGAGAGTTTCTTTACGCGTTTCATTTCACATAGGATTTTAAGACAGTTTTGTCCCAAAAACTTGTTAGGAGAGTTTTAGGGTTTAAGGGGGGGGGGGAGCTGTTTACTTTTCCTTTTGGACTGGTTTGGTTTTTGTGTTATCTGTACCAATGGTGTCTCCCTTTTAGTTTGACCCGCTTTTTTCTGAAAAATGAGCCCCCAAAAAATGCTGGGAAAAAACTCCCCTTTTACGAACAGGAAATGTCAAAAACTATTAGGCTTAGTGGCCAAAGTGGAAAAAATGCAGAATTAGGAAATTTTTTTTAAAAAAAACTGAAAGTGTTTTGGAAATGAAAAACATTTTTAGGAAATTTTTGGGTTTTTTTTTTTTACCATAAAAAAGTGAGTTAAAAAAATGAAGTCATTTTTTTTTTATGGGCACATTCCCCCTTTTAAAAATTAACTTTCCCCTTTTTGAGCCCCCAAAAAATTTTTCTTACTTGGGGGCCCCCAGGCACCCCAGTTCAACATTGGGGCCCTTTTTCCCGGGATTCCCTTGTGATTAAATAAATTAATAGTGTTGAGCGATTTTTTTGACCCAAAAATTTAAATTCCCGGCCCGGGTTTTTTTTGGGGATCGAAATTTCCCGATCATGCGGGGTAATTAAAGGTTTTAAAAACTGTGCCTCATCTTTTAAGATCGCGCCCTTTTTTGGGCTTCCTTTTAATTTTTTGGGGGGCCCGCAAATGGATTTTCCGAAAAGGCAGGGGGGAGTTTTTGTGTTTGGGAAAATAAGGGCGGGATGTGTATGGGTTTCGATTGGGTGGAAAAAACAATTTACCTTGTTTTACACAGAAAAAGCGTTTTCCCGTTTCAGCCTCAGTGTTCTCAGCTTAAAATTTGGGGTAGGACCTAAGCGCTTGCCCCCGTGGGCCCCAAAAAGTCAGCGAAATTTTCTATTTTCTGCCAAAAAGAAAACCTCTACTATTAGCTGTGATCCTTTTCCCAAATTTTGTTACTTTTGAATTTGAAGATTTTATGTAGTTAGCTAGGGAATTTTAAAAAAAGCAAAAATTTCCGCTGTAAATTCACGGCGGAGGGGGGGGGGGGGGCCCCCGGGGGAACACAGAAAAGCTCTATCTTAAAGAAACTGGATAAAGTTCACCAAGACTTAGTGTGACTTGTAGTAATATCTTTATTTTTAAACATTTCTATTGAAATATTTCCTGGATATTGGGGGCAGCCTGAATTATTTTGGGATAAACATCTTTTTAGTAACTGCAGGTCTCTTTGTTAGTGAAAAACCCCTTTTTTCGCAAACTTTTTAAATAGGTGTTCAATTTCCCCTTTTCCCCTGTGAAGTTGATATATCCCCCTTTACTTAAATTACAAACCAGAAATTTTGTAGTAGCACAGGTTTTTTGTTGCCAAAAATACCGTTATGTACAAAAACTCCATTTACGGTTTTTGACTTTTGCGCACCCGCCTGTTTTTGAGCAGCATCTATTAAATCTTAAACACAATTCTTTTTCACCACGGGTTAAATTGAAAGGTGCAAAAAAAAAGGTATTAACGAAAACATAACGTTTAAAGACTAACACTCCTTTCCCGGCATTTTTTAAATTGGGGGGTTATGCAGGTTTGGGGGTCTGCTTGGCCCGGGACGGGTATGGTCAATGCCCATTGAAAAAAAAGGGGTGGTTGAAAGCCCCCTTTTTCCCGGCCCTTTTTTTAAATGTGGGGGCAGCGGTTTTGGGGTCATGCTGGGGCCCAGGACAGGTATGGTCAATGCCAGTAAAACTAAAATGGTGGTTGAAAGACTCCTTTTTCCGGCATTTTTTAAATGTGGGGGTCATGCGGGTTTTGGGGCTCATCTGTGGCCCGGGAAAGGGTATAGTAAATGTCCGTGAAACAAAAAGGTGGTTGAAAGATCCTTTTTCCGGCATTTTTTAAAAATGTGGGGGTCATGCAGGTTTGGGGCTCATGCTGCTTTCCGGACGGGATTTTCAATGCCAGTTCAATAACAGATGGTTTCAAAATACTGCCTTTGTCATTTTTTTAATTTGGGGTGATGAGGTTTTTTAAGGGTCGGTGGGGTACAAGACAGGGTAGTGAAGGGTTGTGATTTTTTTCTGTGTTTTTTAAAAACCTAAGGGGTTTTGGCCAAGATGTCACGTTCCTTTGACTGTTGTGGCTTTTAAATTTCCCCAGCTTCCCCAGCCCGTTTGGGGTTAATAATAAAGGGTGTTGTTGCTCTCCCATAGATTTTAATGGTCATCGCGCATACGTGCTCATATCGAAAAAACCCTTTCGATAGCGGCCGATTCGATATCGATCATCTCGATAGCCAACGCAACGCTCCAAAATAGTAGTTTAATAACTTAACAAGAAGTCGAACATTAAATGTTTTTCTCTCCTCCTCCCCATGGATGGGAACATCTCATACCCAATATAAATACCATATATATACTTCCTGCAGAGAAAAAAAAGAAGAGTAACTGATTATTGTAATTTACAAAAGTTGGTCCTTTATTTAGCATTTACGTGGTGTGTAATATCTGTCTGTGTATGTATTATATATATATTATATATTATATATAAATGTGTGGTGTGGTGTGTATAATTATAATATGATATATATATATATATATATATATAAACATACAAACATATATATTACATACATAACACACATATTTGTATAATATAGATGTATGTGTATAAAATATAATATTTTATATATATATATATAAATATATATATATATATAATTATATATATATATATATATTTTAAAATAAAAAAAGGCTCTGTGAGGGAGCTGAAACGTCGCATTTTCTAAGCATGGAGGAATAAACTTCTCTGTTTTGCTTTAATTCGTTGTGGAGTGCCGTGGACTTTTTATCCATCTCTATCTCGGCCATAGTGCAGCATGTGGTCAGTAAAATATTTCCTTTCAGGGTTGTTTAATAGGTCATCTTTTCCTCTTGAGCACAGAACTTTATACCTTGAAGGGTGGCCATGGAGTCTGGTTAGGATTGCCAGAACTGTGCCACTGCCTGTGCATTGCTGAAGTTCCGAATCTAAGATAGGCCCTGTTCCCTGTGCTGGCACCATCACCTCTAGTAAGCATTGGCTGACTCCACCAGGGCAAGTGGGGAGCCAGTCCTGCTGCATCCGGACTTTGACCATCCCGGTTCGCTGGGCCTAAGCTACCTCAGGCTACATAACATGACCTGAAAGGCCAGACTAGGCCTGTGGGCCAGGAATTTAATACAGACTGGTGAGGACAATGCGACCTGCACTCACCAGCCGATCGTTAGGGGTTGATAGAGTGCAATTCTGTGCTTACCATTTGTCAGTGTAGTTGCGAGTGACTCCTGCTGCACTGACGGTCAGCAGCCACATTGAAGCATTGTACAGGAATGTATATTGTTATGTGGGTGGTACCATGTGGTGGGGGTTGTGTCTCCTCCAAACTCACTCCACTGTGCCCTGCACTCAGCAGTACAGCAAATAGGTATTATTATACATATATGTTGCATTTGTTGTCCTGAGACAAAAACTTTGCTCTTCAGTGGATGCATTTTCTACTACAGTCCCCGTCCTGGAATGGGGAATCTACTAATAAGATGATATAAACTTTGGTTTTATATATATATAGAACATATTTCCGAGTCGTCCTTCTCCTATTATGATACATATATAACTAGGTACAATGAGTCACAGGTTTCATGATCATTCTGGTCTAAATATCATTTTATTACAGCAGCATTAAACAAGATTAGTTGCACTAGCGGTATGAACACCTCAAGAGTTCCTGGCTGAGCTCAGTCCAGGCAATTAGATTAAATTATTCATTTTCTGTAATCATCTGAATTTTAAAATGTTCTCGGTAGACATTGTTTTTGCCAACTGATAATCTCAAAAAAGTTTAAGACGACACAGAAGAATGCACAGAAAAGTCAAATTTAATGATATAGGTTACTGACCTCACATGTTCACCTTTTACAGTTTATATACTGTGTATCATTTACATAAAAAGCTATTACTTTGTAAATGTTCTGCATTTGTTATCTTGTACTTATCCTGATTTGCATGCTGTGTCATACTTCAGAGCTGCATTCACATTTCTGCTTGGCTAGGCTTTTCAGGTCTACAGAAGGCACATCTGCCAATTGGTGTGGTTTTAAAATAGAAAAAAACTCACTTTTTTAACCTGCTTCCTTCCATCACCAGTCCCGGTGCGCCGCTGATGGCATCACAATCGGTGGTCACGTGATGCTGAAGCTTATCCCGAGCCTCAGCGGTCATGTGCTGCGTATATCCAGTAAGAAACCATTGCAGTCTATGAATAGCTGCCGGGTCATTTGCGCTATGACCTCATCAGCCGGGAGCAGTGGCAGCAGGTGTGTAGCTTTAGGGTGTGCAGAGGTAAGAGTCGCTTCCAAGCCCAAAAACTCCTCTGCCTCATAGGAAGATACCAATATTAGCCCCTTAACGTCCACCTGCCGTCTTTCGGTGGCGGGCATTCCAGGTCGTCTTTTGGTGTTGCTGCAGACGTCAGGGTTTGCGGCTTCCGGCGCCGCAGCTGCACTGAGAACAGAGCTATCCCTCACAGCCCTGTTCCCAGCACAGCCTCTGCAAGCTTAAAGGGGTTGTCTCGCTACACTGATTGGGTTTTAATTTAAAGATCTTTAAAAAAACAAGCAGCTTTGCAATATATGTTCATTACAAATGTCCTACTGATTTTGAGCTAGCCCTGTTAGTATTACTACATCAGCTTCTCAAATCTCTATAGTAGCCGACCTGTTGATCCTTATCTTACTGGCTGTCAGGTCTGAATGACTCATCACCTTTGAAGACAGGTCGGAGCAGAGAGCCCCTCCAGCACAGAATGCTTCTGGAGGGGGAGGAGGACTCTGGCGTCTGTGTCCTGGATTAACCCTGTGTGTCCCTGCTTCCTCCTGCTCTCTACACAGATAGATGTGACAGCAGTGACCCTGTCTGTTACTATAATCATGATATGTCTTTGGAACTGTGACTATACTAATACTATAGAGATCAGGCATGTGAATACTTTATGTTCTCCTGTATTAGTGAGACATCCTGAGTATAGTAACACTGCCCTTGTTGTTGCTGGAGATGTGGAGACTTGTAAGCTAAGCAGGGGATATAGGAACACATGCATCCCCTCTGCTCTATTAGCATACACAGCAGCTTCACACTCCTAGATCAGCCCTCTCCTGCAACAGACCTAGGCAGGCACACACAGGGTGAACTCTGAGAGCAAACCCCCTCCCCCCCTGTATAGAAGTTACGTAGCTGCCTGTGTGCTGATGGGAGGGGGGAGAGGGAGCAGAACAGACAGACCAAGAAGCACGCCCCTCAGTTCAACTTACCAGGGACACTGACAGGCTGAAAGCTCGTAATGAGACAACGCCTTTAACCCTTTGATTGCCACGATTCGTGACCGCATCATAATCAAAGGGCTTTCCCCTGCTCTGTCGGGTGATCGGGAATCCTGGTGACCCGACAGAGCTTGGGGAACCTAGAGTGGCCCCAGGGCTGTGTGTGTGAGAAGCCAACAATAAGGGCAGACTGTGTGCTGCCCTGATCGCTGGCTGTTTTAAACTTACACCTTTTGTAATGTATTAACATATATGAATATGCTAATACATTAATAAGTTTTTAAAAAAAAAAAAAAAAGTTCTCCTTTCATGGGATTTAAAAAAGAAAAAGTAAAAAAGTATAAAGTGTATAAAATAATAAAACAGAAATAAATATTTCATAAAAAATAATTGTGCATAAATTACACACACAAAAAAAACCTACACATATTAGGTATCCACACGATCGTAATAATCTGTAGAATTAATCTGACAAGTTAAGTGTGAAATGTGACTGGTATAAAAAAAAAATTGATAAACTATTTAAAAAAAAAATTCTGCAGTAATTTATAAGTGAACTTAAAGGCTATGTTCACACAGCTGATTCACGCCGTAATTGCGGGACGGATTTCGCCCGCAATTACGGCGGGGGCCTAACCCTTTCTCTCGCCGGCCCCATAGACTTTCATTATTCACGGCGCGGATTCCGCCGGATAATGTGCATGTCACTTTCTTCCCGCTCGCCGTATTTCGCGAGCGGGGAGAGGAGACGGAATCCATAGCTGTTTATGAGAACTGTGGATTACCGTAATGACTGGGACGGATTTGGTCCCTTATTTCGCGCAGTACGGCACGGAAAACGGGACCAAATCCATCCCAAAATAAGCCGTGTGAACATGGCCAAACTATTCCCCCAAAAAGTTCAACTTGTCCTGAATAAAACGAACTACAACTGCGTCACTGAAAAGATTAAAAAAGTTACGACTGTCGAAACGCAAGGAGGCAAAAACTAAAAAAAAATGTATTGATCATTAAACACTTTTTAGGCAATCGGCTTAAGGCGTTAATGAATGGCACTTGGTGTGTGGTAGCCCTTTTGATCAATTGTACACGAGGGCCCAGGAGGTGTCAGCTTCAACTCTGAGGGGCGGCACTGGTATAGAGCGGGTTTAAAAGGGAGGAATTTTTCCCACATCAATTTACTATATTTACAGGAGCTGAAATACTAATAGAATGGACCACCCAGAATGCAAATCACCACAACAAGCTCGATGTTGACCCCGCAGAGAATTTTGGAAGATTTAAACTCTGAAACCTAGAAAATATTAAATGCAGCTGTGGAGTAGGAGATAAGTGAAAAAGCAATGGATTTACTGAAATATTCCACTTTCTGTGCAGATCTGTGGGCATACAGCTGCAGTAAAGGAGGAGTTGCGCAACAAATGGTAACAGGACTTTAATGGTTGCACTAGGCCCAGGCAAGGGTGGGCAAGACTTTTCTCCAAGCGAATAAGTGGGCAACGTGAGTGGTGTAATTATTTGGATAAAACTAAGGGGGTCAATGCCTTTTTTTGAAAGCATCAGCACTTCCTCTCTAACATCACTAGTTCTGCACCGATGATGGCACAACTATCGTTCACATGGCACCACAGACAATCAATGGCTTCAGCAGCCTTTACATAGTCATATATCACACATGATGTGGGCTGTGTCTGGTAGCTTGTGTGGTTTTGGTAGCCGCTAGTGGGGATAGACTGGCTTGCTTTAGAAAAGGTCTTGTGGCTGCCACTAATTGGAAGTGATTGTAATGGCTCTGATGGGCTGGGACTGTTAGTTTTTACTACTGTGGGGACATTGTATTTGTTATACCCCATTCACAGCACCTTTTCTCATGCTCCCTTGCGGTACCAGTAGGATTACTGTGAAAAATGTATTCAAATGGATACTGTGGTGGGGCTGGAACAAAGCCATAGAGATTTAGGACATACAAAGTGTATATGTTCATTGAAAAGGGCAAATTTAATCCAATTTGGGCTGAGTTTTTCCTATAGCTATCTATGGCTCCATCACAGCCCTGCTATAGTAGTAATCAGAACACATTTTTCACAGTATCCTGATACCACGAACGGGGAGAAGAATCATGATGTGAATGGAGCCTTGCTGTTATGGGCAGCAATATGGCTATCACTGTCACGGAGCATATAATAGCTAGAAATGCAATAGGTGGAGACTATGGAGGTCTCTAGTCTCATCAATTTAAAGGAGCTCTTTAGTCAAAACTGATGCTATGCAATGCCAAGTGCTTGGCTTGAAGTCCTGCATTGAATGTTAATGGAAGTTAAGAGGATGTCCAGCAGGATAATTGTTAAAGGGGTTGTCTCACTACAAAAATTGCTTTTTTTGTTAAAGATCTTGCAAAAACAAGTCACTTTGCAATATGTGTCCATTAACAATGTCCTACCTATTCCTAGATATCCCCTCTTGTATGGGCTGCATCAGCTCCTGTGGTTGCTATAGCTACAGACCTGTATGATCTATGCTGATAGGCTGCTAGCTCTGGTTGCAATAGCTACAGACCTGGCTTCTACTGCAGCCTAGTGGAAGCCAGTAAACACGCCCCTGAATTCAAAATGAAACCAAGAAAACAAGACTGAGGTAAGATGAATCAATGTACTGAGACAACCCTTTTAAGTGTTGGCCGAGTAGGTGCATTTGGTGGGTCAATAAGGGACCAGTAGGTGGAGACTAGTGGTGATAGAGTCAGAATGCAATGGAGGGAGATTGAGAAGCGGAGTAACGCTTATTTTGTTTTTTGTTAACCATGTTGGCTACTTGTTTAAGAGTGTCTGGCGGATTTTTTTTTTTTTAAACTAAGGCCCTATTCACCTCTACAACAGAGGTTCCAGCTTCATTGCAAATTACAGTACATAGGTGAAAAAGATGTCTGGCCAAAATGGAGATCACTGGGGACTTGATTAGAGTTGGAATGGTAATGGACGAATATTGGAGAGGTGAGTAATGCTTAACAAAAAAAAGAAAAATTCTATCAGTCTCCTCAACCAAGGTCTTATTCACATCTACAATGGAGGTCCCAAAGGTCCCGGATCAGGTAAAAACATTATGGACATTTAGGGCAGCATGTAGCACTAGTTTGTCTGGTAAAATGTCAGACACCATGGCAGAGAGCTGACGGACCTCTTCATAGTCAGTAAGGTCAATGGGGTGGCTTCGGAGTCATGTGACTGCTTCAGCATTGCCATCCTTTGCCGTCCTGCTATTACGGCAGGAAAGTATTCTTGGGCTTAATGCAAGCTAATGTATTGTCTCCAGGCTCAAGTACCAGTATATCAAAATACATAGCACGTTTACTGTCTGTGGCCTGGAAATAAAGTTGTCATTAGAAAGGTCATGGTGAAGTCTTGCCCTATAATACCAGGGGAGAAGTAGAAGCAGGATTGTGTCTGACAGCTACTTTAAAGGATCTATCACTGGCGAGTTGATGATTGCACCCACAGTACAAATGTGAATAATGAGGAGGAACATTACCGAAACACCCAGTGTAACTTAGAGCTTGTTAAAAGCAAGATCAGAATTACAGTTTGTGATAAACCTATGAAGCAGAGTGTTTAGATCACCGTGTTACTAAAGCTTTTTTCTCTAGAAAATAGAAAAGATCCCAGTGCTCTCCCTCCCTCTCATAGTGCAGAGCGGCCCTTAATAGCCCGTCAGGAAAATTGCTTTATGGGATTGTAATGGGAGGCTACTTTAGCACTTAGACCAAATTTTCACATTGAGTAATTTATCATAGTAGGCTATGAACCAAAGAACACAAAATAGGAAAGTGCTGTGGATCTTTCTCAATCCCATTGCTTTATTTTTTTTGGATTCTGTTTCACTGCTCTCATAAAATGTAAGTGTTTCAGCTGCTGAGATGGATTTCAGCATCTACTCCATGAATGTGAAGTGTATACATTCAGTGTAATGTATTGCTTCTGAAATTTAAAACTTCAATTGGTGCAGAGATTTATCTTGTCAAGTAAATCGTGATGAATTTACTACTTGGAATCTTAAATTTAGATGTGGATATCAATTTGCTCCATGGCCAATAAATGTCTGCTTATATCCTATGTGTGTCTCCCTCTGTCTTCCTGTCTCTCTCTTTCTCTGTCTTTCTCTATCTCCTTCTCAATGTCTCTCTTTCTGTCTCCGTGTCTTCTCCCCCCCTCCCTCCCAGTTCAATAACGCTTTGTTGACAGGACCAAATATATTTTAGCATTGCCAAAGCAAGATAGATGGGGTGGGTATTGGGTTAGAGAGGACTGTATATGGGGGGTGGTTAGTAATCAATCATATTTTAAGTTCCTTTCAGTTGGTGGCATCTGGTGACACATTTTGCAACAATTGCCACCATTGACTCTTCTTCTCCCTGTAGCAGGATGTAGAGTTTTCTCTCCTCGTCTGTGGAGGTGAAGTCTGGGATGTGAGTAAAAAAGTCTCAAAGAAGTAAGTGGCCCTTACTGAGAAGTATATGCTGCATTATAAGGGTATGTTCACATGATGAATTTTCATGCATGTCGCCCACAGTTACCAAATAACACTGCTACACAAAACCAGAGTCCCAAAGCTAATATTAGCAATATCCTACAAAGACCACATATCACTAGCACATAGTGACCAAATAATAATGCCACACCATGACCAAATATCCCCACCACATAGTGACTGAATAATACCACCACACCATGACTAAATAGTGACTGAATAATACCACAACACCATGACTAAATAGTGACTGAATAATGCCACAAAACCATGACCACATAGTGACTGAATAATACCACAACACCATGACCACATAGTGACTGAAGAATTCCGCCACACCATGACCACATAGTGACTGAATAATACCACCACAGCATTACTACATATCACCACCACATAGTGACTGAATGATACCACAACAGCATGACCACATAGTGACTGAATGATACCACAACAGCATGACCACATAGTGACTGAATGATACCACAACAGCATGACCACATAGTGACTGAATAATACCACAACACCATGACCACATATCACCACCACATAGTGACTGAATAATACCACAACACCATGACCACATATCACCACCACATAGTGACTGAATAATACCACAACACCATGACCACATATCGCCACCACATAGTGACTGAATAATACCACAACACCATGACCACATATCGCCATCACATAGTGACTGAATAATACCACAACACCATGACCACATATCGCCATCACATAGTGACTGAATAATACTACAACACCATGACCACATAGTGACTGAATAATTCCATCTGTAGTGACCCAAATGGTAATAATGACCCCTTTGTGTCTCTAACAGTAAAAGTGCCCCCAAACAGGCTCGCATTTGTGCACCTAGTTTTAGTCTTGTTTTGTATTCCCTTATAGGAGGTAGTTTGCCCCAGTATAGTATGTAGCTACACCCCCAAACTAGGTAGGCAGATAGGGAAAGCCCCATTTAAGGTAGACAGTCATAAATTAGATAGGTGTATAGCTCTCCATTAGGTAGGTAGACTTCTAGGTCCCCCAATAGGTAGGCATGTAGGTTCCCTATTCAGTAGGAGGTTATAGAGGCCTTCCTAATAAGTAGAACTATAGGTCCTTAGTATGTAGCTATATAGGCCATCCTGTGGGTAGGTATATAGGGCCCTTGTAGGTAGGAATATAGACCCCCCCAGTTAGTACCTAGGTATAGAGGCCCCCAGAAAATAAGTATATAAGCCCATAGTACCTAGATATACAGGCCTCTTGTATGTCGATATAACCCCCTGTAGGTAGATATATGCCCCATTAAGGTAGATAGATGTAGGTATAAAATAAGCAAGTGTAATGGTAAAAATAAAATCAAATTAAAAAAAAGATACTCGCCTCTCCATGTTCCACCGCCACGTGGCCAGCTGCAGCGTAGGCGTGACATCACGCCGCCTACACCAACACACTGCTCCCAGGATCTCCTGGGCCAGAAGTCTAGGCAGGTGGTGTGATGGAAGACTTGCATCATTCCCCCTGCAATGCTGATATTTTATATACAGTGCTCATTTAGCGCTGTATATACAATCAAAAAGGCAAGGACAGTAATGAACCATCCTGCTTTGGCAATACTTGAGGAGTTTACGCGAGTAAAATCACTCCAGAAAGCAATGGAGGGGTGGCGAGGGTGGGGTTGTTTTTTTTTTCTTAAGTTTAAAGTAGGCTTTAAAATACCCCTTAACCCCAGGTGTTTTTTTTTTTGAAGCAGATGCAGAATAGTAAATTTACTCTTCAAAATACTTAATGTGAACATACCCTTACAAGAAGTGGGCCTCGCCCTTTGGGTTCCTGTGTTCGCATTGTTGGCACAGTCTGCTCTCCCATGAGTCTGCTGCCTTAGCTTCAACTCCAGGTTGTAGGTGCTCAGTCTGTACAGGCCAAGGGTTTGGGGCTTTCTTTGGGGCTGTCTAGGCTCTCCAGGTAGAGGGCCAGGGTGTAGTCTCTCTACAGTGCTTGGTAGACCTTTTTCCATTCCTCTGCATATTTCTCCATGCAGCTCTCTCATTATGCTGAGGGATTTGACTGGACAGACTGCTGGCGCTCTATTTGAGGGCACACACCTCAGTGAGCTCGACCTCTTGTCTTCGTATGTATTCTGTTCATATTCCATTATCTGAAGCCGTACATTATGAGTGTATGTGCTCCTTTTACATGATTACATTGCCATGTATTACAAGGTAAAATCTGTCCAAAAAATGTTTTCATTAATATAGTATAATGTACTTTAGTTTCTTGAGACTGAAATTTCATGCTGATGGGAGAGAGAGCTGTTTTATTCATAGTGTGTGAAATATTAGTATAATAAAAGTGGCCCAAAGATTTGGCATCTATGCTTCGAGTAGCTCCCACACCTATTATATACATACACATGCATTCCCCCCTTTTTTTTGCAGGTGGAGGGGGCATATTTCGTATTTTATGGATTGTCAAGCCTTATAAACATAGGGCTGAGTTTTCTATAACAAAAAGCTGCGCAGTTTTCTGAAATCTAATGTATAAAACCATTTGGAACCACGTCTAATGGCCCGTGGAAAGGACGGCGTCCTTCATCGTGGGATATAGCAATAATCTGTTTCATTGGAGACCTTTTAGATGGTTATTGTGCATGATATACAGTATAAAATTTATCTACATACCTATGTGTAGCTAGTTGTTTATATGTATAGAGAAAAGCTTAACTTAACAATTAATACATCATGATCCTGTGGCACAAAAACTTCTCAACTTTTTTTTCATGCTTTTTTATGTTTTTAGAACCAATAAAATGCTATACATCCATATATTATCAGTCAAAAGTTTGGAGACCTCTTTCATCCATAGTTTTGTTTTTTTCTTCTATATTGTAAATTCATGTTGAAGACATCTTGGTATTCTCTCCATTAACTTCATGAGGTAGACAACTTGCATAGAGTCCAAAGAGCTGTACAGAGATGTTCATAACTCACGTTGGTCCCTGTCCCCATTGGATCTCACAGTCTTAGTTCCAAATTAACCTATCTGTAAGTTTGAGTGTGGGGGAAACTGGAGTGCTAGGAGGAAACCCATACAAGCATGGGGAGAACATGCAAACTTCTTACAGATATTTTCCTTGATGGGATTTAAACCCAGGACCCCAGAGCTGCAAGGCAACAGTGCCAACCACTGAGCCTGCTGAATGGTTCTTAATTACCAGGTATGCCTTGTCAAGAGTTTTGTGGAATTTCTTGCCTTCATAATGTGCTTGAGACCCTCATTTATGGTGATGTAGGATTGGTACACAGTTCCATACCGCGTTTGGATACTAGTCCTATCTACGTTTTGGCAAGGACCACTTTGCAAAATCCCATCTGAGGTCATCTCGTAGCAAGCGAAGAGCCAGCTTCGGAGAACAGGGAGATGGCCATGCTTGCGCAGCTCTTCTTCGTTCCAATCTATGGAAGTTCTGAATGTGCTCCTGTATATTCGGAACTCCCGTAGAAAATAACAGGGGTAACTCTAAGTGCGGCCCTTAAGCCCCAGGCTTTAAAATTACGTAATCACCAACACATTTTTTTTTAATTTGTGCCTCCTGGCGTTTCAAAATTAATAACTTATTATTTTTTTTTTTTCAGTGACGCAGTTCTATGAGGCCTCGTTTTATGTGGGAGAAGTTATACTTTTTGGAGGCATAGTTTTTGTTTACCTATAAATTACTGCAGATTTTTTTCTACATTTTTTATGTGTAATGTCTGCACAATAATCTTTTATTAAATATTTATTTTTATTTTTTGTACACTTTGAGCCACATGTATGAAAAGTGTCGAGGTCTAAAACTCACTTTGTTGCCCATAGCAACCAATCAGAGCGCCCCTTTCATTTCATATAGTGCTCTGGAAAAATGTGGGGCGCTCCGATTGGTTGCTATTGGCAACAATGTGAGCGAACCCTCTCATTTTTCCAGAGCACTATATGAAATGAAAGGGGCGCTCTGGTTGGTTGCTATGGGAAACAAAGTGAGTTTTAGACCTAGACAGTTTTCATACATGTGGCCCTTTGTTTTTTTACTTTAATAATCCCATGAAGGGATAACTATTTTACATTTTTTTACACTTCGTAATGTATTAGCAGATATTTATTTATGCCACTAATTACTTTATTTGTCAGTATGACATAGGCTGCAGTCAGGACAGCACACAGTGTGCCCTGAATGCAGGCTTCCTACACAGACAGCCCTGAGGCTACTCTAAGTCCCCAGGGCTGACTGTTCAGAAGTTCCTCGGACTCCATTGAGTCACTGGGAGTCCAAATCATCTAATGGAGCGGGGAAATGCCCTTTAACACAGACCGCAGTAATCAAAGGGTTAAGTGTCGGGGATTGGAGGTTTCCTCCATTTCCCAACGCTTATAGAGACTGCTCTAGGAACAGGGTTGTTAACTACAGCTCTGTTCATAGCACAGCTGTGGCGCTGGGAGACGCAAAACTCTGGTTTCTGCAGTGAGGTCTCTAGACGTCGCTGCAGAAAGTCCACCTATACTGCCCGCTGACTATAGTCTGTATGCGATCATTAAGGAATTAAGAACTGCAAGGGTGCATTCCCACTGCACAGGACAAATTCCAGACGGTTTGCTGGCCTGTTTTGCGGCCGTCCCCACGGCCACGGGGGGAGGGGTGGACGGATTTTCTCTGCGATGAGCGGAGAAAAGCCCTCCCCCATCACATTGAGATGCACAGATTCCATCCGGAAACTGGACAGAAGATTGTGCTATCACAATGTTTTGCGGGCGGAAAAAACGCCGGACGGAAAACCCGTGCAGTGGGGACAATGCAGTCATGTAAACAATCCAATACCATGGTGAAACAGACTCTCCTGAAGACCGATTGAAGAAAGGAAGACCAAAAGTTACCCCTGCCGCAGCGTCCACAAAAATAAAGTATCAGACACATCTTAACATTCACTGTTTATAGAGGTGACTGCAAGAATCAAGTCTTTATGATTGAATTGATGAAAAGTAGTCACCACTGAGGTACAAGAAGAAAATTGCGTGTGCCTTTCCTATAGGATATAGCCAGCATGTAAAGGAGGGTAATTGTATATATTATATTATACTGCATTATATGGGGAAATGTCTAGAGTGTTATAAGATGTCCCTTATAGTATAGAAGGGGTTAACAGTCTAGAGAGAGGGACAGTTGGGACTGTTAGGCCGTGTTCACACGGCTTATTTCAGAACGTATTTACGTTGGATTGCCGATCGTAAATGCGTTCCGAAATCGGTTGAAAATCAGTTGCAAATAAGTGTCACTAAGTGTGGCACGTATTTCGCGACGGATTTACAATCCCCATTCATTATATGGGGTGAATCTGTCGCTAAATCCGGCAAAATAATTGACTTGCACTTTGTTTTTCCAGCCGTATTGGGGCCGAAACTCCGGGGCGGAATTAGGGCACGGAAATACTTTTCGTCTGAATGACACGTATTTCCCATTAAAAGCAATATTAAATTGCCTGCAACTTATTTCAGACTGATTTCGGAACGTATTTACGATCAGAAATCCGACCATAAATACGTTCTGAAATAAGCCGTGTGAATGAGGCCTTAGGGCGAGCAGCCAATCAGGAGAGCTGAAGGCGGCGGAGCTGGAGGTCAGGCAGACAGTTATAGGCCCCTTAGGAGTTAGTAGTATAAGTATGTTTGTTGTGTATAGTTCCAGTTGAAAGCAGAAAGTTAAGGGGACCCCTGTCTATCCAGGCGCCAATAGACAGGGCAGGCCGAGGCAGAAAAGAGTAGCCTGACTCACTACTATACCTGAGATTGAGGAGGCACGGAGACAGAAAAAGAGAAAGTAGAGTTCCAGGTGGATTGGACCCTAAAGAGAGTCAGGCAACCCAGAATTACAGGTGGGCAGTTTGGGAGACTGCCGGAAAAGTCAAGGGACCCATTTAGTGGACAGTGTGTGTCCTGTGTCGCCGGACGCCAGCACCTTGCACAGCTGGGCTGGGACGGAGGTCAGCGCCAGTGCCAGCTGTGCCTTGCTTCATAATTATGTAACGTCCACAAGAAATATACCGTGAGTAAAGCCTGAAGTTCCCCGGAAAACTTGTCGTTTGCGGTTATTGATGCCGGTGCACCACCCCATCACTACACGTCTTGTAAGAATATCGGTTAGGAATCAGATTCCTTCCGGCTGATTCCTTTTTGATTATTGAAGGAAGATGGTGGCAGCGGATATTTTTGGGGTGCTGGAACTGTCGTGTGGTGCGATTTATGCTTGATTCGCTACCTGAGTGAGAGGTGAGCGCAAGTGAAGATAAATCTACCCCATTACAGTGGCCCCCAGTCACATGCTGGTGAGTGTGTACGTGACAAATTGGTGGCAGCGGTGGGATATTTTTCTTTTTATTGCAGCATTAGTGCTTGGTTTAAGCAATTATTCCCTGCACTAAAAGACTGGCTGTATCTTTGTGAAGATTACACCAGACTTACAAGATCTAATCAATTTGTCACGTACACACTCACCAGCACGTGACTGGGGGCCACTGTAATGGGGTAGATTTATCTCCACTTGCGCTCACCTCTCACTCAGGTAGCGACTCAAGCATAAATCGCACCACACGACAGTTCTAGCACCCCAAAAATATCTGCTGCCACCACCTTCCTTCAATAATCAAAAAGGAATCAGCTGGAAGGAATCTGATTCCTAACAGATATTCTAAAAAACATGTGAAAATGCTTACAGGCCACCTCACTGCTCTCCAGCAGCTACAAAAAAAAAATACACTCCTTCAAGGAAATGGATCCGTGCAACAACAAGAACCAATGTATTACTGGTACCTTTAATATGAACGATGTACAGTGCTTACATGAACAAAATATAATAACAATGACTATGACATACACATCAATACAGTTATGAAAATAAAAAAGGAGAAAATGAGAAAGAATTCACACTTACAAGGTGTTTCAGCTTTCAGATCCTGGGGTAAGGATGGAATATGGGACACAGCTCAATCCAGGATTGACCCCCAAGCTATGAACACAGATTTTAGTCTGGTCACGTGCTTTATAGGCCCCAAAACTCTGTCCAGGTTTCCCCTCCTCTCTCATATTTGCCTACTCTTTTACTGGCTGAAAATATAATGAGGTGGGTGGACACATGATTGTCTTATGGGGGTGGTTGCTCACTATTGCCACAGATGGCAATCACGGACTGCGCTTCTGCTGTGGACTGGTCAGTGACCTCTGCCTGCTATACCCAATGATTTTATGAGTGGGGGGGGTCGTAGGTCATCAGGTATTCTGGACAGCTTGCATATACAACTTTGGCCATATACGCATAAAACCCATGTTATCTAAACATTTCAGTAATTAAAACAGTCAAAAGGCTGGAGTGAGAATCTGCAGACCCATGCTACAAATTCCATTCACACAGAGCTACAGGAATTCTAGACTACAATCTAAGAAATGGTTTAAGGACAAATCAGAATACATTTAATTTTCAGTGTGCTACATTACACCTCCCCCTTTTGGAGTGGGCGTGGGGGACTGGCTCATCTGCCATATCCTGAGCCCACCTCCGCCTCCGTACTCCCCTGGCAAGAGAGACCATCTGCGTTACCATGTTCAATGCCCTTTCTGTATCTGAACTATCAGATATCGGGCGTTGGAGGACTCCCGCTGGGCGGTACATATCACACGTTACATGTGGGGACACATTACCTCTATGACTGGGGTCTAAAGCCTTACCCACCTCAGACCCCGGGGAATAACCTTGGCAGAGATTATCCCACAGTTTGGCTTTGGATCCAACGGCTTGGAACGGATCACCATTACACTCCATGGCCTTGGATACGCCCCTAGGGCAGGCAGGAGCATACATAACTTGTTTGGATACACTTCTACTCTGCATAACAGATTGACATGCATCATTGGGCTCAGGCACATCCACTGAGCTGTTGGTGTCATGGACAACAGACTCAGGGATGTCCATCCTCCACATTACCCTCTGGGAGACACCCTCAGGCTTAGATACATTATTATTGTTTACAACAGTCTGAGATACACCCTCAGGTTTGGATAAATCATTATTGTCCATAACAGTCTGAGATACGCCCTCAGGCTTGGATAAATCATTATTGTCCACAACAGTCCAAGTCATGCTGGCAAGCTTAGATACAGGGGCACCCAGCATTACAGGCTGGGATATGTCAGCAAGGTTCATAACCGTATCGAGAGTATCTGTGGGCTGGGATACATCTGGGGCCCACAACACAGCTGTAGGTAAATTGATGTCTGGCCCAACCAGCCTAGACACCGTAACATCCCGCACAACAGGCTGAGATACATCAGCAGGCCTCATAACAGGCTGTGATACATCCACAGGCTTAGATACATCAGAGTCAGAGCAAGTATCACAAAACATAGTACAAGACATTTCCTCCTCAGGTGCTGGGGGGTCCTTGATAGGAGGAGGGGTGACATAGGGATAGTCCCTGTTAACACCATGGGTTTCTGGCGACACATCAGTGGGGCTGCTATCAGGGATCCCCAATTCTTTAGACTCTGATTTGGCTCCTTGTTCCCAATGCACTCCGTGATTATCAGACTCCGCCGGGGGCAGAGCTGGCTGGCCTGTCAACTCCTCTGCCCTGTGATCTGATACTGGGAGCATGTGAGAGCTGTGACTGTCAGCAGAAGAGGGGTGGAAGGGGGTTGCAGACTCTTCCACCTCAGCTTGCAATTTGATCTCTGCAGAACATTTCGCCTTGGGCTAGTCAGCCGACACACAAAGCTGAGGCTTGCAGGCATCCTGACTATGGGTCACTGGTGTGACATGAGGACAGTCATTTTGCACAGTACACATATCAGTGGCATCATTCAGAAGTACATCCACTGTCAGATCCCACCGCTGCCACCAATTTGTCACGTACACACTCACCAGCACGTGACTGGGGGCCACTGTAATGGGGTAGATTTATCTCCACTTGCGCTCACCTCTCAATCAGGTAGCGAATCAAGCATAAATCGCACCACACGAATGTTCCAGCACCCAAAAAATGTATCCGCTGCCACCACCTTCCTTCAATAATCAAAAAGGAATCAGCCGGAAGGAATCTGATTCCTAACAGATATGCTAAAAACACGTAAAAATGCTTACAGGCTCAACTCACTGCTCTCCAGCAGCTACAAAAGAAAATACACTCCTTCAAGGAAATGGATCCGTGCAACAACAAGAACTCATGTATCGCCTATATTACGCAATTTTTGCCATCTAGTAACCTGCACATATTCTTACTAGCGCAACCATAATGTTAATTTGGCATTCTGTGAAAATGGGCTTGAAACCTCTGACTTACAGCAAGCTGATAAAATGTGCTAGAAAGCTGCAGCATTACTTTATGTATATCACAAGGCATTATGAAAATGGGTGCAGAAGCCACGCGCTTGTTGGTTGTACAATTTCAGTTGTTTTGACCCACTGAGTCTTGAGAAGCAAAAAGGATTTTTTGCCAAGCCAGCTAAACCTCATCTGCAGCCATCGTGTTTCGGTTTTTGTACCCTCTTCGTGCGAGCAGAGAGATATGGCTGGCTTGGGGAGGCTGGGTAGCTCAGGAAGCTACCCGATGCCTCCCACACAGGAAGCCAGTATCTTCTCTGCTCTGCACTGAAGAGGGACAAAAATCCCGAAACAGCGTTGTCTGCAGATGAGAGATACTGGCTTGGCTAAAAAATCCTTTTTGCTTTCTCAAGACTCGGTGGGTTAAAAGCAAACTGAGGATTTGTTACAACCAACAGAGGGCACAGTGGGCTTCTCAGCCCCTTTCCCATAATGCCTTGTGATATGCAAATGCTAAGTAGAGGGCGAAAAAGCAAAACAAAAACTCTACAAGCCGTTCGTTCGGTGCTCTCCTTAAGGAGAGATCTTCCCTTCCTTTATTTATGTAGACAAGCTTTAATTCTTTCTCGCCACAAGGATATTTGATTACATTGTTTTTTCTTTTTTTTACCAGTTGCCATTCAAGAGCCATAACTTTTATTTCCCCCCTACATAGCCTCAGGCAGGGGGTTAATAGGGGTATTAAGATGGCAGCTCTTGGAGCCTTCTTAAGGCACCTGGCTGCTATGACAACTGGTCAGCACCCCGTGATCTGGTCATGGGTGGCAAAATAGAACACTATACACTTTTTCAACTACTTGAAGACCACGTTCACATGTACTAGAACAGTGAAGTAGTTAAAGGGGTTGTCTCACTACATCGATTCATCTTACCTCAGTCCTGTTTTCTCAATTTCATTTTTGAATTTACTGGCCTGTACTAATGAGCTGCTGAGGACGCTAGGTCCTGATAGTGACCAGCGCTGGCAGACTATCAAGAGAGATCGAACAGGTCTGTAGCTATAGCAACCTGAGGAGCTGATGCAGCTCATACAAGAGGGGATATCTAGGATTCGGTAGGACACTGTGAATGGATTCACATATTGAAAAGTGACTTTTTTTTGAAGGATTTTTCACATAAAAAAGCAATCCTTAAAGTGAGACAACCCCTTTAAATAGTGGGAATATGCAGTACCTTCCATCATGGCCACTAGCAGCCAGTAAAAGCTGTAATTAATATTCATTACCAGTTCTGTATGAAGTGGGCTCGGCCCATGAGCTTGCTCCATACTCTGTTACTGACCGCATGACATATAGTTACGACATGCATCCGGAACGGGTTGAGACATTCAAAAAAATGCAAGGCTATAAGGCGTGCAGAAGTGGCAGTGACACTTGGGTTCTAGTACCAGAACTTGGCCCGAAAGGGGGCCACATAAGACCCCAATGTTATTAATGGTAGTAGGTGGAGAGCTCTGTTACTGGTTTTGCATTGGGACCCAGGAGCTTCATGTTTCCCTCTGGATAAATTGGTAATTATGGTTCCTTGTGTTTGGTCTCCAACACAGTAGTGTTAACCCATATTGATTACATTGCTCTTGTAATAGGATTAGACAATGTTGTCTCACTTCATTCAGCTTAAGCCATTTTTATTTTCTTGTGGCTCATTTTTTAGTAGACCCTCATTTTTTATCATTTAGTTATAAAGAAGAATCCTCCTGAGCATCTGGTGTGCCCTGTCTGGTTAGGATTCCCTATAAATGACATTTTACAGCCCTGTTCACTTCTTGAACACCTACTTAATTATTTGTCTGGAAGAGTTTCCTGAAATGTAAATGTGCAGGGATAGTGCTATTAATTGTGATTTCTTCTGTCCATAATTGGGTGGTATGTTGTATACTTGAATATATCAGGATTATTCAATTACAATGTACTAAAAGCGCCAGGATCCAAAACAATGAGAGCTCTCAGAGCCTCTGTCATCAATCGCCATTTGCCACGGCTCAAAGTAGAGAAAACAGTGGCCACAGATAAGAGAACTGCTCCAAATGGATCCACTTAAATTCTCCAGATATCTCTGTGTGCCAGCACATATTACAAAATTCAAGTAATCCAGAATTATTGCTGCCCATGATGGAGGAACCATATTGCTTCCCATTACTGATCTACTCTTCATTCTGACTTTGACAAAAATAAAACCGGTAGCAAATACATAATGAAAAGTCTACGTAAAATGCTACTGGCATCACTGCTCAGCAGTGGGAGCCATGATGTGTGGTGTACATGAAAAAAACTTTGAGATTCTTAGTTCACATGTTTTGATCAAAAAATGTTTAAGCCACCCCCCGGCTTACAACGAGATCTCAAGGCGGGTGGTCCTACGCTATCTTTACCTCTCAATAGAGCCAAATTCAGACTTCTCATTGGGTCAACCGGCCTCCATAATCCAGAGAGAAAAATAAAAAAACACCAACCTTGCAAGCATACTGCACTGATTTAACAGCCTGTGGAGGTGGGCGGGGTGCAAGAGCCGGGGGTGGCTTAAATTTTTTTTGATCAAAACGTGTGAACTAAGAATCTCAAAGTTTTTTTCATGTATGATAGCATAAATGCTTCTTTAGAGGTTTCTATGTATGATGAGTAGTGTGGCACTTGACTACCGTGGTCACTCACTGGCTGTATCCGTCATGCGTTGCCGATGTGTGAACAAAGGTGGGGAGGCTTCTGTGCTGGATCAGTGGGGGTTTGGAGAGATGATTTGTTTATTTTTTATTTTTATTATTTCTGTTTAACATTACATTTGCTGGTTTGTGTGTGTATACAGAAAGGGAAGATTTCTCCTTAGGGAGAGCGCCTATATAGGTGTGTGGAGATTAGTAATGGCCTTTTTGCACTCCACGAAGCATCTGCATATCACACGGCATTATGGGAAAGGAGCTGAGAAGCTCTAGCGCCCTCTGTTGGATGTAGCAAATCCTCAGTTTGCTTTTGACCCACTGGATCTTTGGAAAACGAGAAGGGATATTTAGCCAAGCCAGCATAACTCATCTGTTTACGGACGTTTCGGGGTCTTGCCCCTCGTCAGTACAGAGCAGAGCGATGCTGGCTGAGTGTGAGGCAATGAGTAGCTCAGAAAGGGAAGATCTCTCCTTAGGGAGAGCATCTATATAGGCATATGGAGTTTCAAAAGAGCCTTTTTCCTTCTCGCTTTCCAAAGATCCAGTGGGTCAAAAGCAAATTGAGGATTTGTTACATCCAACAGAGGGCGCTAGAGCTTCTCAGCTCCTTTCCCATAATGCCTTGTGATATACAGTATACAGGCAGTCCCCAACTTACAACGTTTCGACTTACATCCGTCCCCTAGTTACTAACAGAGTCTGATGGGGCATGGCTTCGTGTGGTGATATCACACTCTGAGTCACACCCCATAATAACGTCACAAGCCTTTCTTTGCCCACCATGTCTTTTGGCCGACACAGCAGCTCTTTTTTAATTTTTCACCCGCCTTTACACTGGGAAGCTGGAAATGGCAAGTCTGTTCATACTGTCTTCCCCCGCCCTTTCCTAGCTCCAATGTAAAATACAGTACTGTATCGGCACCCATACAATTAGTATATGTGTGGTATTCTAGCAATTGCAGCTGTGGAACTACAAGTACCAGCATTCCACACCTCACGTACTAATTGTATGGTTGGTGATTAGTACATGTGTTTCGCATGTGCTGTTGTGGCATGCTGACATTTGTAGTTCCATGTTCCAAAGCAGATAGTAGCTGTAAAACTTCAAGCTCCAGCATGCCACAGCAGCTAGTTCCTGTGGAACTACAAGTGCCCGCATGCAACAGCAGAACATGAGACACAGAAAGTGAGGTGAAATCTTCTAAACATGGGTACAGACAGCTAAACAAATTTTATAAACCATACCATGCACTATCCAAAACTATATATTTTTTTTTTTTTACTGGAGTTACATTTAATGAATATACTCGTTTCGACTTAAATACAAATTCAACTTAAGAACAAACCTACAGTCCCTATCCTATATGTAACCCGGGGACTGTCTGTATATAATGTATGTGTCTATACCTCACCCTCTATGGCCTACAAATTTCCTACATAATCCCTTTTAAGGATTAATACCCAATATTACTGGAGGTCTAATGTGTTTTGAAGGTTAATACCGAATATTCCTGGAAGTCTAGGGTGGTTCAGCAGTTCACACCTAATATTTTGGTGGTCTAAGATGGTGAAAGGATTAATGGCTTTACTTGTGATGCTTGGCATGAGATTTAACCAATAATTAAATTGTTGAGATTAAGGTGTTAGTTTTCATAACTAGCGCAAGGAGACCAGACACCTTGAAGGTTCTGGTCTGAATTTACTTAGGAAATACAGTAGATTTTATTAATAACATAGTGTTACATTGTCATACCACCCAAGCATTTTTTTTTTCTTTTTTAAAAAGAACAGTCCATACTTTTCACCCAAATCCATCCGTCCAATCTTACTTTATTACTGTCCCTCTTTTTGTCCTGATGAAACCATTTGCAATGGTTAATGTGCTTCAGAAAGTATCTGGCTGCTGTAATATCCTGATTTCATCCAATTTGTACCTTTTTAAAACATACAGAAATTTACTTAAAAAAAAATGGAACCTTCACACTGCAAAACCATTAGTGTTCCTTCCTACCATCCGAAAGCTTGTGAGTTGTACATTGGCGTCCAATTACAATAGATAATAGCTCTTTGTAAACCTCGATTGACCAAGACTGATTCTTGTCCGAAAGTTAATGGATTGGGTGAGACTACAAGGTCATTTGTCTTTTTCGTATTTCGGTTCCAACAGCAATTTCCATAAAAATGTCTGATGAACTAAACTAATCATTTTTAGAGGGGTTGTCTCACTACAAGGATTGCTTTTTATGTTAAAGATCTTGCAAAAACAAGTCACTTTGCAATATGTGTCCATTAACAGTGTACTACCTATCTCTAGATGTCCACTCTTGTATGGGCTACATCAGCTCCTCAGGTCGCTATAGCTACAGACCTGGCTTCTACTGCAGCCTAGTGGAAGACAGTAAACACGCCCCTGAATTCAAAGTGAAACCAAGAAAACAGGACTGAGGTAAGATGAATCAGTGTAGTGAGACAACCCCTTTAAGTCTGACCATGAGCATCCCAACCTAAGGCTAAGAAAGTACTAAATTATTTGAGTAGAATGGAAATGGGCAAATAATAGGATAGAAGCCTATGTACCAGAGTTGCTGTCATGGATCACCTGTGGCAGATGGTAGATCCCCTAGGTTGCATGCAGGATTTAGTATAGGGCTATCCCAAAGAGCAAAGTCTAAGAAACCCCTTGGTTTTTAACCTCCCAACTACTATACAGGGAGAGTTGGCATGTATGACTATGGGGCCTAGAGGCCCGAGGGGTCCCACCCAGGTCCAAGAACATTCTGTATTTTTGTCGGGTTGAACTAGTTGGTGGCTGTCTTGCAGAACTTTGTGGAACTCTCTAAGTCCCTTACCCTTGAGGAAGCTGCCACTAAAGTAATGATACAAGTGGGGTTCTCTCCATCCCTACTAGCAGGACCTTGTTTCGTTCTTTGCCTTTTTTTGCTTATTCTTTGTTGACTTTTTGCTTGTTTTTCTTTTTGCATGTTTATTTTCCTTATTCATTCTATTAATCTTCCATTAGTGATGTTATTTGTTTGATTTTGGGTCCTGTAATCTGGAGGAGAGGTCTTGAGTGTACTTACAGACACCAAACCTGTTCATTGTGGTTTTAAAGGGGTTGTATCATTACATTAAATGGTCTTCAGAATAAGGGGACAGTGAAAACAAGCAACTTTGCAATTCGATGTCATTTGCAAAGCTGTCTAGTTTTCACAGGATCCCTTATGTTCGTATTGTGTAAACACTGTTCCCCAGTGCCAGTCGCATTCCTCCTCCTTGCATTTCATTGGCTGACGACTTTACTAATTTACATTCTGTCTGGCCCCCGGTCGTATTCATGGGAGCGTGCATTCCTGCGCCTCTCACTCAGAATAAGTGGGCGGCAACAATTTCACTCTGCACAGCTAGCAGCTCCACAGTAACACTGTAGCTGCTTCTACAATCAGAAAACAGCAGAATTGTGCCTCGGTGCCTAATGCTGCTGCGTGTAAACATAGAAGGGAGATAGATCTGTGCTGCTCTGGATGAGTTCATAGAAGACTGTATTCAACTGTAACAAACCTCCAGCTGAGAGAGGAGAAGCGATCAGTGCTCTGAGTTCATAGAAGACTGTCTAAACTGAATGCAGGCCTGTGGTATGCAAGCAGCCGTTACAAAATAAGACTGCATAGGTAGAGGAACGACACAGTGACATGTGGACTCAGATGGGGGGGGGCACACTGATTCGGGAGCGAGCATAAACAGTGAAGGGGAGGATGATGTCACCCCTCTTCAGTTAAGAAACATAGATCTGGGCGGTGAAGAAACGCCCCTGGATTTGAGGAACTGAGAAAATCAAGCTACAAGAAAACAGCCACACTGATGAAGCGATACATCCCCTTTTAAGTGTTTAACAGCTGTTGGGAAAAACTCCCCTTTTTCGTATGGTAAAAATTTTACAACAAAATTTTCTATGGTTGTTTAGCTGTTTCTATTTGCCTTTTTCAATTTATTCATGCTACTGTTTGGCATCTAGCTTGCAACCATAACTTATTGATTGTGCCCTCTATCCTTTATAATCTTCACTAATATCTATGATGCTAATGCTTATACCTTTTCTTTATAACTTTTATGCTGTTTTTTTTAGTTTTTTGCTATTAGGTGGTGAGACCCAACTCATTTTGCTACAGGGTCCTATGGGTTCTAGTTATGGGCCTGGTGATCAGCAACACTAAAAGCCTACATTTTATCAGTATAAATACTGACACTAGTCTTGTTATGCTAATTTACAGGCTCTTGATGATCTAAAAGGTCACTGACCAGAATCTGGACTAGGTAGAGGCTCAGCCTTCACTATTCGGGAGCCTGATGCAACAGCATGACCAGACACAAGCTTTCCGTGAGCATTCTGCCTATGACAACTGGGTTGTTTAGTGAAGTGTTTTTGAGATCTCTTGGGGCTGATGATGTATTGAACATGTTCTTTGCACGGTTATGTGTGAAGCTATCATTAGTGACAACTCCCGATACGTCAGTCTTGCGGCAGTAATGTGCCGAGTCTCCATGCATATCATGAATGTCTGTGGATCATGCTGAAAATTGAGGGGATGACTAAGAACAATGCCTGAAGATGTTTTCACAGCAATATCCACTTTTGCAATTGCTCTGTTATTACATGGTGATAAGCCTTGAGCAACAGTGCTGAACATCTGACTGTGGCAGGCTTCTGGTCTCTTCTTGCCCGTCTCTTCTGGTTGTGGCGAAGGCTTTTCCCCTCTGCATTCACAGTGCAGGTTTACTATGAGCCAAGTCCCACTGTAACCTACAGAAGGTTATTTTGGCCTCTGTATGGGCCTTGTGTGTTGGGGCTTGCTGGAGGGGGGGGGGGGGCAGAGAGCTATGACTGCAGTAGAAAAAAAGTATATCATTTTTATATAATTTATATAGCGACATTATATTCCACAATACAGAGACTGTAATTATTCACGTCGTTCCCTGTCCCCACTTGGGCTCACAGTCTAAATTCCAGATATCAGTCTTTTTTTTTTTTTAAGTGGGGAAACCGTAGTTCCGGAGAAAACCCACACATATTTGAAGAGAACACACAAACTCCTTGCAAATGTTGTCTTTGGTGGAATTTGGACCCCACGTATGTAGCTATGTAAAATTTTGGATCCTGGCTGGTGGTGGCTCTGGGGTGAGAGATAGGGTCTCCACTGGAGCAGATTGGTTCTTGCCTTGTGGGTTTCAGGGCATTAACCAGTGGGGAGGCTGGGCTGAAAATGCTTGTCCCCACCCCTCCCCCTTTAACCACATTTTACCCAGCCTTGGTAGAACTTGATGGACACGTGTCTTTTTTTTTTTTTCAACCGTACTAACTATGTAACTATGTAAGGCAACAGTGCTAACCAGCGAGCCACCGTGCTACCCATGCAGTATTTGTTCTAACATAAGGTGGTATGTATTAGTGCATCTCATAAAATTAGGATATCATTGAACATTAAAGGGGTTCTTCAAGACTTATTTGTTATAGGGCTCACAAATGTATTATATTAAACCTTGTAATTCACACTGTAATGAGTCTATACAATATATGGGTTTCTCTATTTGACTTAAATTATTGATATCAATTATCTTTTCAGTGATATTCTAATTTTTTGAGATGCACTAGTATGTTGGAGGACATCGATTGGCATAAACATAGTTGTATGACGGACATGTAAGTCTGAGATTACCTTGATGTGTAACCTAAATGGAAGCCTCACACCACACCTTCTCTTCAATATTGTAGAGCTGAAAGCAGGACGCTTATTTTCCTGTTTCTCAATATACTGTAGAATTGGATAAAAACACACAGGAGGTTACAGAGGCAGTGGAGCCAGCTGGCCCCAAGCTGTTTCTGCTAGACCTCACTTTTATGTTTTTAATATTTTATGAACTGTTCTTGCATGACTTGACCCGTGACAAATTTAAAAACCTAACCCCACTTTTTCTTGATTTAACAATAACTATTTCATTTGAAGTACAGCAGTAACCAAATCAGTTGACTTACTGTAACACCACAATTATTATTCTCTTTTTCGCTGTATATTAAACACAGGGTGATGAATTATTTAATGGGTTTCACCACTATTTTGGCATATGAAAGTTATGTTTTTTTTTTTTTATGGTGCAACCTGGTTAGTGTAAAAAAAAAAAAAAATTAAAGTTTTTCCACATAGTTACACCACTTCCTTTTCAAGAAGGTGAAAAAGGCTTATTGCGGCACAACAGATTCACTTTAATTTTACATCAGAAATGTATCAGTGCCGATTGGTTAGCATGGTAGCCGGAAGCCTAATGAACGCTTCCATAGCTGTCGTGTGACTGCTTCTATTATGTCCTCCCTCAGACAGGAAGTAATAGAACTCCTATGTTGGTATACCCAAGTAATTGTATCTCCTACTGGGCAAGTACCATAGGGAGACTGTTGAAGGGAAAAAAAGGTCTAAAAGTATAAAATTAATAAAATGTATTTAAAGTTTCAATCACACCCATTTTGCCATTCTACAAATAAAAGAATAAGAAAAATAAGTTACACATAATTGGTATTGTTGCATCCATAAATGTCTTATCTATTAAATTACAGCATCATTAATCTCGTACACTGAACACCATAGAAGAAAAAAAAAACATTCTAAGCACTAAAATTGCTGCGCTTTTTGAGTCATTTTACATCCCCTAAAATTGGAATAAACTGTGATGAAAAATTTGCATGTATCCCAAAACCCTACATATGTAGTTTCGCCCAAATCGCATCGACCTGCAGAATACAGATTGCTTATCTTTTATGCTTAAGGGTAAACTCTGTAAACACAAAACCCCCTGCAAAAAGGCACCATTTTTTTTTCTTCACCTTTCACTCCATTTAAACATGTTTTTTTATTTCCATTTACATTATATAGTATGGTCAATGGCACCATTAAAATTGGCTCTGTTCCAGCCCTTGGCTGAGGCTAGGCCAGAAGGCATGAAACCTTTCTTACTAATTTCTTACACTTTTAGAAGGTGGGGAGGAAGAACACAAGAGTGATGTAAACAACAACGGGAAGGGGTTACAATGTCTAGGCAGAGAATACTCTAACATATTTTATATAGGAGACTTCTATAGTGTTTCACTCAAATGAGACACAAAACTGATTAGATTGTTATTCACAATGACCATATATTCTACTGTCATTTTCTGTATCTTGACTTCTATTAATAATTCTTGTTTTACTTGGTATCATCACAAGTGGAGTAGTGGATCCTCTGGGTCACTATGAGAGATGAGACAAAACCACACCAGGGAGCAGAATCTAAGGAGACCCTCGGTTATTCTCCAGAACCTACAACCGGGCATTTTGGGCTTTGCTGCAGGAGTATCCAGGTTGCTACCCCTGGCGTAGCTGCTCATGGTGACAGCCGGGTTTCAGCATGATACCAAAAGAGTAGGATTAGGCATAGTCAGTAGCCAGGCAATCATAGTCAAAGTCCAGGCAATAAGGTCAGGGCAGGTAGCAAGCGAACTTAGTCAGAGTCCATACACCGGTCAAACACGAGAACATAAACGGCTCAAACAACTGTCAGGGAAGCACACCAATAACTGGCAGGGTGCTCAGGGGGAAGTGAGGTCATGAAGGGTCAGTGCATGGTGATTACCAATCAGCAGAGTGATAGCCCTTTAAATCTTAACCCTAGAACACATGACGTTAAAAATATACATATTAACGTCATGGGGGCCTTTTAGGCCCCATGACATAATTAGAAAAAAAACATTTTAAAAACTTTCAAAAGTCTATTTAAAATTGCTCAATAAAATATAAATAGGGCAACTTTTTTTTATAATTTTTCCAAAAATCTTTTTTTTCCCAATTTTACCAAAGACATAAAACACAAAAATGCATAAAATCTATAGCAAACTACTGCGCTAATTTTTATTCTAACTTTCTTTTCTATTATTTAGTTTTCCCAAACCCAATTCGAAAAATGTTTTTTTTTCAGAAGAGTGTTCTTTGCAAACAGTTTCCTTACAAGGGAACTATATCGTCATTTTCCTCTCTATGTTTCTTGGACACATGAAAAACGCTTTTTTTTTCCTTCTCCGGCTCGGGGAATAATCTAAACTGTACCCCAACCCCGTTTTTTTGCTTCTTTAGTTTGTTTTGGGCAAGCATTTCAAGTCGCTTCGCTCTATCATGTGAGGCATTACAAGTTCATGAAAAAGGGCCCTTAAACAATAAGCTTCCCCTGCCCTTTCCCTTGTGCAGAAATTCCCGATGAGTTTCTGTATAAATAATGAATAAATTTTTGGGGCTGCAACATCAAGCATTTTTTAAAAAAAGAAAACAAGGCCTTCGTTTTTTGTTTGCCTCTTAACAATTTTTTCCCCCACCATCTCATCATTTTATCTACCCCCCTTTTTTTGCTTTTGTAATGGGGATTTTTTTGGGTTTCAATTTTTTGGTTTTATTCTGCCCCAACACTGCAATCGTGATGCATGGTATGAGTAAAATTACAGATTTCTCCCCTTCTTTCGTTTTTAAAGAACCAAAGTCGTTTTTGTTTTTGAACCCAAAAGACACTCTCATAAAGTGCCCGTGAGTTTTGGTTTGAGTCTGCGGAATTCTCGTCTTTTTTTCTTTTTTGTACCAACAAGTGAAATAGCTTTTGCAAGCAGAAAAAGGGCCTAGTTCAAAATTGGGTAAAATAATTGCCCAGGGTGATTTTTCTACCGGAAGGGAATTTTGGGAAAGCAAGAGTTTTGACTATTTCAGACCCCAGTTTCCTTCTGTACTGGTCACCAACCTCTTTGCCACAGTTTTTAGCCTTTTTTTCCCAAAATAATTTGCAGAATCACACATCCAAAAGTTTTTTTATTCCGTATTTGGCGGGCCCGCTGGGAGTATTTATAAATTTGCGCGCCCTCTGAACGGTACAAGTTGTCATCTACATAACATTAGTATAGGATTGTAAAGTTTTGTGAAATTTTTTGAAAATTGTTCCAGATATAACTGTGGGGGCTAATTTGTCTTTTTAAAACCCGCTGCACGATTCCTTAATAAAACGAAGATTTTTCTAATTTCCTCATATCTGCCCCTGAATTGTCGTTATAGTGTGGTCAGAAAGGGGGTCCAAAAATAATTCTGGATTGGGGCATCAAGATTTTTGACTCCCTGCCAAACAGGAAAAGCCCCAATTATGCATAAATTTCCTCTTTTGGATATTTTTCCAGGACTTATTTTTTTGCAAGCTAGTCTTCCTACTAGGTTTGAACATAATGGGGACCTCTTCGAATTTGTCAGAAAAAATAATACAAAATCCCTTTTTAGGGGAAAAGTAAACTGGACTTCCCATGCTCCTTGAGCCTGTTTCCAATTTTGTGAAATGGGTCGTCCGACAAATGTTGGTTATTTTTCCCAAAAAACATTCGTTTTTTGGGTGTTCCTTTATACTTTTGAGGGTCCCTAGATTCACTTCTTCATCGAAGAATCACTGATGAGGATGTTTGATTTCTGGTGGGAGATATTTTCATCGGCAAAAATAGTTTTTACTTTTATTTTCCCTTTTAAAATAATCGCTTCAATCTTTGGGCAGTCAGACACTTGGAGGAAAACTGTGCCATTGCTGACTAGATGTTAAAAATGAAACAGATTTTCCCCTCAAAAGCTTATCTTACAAAAGGTCCTTTAGCAATTTGCTCACATGATACTTTCCTATACTTATATACACAGCTCCATTATGTGTTCAGAGGGCCTAGGGGATGTCATGGCCTTATCATCCCTCCAAAAATCAAACATCCTACTGTTTTATTCACACCCTGGCCCCTCCACCACATTACTGGTACAAATAAATAACTTTAACACAAAACTTCTGAGCATATAAAAACAGCGGGGCCAAAAGGCCCCAAATTTGTACAGATGTAAATTTTCACCAAAAAAGCATTGTTACCCTAATTTCCCTTTTAAAAAAAAATTTATGAACTGGGTATTTTCAACAAGACATCTTTAGGAATAAACCGGAGTTTCAAAATTCTAACTAATTTTTAGATAATAGCAAAAATGTAAGCATGGGGGCCTAAAAGGCCCCCAATATGCGTTCTAGGGTTAAAGAGCCCACCAGGGAATGGATATGCAAGTGGCAGACCGTAACAGAGCAGAAGCGGGGAGAGGTAAGTGTTGATGGCCTCAGGAAATGCAGACACAAGCGCATCCGTGATCCAGAGCAAGGACCGCGGCACTCATAGTTACAGTATCTAAGTATGGGATGATCTTTCAGCAAAAATATATATTTTTTTTCCTTTATTCATCTGTTCCATAACACTCGTGCCATCATGGACAACTACCTTTTTCCCCCGACATTTATGGGGCAGGGGGAACAACCCAGAAAACTTGCCCTTTTCCCCATTACACAACTTAAAGGATTCCAGACTTTTAGTACATTTTAAACACAATGGTAAGTAATCTTGTGTCCGATATCTTTGCTTTGGTCCCTGATTGACCTCTCAACAGTCACATCCACAGTCCCTTTTTTTTTCTAATATTATTCTCAACCATCCAGCACTTTAACGGAAGTATCACACACTCTCAAAGCCCAATAAGAAATTACAAATTAGAAAGTCAGAACAAAAGGAAAGATATTTACTTGCACGGTCTTCTAATATAGGCTAGTTTTTGACTAGTGCATCTGGACCCTGAAGTTTATAGATGAATGAGCAAAAACTCCACTGACAGTCAATGGAGGGACCAAACCAAAAAATAATTCAATCCTTCTATAAGATTAGGGTACACAAAAACCCAACTCCAAAAAGAGGGACTATCATGTGTTTTAGGAAAAGATTTTTGATTGGAAAAACCCTGAAGATGAGCGTTTTTCCTTTACCATGGCCACTTGGTCTTCCAGTCCATGCAACTCCTTGCACCTAATGGTCTGACATCTGATCAAATCCTGAACGATGCACCCAAGGAAATATTGTGAAATTCATCTGAAATTTAGAGAATGTTTCCTTCCTTGGGCAATGGGCCAGACACCTTGACTGTTCTGTTGGAATCTGAATTTATTTAGAAACTTCGAATGATTTCATTAATAACATACTGCAGGTATACATTGGTATTCAATCAAGAGAGACTCTTACCACCATGGAAACCTTGATTAATGAATAATAACTTTCCCTAGCTTCTATTCCATCACATACATGCACTCCTTTACAAAAAGAAAATCCCTTTTATCCAATGAACTAAACCAAATTATTTGTCTGACCATGAACATGATTTATGTTGTTTCAACCCAAGGCTCCGAGATTAATTTTCTAAAGCAAGGTCAGTTTAGTCTTAATACATTCAGCATTAACAACATGCTTTTACCATAATATTAACCCATTTTATCCAGATACAAACTTAACACAACAACATATTATACTAACTTTGTTAACATTAAAGGGGTATTCCCATTCCATTGATTTATAATTAAAGGGGTTGTCTCACTACAAGGATTACTGCTTTAGATGTTAAAGATCTTGCAAAAACAAAGCACTTTGCAATATGTCTCATTTAACAATGTCCTACTTATTCCTAGATATCTCCTCTTGTATGGGCTACATCAGCTCCTCAGGTTGCTCTAGCTACAGACCTGCTGTCCTCACTGCAGGACAGTAGTATCCAGTAGAAGCCAGTAAAGCCTGTAAACATGTCCCTGAATTCAAAAATGAAACTGAGAAAACAAGCCTGAGGTAAGATGAATTGATGTTGTGAGACAACCCCTTTAAGCATGTAGGCAAAGGTAAATAAAGACATCAAATACATTGCTATTTTGTTTCATTTTAGAGTTAGGGCAGTTCTTATTTCCTGCTTGTTTACACAAGCTTCTCTAGCTACTGATCACCCCTCTCTGCTCCAGCAGTGGCCAGGCAGGTTATATTACCTCATCTGTGTTTTATCAGAAGGGCAGACATTGCCTCTCAATCTCTAATCTTTTCTTTCTAATGAGAAAAACTCTAATCTTTTAAAGGGGTTTTGCCATGAAGTAAAACTGATGTGGGAAGTTTACAAATGAAATAATAAACATTTTCACCATTCATTATTATTAAAAATTCTGACCAATTTTTGTTTTAGCTGCTCCTTTAGTGATCCATTGTTTGCAGCTCATCTCATCTGACACAGACATGCTCTGTTTGGCTTTCTCCTAATCTATATATTATTCTCCAGCCCTTAAAGGGGTTGTCTCACCATGCTGAATCACAAAGCCACAGCCAGCATCAGTCAGGTTAGGCTGTGGGTGGGTCTATAGCAGTGATTGGCATATCAGGTCTGCTATTCCAGAGCTTGTTGGCTATTATTGAGATGAGTGGTTTATAATTTGAAGTGCTCAAAATGTCAGAGCTCTAAGGAATTAAACTTTTTATCATTAACTTAGGTAAACAAACGCCTGTGCTAGAGTTAAGACTCAGCAGGGAAACACCCACTATGGTTGAAGGGCAGCTTGTTGAGCAATCGGATAAGCGAGAGCAGGGGGGAGGTGGTCAGGAACCTAGATAAACTTGTGTATATACTAGCATTACATGAAATCTCCTTAACTAAAATTAAAGCAGCAATGTACTTGGTAATAGTCTTCACTTACCTTTCCCTACATGTTAAAAGCTAATCATTGTGGTGAGAAAACCACTCTAATGTCTTTCACAAGACCTAATGCACTGTATCAGTTTTCCCTGAGTGTTCCTTGTATGAACTTCCTATGCAATTTATTACAACAATATGGGAAATAGTTTTTTTTTTCCCCGTTGCATAATTCTATTTCCATATTAGCACTATTAAATAATCGCTTGTGAGATGTTTAATTAGAACACGGTTAAACATAATCAAATGTGAGAAACCCAGTCTTTAATGGACTTTGCAACAAACTGGTAATAGGGGCTGATTGTAAACACTGAGCGTTCATCAGAGACTGGATGACAGTAATCAACCTTGTGTTGGGTAAACCTGTAGGAGTCCTCATCACATTTACATATATTAAAATGATGCAATCTTATGAAATGTAGATCAGTAGGTAGAATCCAACATTTAGATTTATGAACGGTGCAATGACATGGTGATAGTAGTGCCAATGTCTGAAATAATAAGGTTGTATGCATGGATGACTATCTTTTTGGCTAGTTATATGGAAAAAAGAAATTAATTTGATGTAGAACTTATTCTTATTTCTGATTAGCTGGTGACATCCTCAGACATGACGTTATGGCTGAATTCTGAGTATAGGTCAACATGCATTGTGCCTTCTAAGCTTTCATTTTTGACACTTATAATACGTTAAAATGACCATCTTCCAGCAATTAAAATATCTTTGTAACATGCCAGGTACCCTACGGAAATACCTAGGGTCCTTTTCCTTGCGCTATTCTGGCCATGAGTTATGCACATGCATCGATTTCTGGCATTAAGACCCTTACCGGCATTTGATTCCGAGTTATGTCATGATATGAGTAACTGCGTATGGAGGAGGCTCATAAGCGGAGCCTAGTCCATACACAATGGGTGTTAGCTATAGCTGCCACCTGCCTTCATTGGTCAGGACTAGAGCTGACTCTGATCCTGGCAATTAAACTACTTAGATGCCGCAGTCAAAATTACTACGGCATCTAGACAGTACTACTGAAGGGGTAACCCACTTCCACCTTTTGATCAGCCCCTCCATTATGTAATTACAGGGTCCTGATCAGTTGATAAAAACATGTTATTTATCAAAATACAGACAAAAATGACTCAATTATTGTCACTTAGAAATTCTGGTTAGTCAGATAATATATGAGAAGGGAGAAACCTGCTCCACCTCACAAATGTTTTTTCTAGTACATTATATGATAGAGTAAATGGAGCCATTAAAGGCCTACCACCTGTCTCACAAAAATAAGCTTGTATGGGTATATAGACAGAAGAATGAAAAAATGGTGGCTCATAGAAACAATGGAAACAAAAATCTGTGTTCAAGAATGGGTTAAAGAGTCAATGCTTCTCCATTGCCCCTGACCTCAGCCAATGGAAAAATACGGCAACCATTTTGAGGATCCTTCCCCATCGCTTTGTGCCTGAACTAGAAAGTCCTCTAGGTTGCTGAATCTGTAATGGTAGGTTAGTTCCAGTTAGACCCGGTGTTTTTTATTCTTAAACATGTCTTCTTGTGCGTTGCCTGCCCTTAACTTTGCTGGTCTGCTACTTTAAACTAAACTCTACCTTCTTGTGCACCATATGACTACAATTTCTTTGCAGTGACTTGAGCTTTTCTATTAGCTTTGGCTAATTAGATTACTACCGTTTGTGATGAAATCACTACAGTATATTAATACATGTTGATTGTTTGTTCAACAATAAATGTGAATTCTTGTTCTTAAAAAAAGACATCCCTTAAAAATAAGTCTTAGCTCGTCCTTAGGAGCAAAAATTAATATAAGACACTGTCTTATTTTCAGGGAAACAGGGTATAGGAGTAACAACCTGGTGGTTCTCTTTGGGCAAATCCAGAGTTCTTTATGGGGTTAGTGTGAAGAACACAGAATCCCTGAAAACCTCTCTGCCTAGTTTAGCCCCATGTTAAATCTGTTGTTTACCCAGTGGGGCCATCCTGCAAACCTCATTATGATCTTCTGGCTTAGTTTCCAATATGTCTGAGCTGCTCTATACTGTGGTGGGGTCTCCTTTGACTTCAGTGGAGCTCTCTTAGACATATTATGCATTCTTGAACATACTTTTGGACTCCATTTTTAACAAATCTGCAGGGATCTATTGACTTTTAGCAAGCAAGTTCATAAACAACAACCACTTTGGACTGAGGCACCAAATTATTTCACATCATAGACCGTATCACTGAGACCATTCATACCATGGACATGGGCATCAACCGTGAGGAGTTATATTCCATGATATGGCAAGTACTGAACACCAAGACTATAGATATAGATTCATGGATTACAACCCCTCACGGTTGATGTTCATGGTATGAATGGTCTCTGTGATACGGTCTATGATGTGAAATAATTTGGTGCCTCAGTCCATACAGTGGTTTTTTATGAACTTGCTTGCTAAAAGTCAATAGATTACTGTAGAGTTGGTAAAAATGGAGACCGAAACCATGTTAAAAAAAATGTATAAATATTCAAAAACAATCCATCATGCACTTGAGTGCTATATTACTGCAGAGTATTACAATCACCAAGTCACCACATGGGACTGGAAAAGTCAACCTATAATGACTCAGACCACCGTGACCATGCCCATCAGGTTCATGCAGTGTCAGACTGGGATGTCTAGGAACCACAAGTGGAGTTGACTCTAAGGGCCCACCAGTTGAGCTGTTTCTGGGCCCAACTGTGGAGTTTATTTTAGGGTCCCACCATACATTTACTGTAAATGACTGTATATTTCTCCTATATTCTGCGTCTTGCTTTTATCCTCTTTCCCTGCTTTTTTGCCTCTTCTGAGGATATATATGCAGTTAAAAAAAACAACTCCAGACCTACCATGTTCAGGGACCCATCGGGGGTTTCCCGTGTTCCCCTGTGGGCCAATCAGAGCCTGGGTTCATGGTCTTCATGGCTTAATTTCTAGACAACAATGGGCAATCTTCCACTAGACTACCAAACAGTGAACAATGGAATTTGGGCACCAAACCAGTAGATGCCAGTCAACAGAACACCAAAATAGACAACAAAATTTTGTATGGCCTCCTTCATATGTTTCTTGTTTATGCAACAGTCTTCGACCCTGATTTTTGGTCTTGTGGTCAGTATGGTTCTAACAGAACCCTTTTATTAGTCACTGAGTTGTAGTTTTATGAATAGGTCTACTTTTGTTCTGATTGCTCACCTTTTCCAGAGACATTTTTTACTAGTTCTTGGATAGGGCCAAGTAATCACCATTTACTGAATGACACAATTATGTAATTACTTTTAGCTATGGTAACCTTGATTCGTTCATGTGATTACTTCATGTGTTATGTGCACTTTATTTCACATTATTGTTTGATGCCTCTGACACCAAGGTAATACTGCTCGGTCGGCAGTGATTATGGCTTTTTGATGTAAAGTCACTGTTATGCAAATCTGTTCTAAACATTAGTACAGAGATGTCAGTTTCGAGTAACATTCTGACAAATCATTTTTATTTTCACAAACTTTAATGTTAAGGCCGTATGTTGAAACATAATTACTACCCTGAGGAATGAGTCGGTGCTCAAACCGAGTCAATTATGAAGATTGAAAATAAATGAAGACTGAAATACGAACACAATAGAAGCCATTTAAGAATATACAGCTTTGGTTCATGTGGGGGGCAGTTAACACATCAATATATTCAGTAAGGTTCATGGGTGAATGCAGAATTTTAAAGGGGGTTCTCGATCCTTGTCCTCGGTAGTCAAGTACTGCAAATAGTGTCACTACACCTGAGGCCATTGACTGGCTACGGTGGTCATGTCATGGTATGGCGTGTCATCACTCCATTAGTGAGGCACATGGGGGATACTGCAGTGATAACTCCATATAACTCACATTATAATAGTAAGTCCTTGTCCCCACGGGACCGGTTTGCGGCCTTTTTTTTTAGATGGTTTGCGGTTTTGCAAACCGTCTGAAAAACCGGCCGCAAACTTTTACATGGGCTGCTATGGAAAACCCGTGCAGCAGTCCCCACCGCACGGGTCTTCCGCCCGGCAGTTTTTCAGACCGCCAGCCACCCGAAAAACATAGAACATGTTCAGTCTTTCGTGTGGTTTTCGGACAGAATATGAACAAGTGAATGTGGAGGGGGAGGGCTCATCGCAGAGAAAAGCCGTCCTTCCACGGTCATGTGCACGGCACAAAAACCGGACAAATACCGGTCGGATAAACAGACTGGTATTTGTCCTGTGTCGTGTAAACGGGCCCTAAATTGAAAAGTAGCATAGACAAAGTCTAGGTGATATAAAGGCTATAGGTGCTATTAACTGTTAAACGTAAATTGTGACACATTACTAAATGTATAAAACTCTGGTGCCTATTTACCTATCCAAAGTTTTAAAAACACTGGTTAAATAACCATATTAAAACAACACGTTTCGCTCACTTATCCTAGCATGCTTCATCGGGTATCAGCATCTTTATCAGCATACTAGGATAAGCGAGCAAAACACGTTTTAATATTTTCATTTTACCAATGTTTTAAAAATTTTGTTTTAAATTTTGGATTAATAGACACCAGAGTTTTCCTAATTGTTCGCCGCATCAATTTACTTTTAGCGATTAATAGCGCCTGTAGCCCCTATACACTTAGGGCGACATGTATGAATTCTGGCGCCGATAGACCAGTTCCAAATCGCCTTAAGTTAGTATAGACTGCACCAGAATGTATGAACCTGTTCTTCTGCAGATCATACAAGTGCAGAGTAGTGCCAATACCACAAGTCTGGCTCAGGCACCACCTTTACCCTGGTCTGTTCTTCTGCAGGTCATACATACAGGTGCAGTATAGAGCCAATACCACAAGTCTGGCTCAGGCACCACCTTTACCCTGGTGGGTTCTTCTGCAGGGCCGACATACAGGGGCAGTATAGAGCCAATACCACAAGTCATGCTCAGGCACCACCTTTACCCTGGTCTGGCTGTTCTTCTGCAGGTCATACATACAGGGGAGTGTAGTGCCAATACCACAAGTCTGGCTCAGGCACCACCTTTACCCTGGTCGGGCTGTTCTTCTGCAGGTCATACATACAGGGCAGTGTAGAGCCAATTCCACAAGTCTGGCTCAGACATAACATTTAACCTGGTTTGGCTGTTTTGGCTTTTCTGCGCCAAAGTTTAGGCATCGAAGAATCATAAATGTGTCTACTTCCACTAATGTGGTGCGATGCCTCCAGAACGCCCCAAATCTTTGGCACGCAAAAAAGTGTATTTGGCGCGATACCGAGGCACTTATCGTGCCAAAGTTTGGAGTGCGCCTGTTCATACATCTATAGACCTGGTCTACTACAGCTTTTTGACGCCAGAATTCTGATGATGCCCCATTCATACATGTCACCCATAGACTTTATCTATGCTATTTTTTCTGTATCTGACCTGGACATCGTTCTTGGTGCGAAGAATTACGGTGAAGGTGTCTGTTAGCTGATACACAGACATTACGTCATGACTAATGTCAAGAGCAAGGAAATGAAGTTAGGTGCATGGGAATGATTTGAGAGAGACGTACAATACAGTTACTAATAAGAGACAAGGTGTCTCTATAATAAGTAAAGTAGCCTCATGTTCTTTATATAATGTCATTAAAGGGGTATTCCCATTTCATTGATTAGCTTTAAAGAGTATCTATCACTTCCAGGGAAACCTCATGAAATAACAGGAGACTAAGATAAAAACACTTCCTTAAATATGCTTCATTAGGAAAATTAAAGCATTTCACCTGTAATTCTGTTTTCAAAAAAAAGCGCTGGCCCTTTAAGACAGCTCTGAAGTCGGGCCAAGTTGGCACCTGACAGCTTGATGGATGACAGTTGTATCAATCTCCTGCCTCTGAGCTGGAAGAGTCCACTGTGCAGGGGGGAGCCTAAGTCTGCATCATGTACACACTGATTTTCTCTGGGCTGCTATGTCTGTGCTGGATATAACACTAGCAGCATTGTAATGTAGATGCCTATAAACCCTGTCACACTATGTCCTCAGTGTGCTGTGCCTGTTGTACTGTATGTAGCAGCTATGTCCTCAGCTCCCCCTGCACAGATGGTATAGCTCAACAGAAAGAGAATCCCTGCTACATACAGAGCTCTGCTAAGAAAGTAAAAGCAAAATCTATTCCCCTGTCTTAATGACATGAGCCCCCTGCATTGCTAATGACATGTATTGGAAAAAAAGTCTTATAATTTCATCTACTATTATATTTTGTGTGTTTGTGTGGAGGTGATAGGTACTCTTTAAACATGTAGGTAAAGGTTAATAAAGATGACCCCCCCCTATACATTGTGTTGTGATTTTTGCTTCATTTCTAAGTTAGAGCAGTTCTTATCTCCTGCTTGTGCTCAGAAACATTTCTAGGTTACCAACCCCCTCTCTGCTCTAGCAGCCCTGACTGAGATGGTGATGTTACTCCTTGTGGTGTTTTATCAGCAGCACAGGAGCTTGTTTTGTTCCTTAAAGGGGTTGTCTCGCTACATTGTTTCATCTTACCCCAGTCCTGTTTTTTTGGATTCACTTTGAATTCAGGGGTGTGTTCACTGGATTCCACTAGGTTGCAGTAGAAGCCCGGTCTGTAGCTATAGCGACCAGTGCTGACAGCCTATCAGGAGAGATCAAACAGGTCTGTAGCTATAGCGACCTGAGGAGCTGATGCAGCCCATACAAGAGGGGATATCTAGGAATAGGTAGGACACTGTTAATGGACACATATTGCAAAGTGACTTGGTTTTGCAAGATCTTTAACATAAAAAGCAATCCTTGTAGTGAGACAACCCCTTTAAAGCTTTGTAGCTTTTCGCCCTTAACTGGGACTAAAGTGTCCTATATCACTATAGTGCCACCAGAGGAGAAATTGGGCATTACACAGTGCCTATTCAGCTCAATGGACTGTCTTCTGTGATAGAGTGTATCCTGCTCTGAAGGACCAGTCCTATCCTACTTGTAATTGCTCTCCACTGTGCCTAATAGATGAGGATCCTGATAATGAGGACCTTTCTGTGAAGTTAGAATTTTACAGTGGAGTATATGAAAATAGGTTTTCTAAACTGGAGAATCCCTTTAAAGGCAAACTTTGCATCTTTACATAAAAATGAAGACGTGCAAAGGAACAATATGGACTCATGAAATGCTGTTGGCGTCTTATTGAATAGTACCACGCGGTACAAGAGTCCTACAGATGATGCAACTAATGACGGAAGGGGTCGTTACTTGTTGACCTGATATGGAGGATGTGGGTTTTTTAGTCTTCCTTATATCACTAGAACACTAACTGAAAAGTTGTGCTTCATACTTCCTCAGGTTCCTTCCTTTGTCACTTTGTGCAATACATATGTATAATAGGGAATCTATTATCGTGATACAAACACTTTTTTTACAACCCTGCAAATTCTTTACCTTCAATTTGTGGATCTTTCCATTTAATATCCCTATGTGTCCGTTTTTTGCCGATATCTATATAAATATTTTATGAGGAGTTTGTTTTTTAAGTGTCGTCTTTGATTTGGAAACATGAAACCCTGACATCCTAGACATTCACATGCAGCCGACTAAGATATTCTAATGTCATGCTCCAACTTCATTTACATTACAAATTTATTTTCCAACATTAAATTCTGCATCTCTGTTCCTCCAAGTCCTCGAGAGGTTTAGATGCACTTAAAGCAAGTTATCCAATTCCTCATTGCTAATTCATTTTTAAGCTTCTGCTCTGAAGGAAAATCTGGTTTGAGACACAATGTTGGCGCCCGGGGATTGTAGGCAAGTGACTTCTTCCCCGTGTGCCCCAGGCTCCAAATACTGAAAAGCCAGAATTGTGATCCTTTCGCTCCTAAGCATGACTGATCTCTGGTAAGCGGCTGAGGAAGTAAAGTGTTATCCTACTGTGATATCACTAAGGATCCGGGGCGGCCATCACCGACCTCTTATACCCTGAGGGAAGTTTCTCACACAGTGTTTTTTGGAAAAATGTTGCTGCACTTTCTGATGATTTGTTGCCAACATGTTCTAAATCTCTTGTTTTTTTACCATGTTGTCAACAAAATACCAACTCCTCCTGTGTTGGTTTATCTGTGTTCAGTTGGAATTTAGAAAGGCAGCACAAAACATTCAGGCCATAATACTGTGTATTTGACCATTGGTAATAGTGAGAGGGATTATATTGCAATCAACAAAGCTAAAATATTATATGTACAGCGTGAAAGTCCTATGTTGTATACCAGCCTCTATAACCTTCAACTGCTTATTAGGGAGCAGGACCACCCAAAAGAGTCTTAAAGGTGATTAAAAAATAATATTTTATATATATATATATTATATTTTTATATATATATAATATATTAAAATATATATAATATATTATTTGAAAATAGCAAGACTTTATGTATTGCTGTCCTGTGGCCGAGAAACGTGTCGAGAAATACATGTGGTGCATAAGGTTTACACTCTTTTTATCAAGTTTGTTTTTATAATAAAACCTTTAAATAGCACCTACATGCTGCCTCTCTGAGGAAGTTTTTAAGCAAGCGCCGAGACCCATTTTTTTCTTTATTTGCTTGATATCCCGTGCCCGCTGCTGCAAGAGCGGCTTTGGAGAAGGGTCCACGGCTGTTGCTGGTTGACTCCAATTATACGCATAGGAGTGTTGTTCCTCTACATTAGCACCCAGTTCACACTGATTTTTAATAATTTTTTATTACATATGTACTTCACCATAAGAGCGTCCCCCATGTTATATATATTTATTATTATTATTATTATTATTATAATAAACCTTTATTTTAAAGCGCCATTGATTCCATGGCGCTGTACATTAGAGGGGGGTCACATACATAATATGTCAAATGAGTACAATAATAACAATGCATGACTTGTAACTGGTACAGAGGGAGAGAGGACCCTGCCCGCGAAGGCTTACAATCTACAAGGAGGAGGGAAGAGACAGGAGGAAAGGGGCAGACATGTTTGTGGGGTAGTACTGTGGCAGCAGGGTTATTGTAGGTTATACGCATCCTGAAGAGATGGGTTTTCAGGTTGCTTTTGAAGCTGGTGAGAGTGGAAGAGTGTGATATGTTGGGCAGTGCATTCCAGAGTGTGGATGAAGCACGAGAGAAGTCTTGGAGACGGTTATGTGTGGAGCTGATAATTGGAGAACAGAGAAGAAGGTCCTGTGAGGAGCGGAAATTGCGTGAGGGGAGATATCTCGAGATTAGGGCAGAGATGTATTTGGGGTGGAGAGGTCAATGGAGAGCCTTGTAGGTCAGGGTTAGCAACTTGAAATGAAATTTGCTGGGCAATTGGTAGCCAGTGAAGGGATTGACAGAGGGGAGAGGCAGAGGGGGTAGCGAGGAGAACAGGTGGATAAGAGGGCAGCAGAGTTGAGAATGGTTTGAAGGGGAGCAAGATTGCTAGATGGGAGGCCAATAGAAGGATGTTGCAGTAGTTAAGGCGGGAGATGACAAGGCATAGACGAGCATTTTTGTGGGTCGAAGTTGAGGAACGAACGGATGCAGAGAGATTTTCAGTGAAGCGGCAGGCAGAGGTGAGGTTTGGATGTTTTGGTTTGGGAAGGACAGAGCGGAGTTTAGGATTACCCCCAAAGGCGCGACTTGCGGAACAGGTGAGAGTGTACAGCCATTTACAGTGATAGAGAATCAGGTGGAGGGATGGGGGGGAACGGTGGAAAGATGATGAATTCTGTTTTCTCCCCGTTTAGTTTTAGGAGACGGGAGGGAAAAATGAGGAAAGGACGATAGACAGTCAGGGATCCGGGGGAGTAAAGAGGTGACATCGGGGCCAAAAGATAGATTTTGGGTAATCAGAAATACAGGTGGCAATGAAAGCCATGGGGAACTATAAAGGGGCCCCAGACCAAGTGAAGATAGAAAAGAGTAAAGGACCCAGGAAACAAAACCCCTGGGGGATGCCAACAGAGGGGGCCCCGGGGGGAGGGGGTGGAGCAAAATGAAAAAACCCTGATGCCCCGACCCGGGAGAAAAAAACGAGGAGATCCAGGAAAGAGCCAAGCCCGTGATCCCGGAGGGGGGAAGGGGAAATGTGTACAGGGGAAAAGGGCACATTTCAAAAGCAAGGCAAGTCTAAAGGAGGGGGGACAAAAGAAAAGGGTGGGGCTTGGAAAGTTGCTGGTAAATTGTGACCTTGGTTAGGGGGGTTTCAGTAAGTGGTTTTGGGTGGGAAACCCAGATTTAGGGGGGTCAAAAGAATTTTGGAGGAAGGTGGGAGGACAGTTGAAGGAAAGACGGGCTGCTCGAGGATTTTTAGGCAAAAGGGGGCAGTGAGAAAGGGGCAATAGGTGGGGCAGGGGAGGAAAGGGTCAAGGGATGTTTTTTTAAGGGTGGGAGTGACAGTAGCATGTTTAAAAAGGGGGAAGAGAAGAAGCCCAGTGGGGCGATAAGTTGAAAAATGGGTTTAGGGGTGGGATGAAAGCAGCACAAAGGGGGTTTGGGGTAAAGGGGGATGGAAATGGGGGCCAAAAAAAATTTTTGGTTTGGGTTTGACAAGTAGAGAGGAAAGAAAATCAAGTGAAAGCGTGGGAAAAACAATTAAAAGGGGGAAAACATTGTGCCAAAATAAGGGGGGCGCTGGGGCTGAAGCATTCCCTCAGATGAGGTTTTATCTTTTTTGTAGGAAGTGAATGGAATGAATGGGGAAAGTCGCTGCTGAAAAAAGGGGAGGGTGGGGGAGGGGCGGTGGGGGGGAGGGAAAAGTTAAAAAGGGGTTGAATATTTGTCTGGGGTTTTGCATGGGAAGAAATGAATTTTTGAAATAAATCCGTTTTGGCTAGGATGAGGGGCAGAATTTTAAAAGGATTTTAGTGATTTTTTGTATAAAAGGGGAAAATTTATCATAGAACGAATTTTCTTTTCCCCGGGGTTCTGAAATTCTGGGAAACTCCCCCTCCCGCTGTATTAGTGAGTCTGGTGCCAGGGGTTTTCTGTTGATTTTTGCGAGTTCTATTTGTGTGAAGGGGGAGCGACTGAGTCAAGGATGGTGGGGATTTTTGTTTGGGTCAAAAAAAGTGGTTGGGTTTGGGCCCGAGTCCCTTAAAAGAAGGGTATGGAAAAAAGAGGGGAAAAAGAATCAAAAAGAGGCAGGGAAGGGGTTTTTTAAAATTTTCCCCCCGGGGGGGGCACAAAATGGGGACAGGAGGAGCCCTGGGGGGGGAGATGGGGGGAAAGGTGAGCAGATTTTTGGTCAATAAGGGGTGGGGAGGGGTTTGAGAAGTTTAAAAAAGGGGGAAAAAGGGGGGTGAAGATGGGTCCAGTGTGTGTCCCTTTTTGGAGTGGCCCAAGGTTTCCCCTTTGGGGGAGATCAAAGGACGAACAGAGTGAAAGGAGTTTTTTTTGGAAACAGATTGGGGGGGGGTCGAATTTGGGATAAATTTAAGTCTCCAAGAAAATAGTAGGATGACGGTGGAAAAAAATTGGGCAACCAGGGAAACAAAAGGGCCCAAAGGGAAAGGCCGGGGCCCGGGCCCCGGTTTGGGCAAATAGACAACCCGCCACTTTTAAGGGGGAAAGGGGGGGGAATGCCCCAGAAATGCACCTCAAAGGGGGAAGTGAGGGAAGGCCAGGTAAGGAAAAGGGACAAATGAACAAGTTCCCAAAAGGAGGATTTCCAACAAAACCCCCCATGCCTGTTACCAAAGGGGGGGTGTGGGTAAAAAGGGGGGCCGCCAAAAAGGGGAGAGCAACAGGGAAGGCTGTGCAGAAGGGGGGCAAACCCTTTTTTTAGCAGACCAAGGAAGAGTAAAATTTTTTGAGAAAATAAGTCAATTTTATGATAGAAAGTTTATTACAAAACAACCATGCATTCCAAGAGGGTCCAAGGAAAGGAAAAAGGGGGGAGCAGTTCAGAGGGAAAAGCTTTTAGGTTTAAGGGGGTTTAAAAAATTAAATAGTGGTGCATCTGTTAGAAAGGAATAGCAATGGGGGGAATGTGCTGGTGGGGCCCTGGGTTGGGGATAAGTCCCCAGCACCAGGGGCCAAAAGAGAGGGTGAGCAGGTGAGAGTAGGGAAAAAAAAAATAGTTGGCAGGGTTTTGGTTTTGGGGTGGGGGCAATTAACAATGGGAAGAGGTTTGGGGGCCCCGCAACAGGTTTAAAAAGGGTAGAAAAGCAGGGGGGGAAGTAAGCTCATTGCCCCCGAGGGGGTTTTTTTGGGTAGGAAATGCAAGAAAGTGGGGGAATTTGGGGATAATTTGGGGGGGGAAAAGCATAAATGAAAAACAGTTAGAAAGCTGGAATGGGAAAAGAAAAAATTTGCTGTTAAACCCCACAATCCTTTTTCAAATCCTGCCAAATTCGGAATTTAACACACTTTAGACCCGGGCACTTTTGGAGCGGGGCACAAATGACCAAAGGCCACACGTGACTGCAGTGCTTTTTCTATATAGTAAATACCATTCTAAGCAAGTATCAGAATTTTAACAAAAATGGGAGGGGTCGAGGCCCGGGGGAAATTTCAGAGGGGGAAAAATAGGAAAAAGAATTTCAAAAGGGGAAATTTGGGCCCCCTGCACCAAAAGCAGGAAAATTGGGGGGGGGAAGAAATTGCAATTTTTGATAGAAATTATGACTATACTTTCAAAACATCAAAGGAGAACATAAAAACAAATGCAGGATGGGACAGTAGTGAATCAGAATTAGAAGCATACCCTCAAATGCCGGATGGGAGCAAAAAGTGGTGGGTGAAAGCATAATTCCAAATTTGGAAAAAAAATTTAAAAGACCACGCAAAATTTTCAGTTTCCCCCGATTTTTTTCTTCAATTGGGAAAGGGATTTTTGAGAAAAATGTACAATGTTGATTTTTCATTAAAAAAACCCCGGGGGAAATGTCCCAAAAACAAAACAAAAATTTTTTATTTTTTTGTATAAATGAGAAATCTTCCCAAAAAAAATAAAAAAAACAGCACAGAAGCTGTCCGACTTTCAAATAAAACAAAGAAAACAATTCATATTTCCTTTTAAAAAAAAATAAGAAAATAATTTTTTAAGTCAGGGAAAGTTTTCTTTTCAGCTCCTTTGGGATGGTTAAAAAGTTATTTTTTTCTTCCAAATTTTTTTTTGGGTTATTCCTACATTAGTTTTTATTCCATCCACTTGTCCCTATTACAAGAGGGGTTGGAAAACCCCCAAAACAGTGTTTATTTTTTTACCTTCCCCTTTTTTAAATAAGATTTGGGTTTAGGTGATTTTTACCTAATCAAACCATTTAAAAAAAAAAGGGGGTGGACTTTGTTTGGAATTCAACGGACACTGGAATGGCTGTCAGACAGACATGTAGAGATGCTGATTTTTAGAAAACTGTGGTCTCTTAATTTTTTCCAGAGCTGTAGATAGACACACACCACAATCACCATACCACTCACTGCCATTCCAGCATTGATCCTGTGATTTCCCCCAGTCTTCTGTTTACATGTGGGAGCTGACTCGCCACCCCTGAAGCCACTGATTTGTTTAGCTTCAGTTGTCATCCCCTGTTTCCTGATGTCACAGCTTCAGGCCATTAAAAAAATAATAATAATAAAAAAAAAAAAGACATGGACAACCCCTTTAAGCTACATCCATATGGGGGCAATTGCCACAATGCTAGTGATTGTATCAGGAAGTCACAGATAAGATGGCTATAAAGAATCACTGTATCACAGTCCTAGTATTGTGTTTAAATTTTTTATCACATCTTTAAGCAGGTGTCAAAAGTTAGAGATGACGGCATCTTTTGGTGCAATGGAAACACATACTGAGAAAATGAGAAACAGAGCAGGGAGTGAGTCATCATAGCGACCACTGTTACTGCTTGTAAGAACAGAGAGAAGTGGCCAGTAATTGGGGATACTTGTCTGCAAAAGCAGGAGATGAGACCTGCTCCTAACTCTGAATAGAAGCAAAATCAGAACCGTAATGTATTTGGTAATAGTCTTTGTTTACCATTTGCCTTCATGTTTAAAGCTAATCACTGAAACGAGAATACACCTTTAACATACAATGTCCCAAGAGAGACCATTGTATGTTGAAACTTTTGTGCCCTGAGATGATTGTAACTTGAGGGACCACGGTATCCTTATGTACAATATTATTAGTACAACTTTCCTTTACATTGTCTATCACAGCCTTGTTTCATAAATTCCCAAAAGGTTTCAAGAAGGTGCTGATTCATTTATGTTATATTAAGTTCTTAAGCTATGGATTTAAATAGATGTGCATCAGTTCTAAGTTGGGAATGTTTAATCTTCTCACATTGTTATTCTGGCCAAATTCTCATGTACTTTGGTGTTTGTGAATCACAGCAATGACTCGGTCTGTGCAAATGGATCGAAATGCGTGTAGTATCGTTTTACTTTTAATAGCTGTTGTGGAAGTTGTAAAACTCATCTGCCCTTGACCATTTTGGACTGGATCCTAGGAAACAATCAATAGCAAGAAAGACGCCTGGTTTTAGTATTCATTACCTTTCAAGATTTACAAGGGAAGCGACAGCATCTGCATTTCGATATCTCGGTGAATCTTGGTTGACCAAAAACATAACAAAGTTCTTCTTACGCAAACATCTTATTTAACGACTTTTTAAAGGGAACTTGTTACTAGACAGGTTTGCTGTGAGCTAGGGCAATGTTGAGTCTTCAGTTCTGGTATAGTGAGGACTCAACCCTTCTGCTGACTTGAGAGCCCCCACAATCCGTTGATTTGGAAAAAAAAAAGGGCTCCATAGAGTTCTTCTGGATGTGGTTTTTGGCTCTAATCAACAACAAAAAAAAGTCCTTGTTAATCCAACCTCTCTGGTATATTTATTCAGATGTGGCCTTAATCTGCTCTTGAGACTTTTAGAGCATGTCCCCACAGCACGGGTTTTCGGACGGTTTTTCAGCCGGTTTGTGGTTTTTCAGACCTGAATAACCGGCTGAAAATGAGCACAATTGTGCTCTATGGAAAACCCGTGCAGCAGTCCCCACTGCATGGGTATTCTGCCCGACGGTTTTGCTTTCTCAATGTTTTGCCGCCGGACTGCCGGCAAAACATTGAGAAAGTACCATCTTCCGTCCGGTTTTCGGACGGAATCTGTGCTTCTCAATGGGAGTGGGGAGGGCTCTTCTCCGCTCATCGCGGAGAAAAGTCGTCCCCCCCGCGGCTGTGGGGACGGCCGCAAAACCGGACAAATTTGTCCTATGCTGTGGGGATGCGCCCTTAGACATCACCATATTTGCCAAACATAGCAATTTAGTCAGGACTATTTAGGGAACCAAACGCTGAATATTTATGGAAGCCCTGAACAGAAGTGGGCACTTTCGGGGTGTTTTATTATTATTATAAGGGGCACTTAAATGTCCTGATTTTTGCTTTTTGAAACGTTGGTAACAATGTTAAAGCGGATAAATACTTCTTGTGATCTTTCTTGGGACTGTTTGAATGCTAATGGAGGTGAAAGGGCCACAGCATAGACGCCCTAAAAAGTTGAACTTTAGGGAACATGTTAAAGAGAGAATTGAAACCAGTAGAATGGCACTAAAAAGGCAGTGTGATGGCTCAGTGGTTAGCCCTGTAGCATAGGGGGCTTAAAGAGAATCTACCACCGTTTTTCTTCTAATTAAAACAAGATATAGATACATATTCTTTTCTACTTTGCTGTTTTTATTTTTGAACTCCTAGATTTTTTTAAATTCTGTTGTCTGTATATGATTATGGAGGCAGCCATCTTGTCTGAGCTGCTTTTAACAGTATTTAAGATGATTTACAGCAGCTACATGGTCATAGGAGCCTGTGAACAGGAGCAGACCCATTGACTTATATAGGAGAGTTTTCTAGGCATGTTCTGTGACCTGTGAAGAATTAACTGTGCAGGGACGGGGAGCTGTGACATCTCCTATTGTGAATGGTGGATCCTGTGTTATCTATACACATTGGTGTCACCATTCAGTGTAATCCTGTCTGTACTGATAGTGAGGAGACTGCTGAAAAGTTTTCTCTCCAAACAGGAAGTGTCAGACTAGTGTCTAAATTATGCTAGGTGTGTGTGTACATGCAGCTCTGGAAAAAAAAAATAAGAGACCACTGCACAGTTTTCTAAAAATCAGCATCTCTACATGTCTGACGGCCGTTCCATTCCAGGGTCAGTTGAGTTCCAACCAAAGTCCACCTCGTTCTACTTAATGTGCTTCTGATTAGGGGATCACCTGAACCAAATCTTATTTAATGAAGGAAAGTATAAAAAACACTGCTGTGGTCTTCACAATCATCTTGCATAAGGTCACCCAAAAGCAGTGTGAAAGACTGGTGGAAAACATGCCAAGACGCATGAAAGCTGTGATTACAAATCATGGTTATTCACCAAATATTTCTTTCTGAACTCTTCCTGACCTAAAACATTAGTCTTTTTGTTTCTAAATGAATATGAACTTGTTTTCTTTGCATTATTTGAGGTCTGACAGCACTGCTGCTGCTTTTTTATTATTTTGAAGATTTCTCATTTACTGCAAAGAAATACAAAATTTTTTGCTTTGAATTTCGGAGACATGATGTCAGTAGTTTATATAATAAAATAACAATGTACATTTTTCTCCAAAAATTTACCATTGAAGAGAAAAATCAGAGAAACTGAAAATTTTGCAGTGGTCTCCATTTTTTCCAGAGCTGTATATATGTATACACTAGTGTTGAGCGATTTTTATCGACAAAGTTGAAATCGGCAAGGTTTTTATGGTGATCGAAATTTCCAGATCATGCGATAATTAAGGTTAAAATCTGTGCATCATCTATTAAGATCGCGCCTTTTTCGGCGCTTCCTGTAAATTTGGCGGCCAGCAAATCAGATTACAGAATAGAGCAGGGTGAGATGTGTGTGCGACGTCATGACTGGGATGTGTATGGTTGCGATTGGCTGGAAAAATCACATGACCTCGTTTTACATAGAACAGCGTTTCCTGTTTCAGCCTCAGTGTCTCTCAGCGTCTCATAGGGATAGGACGTGCGCTCTGCCTGTGGCCAAACAGCTCAGCGAAATTAGTCTATTTCTGCACAGAGAAACCTCTACTATTAGCTGTGATCCTTCCAATTTAGTTAGATTAGAGATTGGAAGATTTGCTGTAGGTAGCTAGAGAATTTTTTAAAGCAGCATCTACCACTGTAAATTCACGCGGTGGAGCGGGGGGGGGGGCCGGGGGGGGGGGGCGCCCCGCGGGCGAACACAGACAAGCTCTTCTATAAAGAACACTGAATAAAGTTCACCAAGACTATGTAGACATTGTTATGGAATATCTTTAATTATTAACAGTTTGCTATTGAAATATTTTCCTGGATATTGGCACCTGAACTTATATTGGATACACATCATTTCTATAACTCAGGTTCTTTTTGCTGCAAAACTCCACTTTTATTATCAGTATACATTTCAGATAGGTGTTCATTTTCAATTTTACCCATTACACCTGTGACTGTTTATATATCCACCTTGCAGTTAAATTACAATCCAGCAATCTTGTAGTCAGCACAGGTTGTTTGTTGCCAAAAATACCGTGTATCGTACGAAAACATCACAGTCACGTGTTTTTTGACTTTTGCGCACCCAGCATTGTTCATTGACGCAGCATCTACGTAAATCTTAAAACAGCAATTCTATATTCACCACAGGTGAATTGAAAGTGCAAAAAATATCATTTATTATACCAAAACATAACAGTAACGTGTTTTTTGACTTTTGCACACCCAGCATTGTTCATGGACGCAGAATCCATGTAAAACTTAAAACAGCAAATCTATAATCACCACAGGTGAATTGAAAGGTGCAAAAAATACCGTTTATTATACCAAAACATAACAGTTACGTGTTTTTGACTTTTGCGCACCCAGCATTGTTCATTGTCGCAGCATCTACGTAAATCTTAAAACAGCAATTCTATATTCACCACAGGTGAATTGAAAGGTGCAAAAAATACCGTTTATTATACCAAAACATAAGTTACGTGTTTTTTGACTTTTGCGCACCCAGCATTGGTGAATTGAAAGGTGCAAAAAATACCGTTTATTATACCAAAACATAACAGATACGTGTTTTTTGGTCCAGATTTGTTGATAGACACTTTGCAGTTAAATTTGAATCCAGCAATTTTGTTTTGATTAGAGGGATTTGAGAATAGCTGTGATTTGCCGTCTTTTAATAAGAAACTTTCCAAACTATTCCATACCTTCTCAAATTTTTATATTTCTGAACATGGAGCGAAATGCAGGTGGTAAGCGAGCAAAGAGGGGGGTAGCACATGGAGGTAGAGGTACGAGAGAAGGTGCTCCTTCCAGTTCTGGCGACAACACGCATGCCAGCGGATCATCAGTTGCAGGACCGTCAGGCCTTCATCGCTGGGTCAGGGCCCTGTGAATCTAAGTAACGAACATCGTCGCCAATCTGTCCTTCAGTGGTTAATGCAACCTGCATCTAGCAGTCTTTCCTCCTCGTCCTCGCAGTCACGGCCACAAATGTCGTCATCAGCATCATCAGCATCCGTCCAACATGAAGCAGCCCAAATGTCAACTCGTGTACCCACCACTGTGGATAATCCATTGTCTGAAGACCTCTTTGATGACAAAATGCGGTTGGGGTCAGAAGGCATGTTAAAAGATCAAGAGGATGATTTAGTCTGCTCTGACGCCCCGTTACTGATGCCATCAGAGGAGGTGAAGGAAGCCGGTCAATCGGGAAAAAAATCCGGGCGGTCGGCAACGCCTTGCAGTGCCCCTTGCTTGTAGCCCGCAGCTTCTGGATGCAGAAAGTCAGGACGACCAAGTCACCTGTGTTGATGATGATGATGACGACATTGCGGATCCATCCTGGTCTTTTCCGCAGAATTTGCTTGCGAGCGCTTCATCAGTGGACGAGGAGGAAGACGATGGGGTAGTGTCAAAACGGGTCCCGCCACAAAAAGGGAGAGGGCGGTCACAGAAGTCCGCTGATATGATTCCGCAAGCCATGGGCAGCGCAAACCCCGCTCCTCGCTTATCGCCGTCAAAAAGGTCCAGGACCTCTCAAGCCTGGGCCGCCTTTGAGCAAGCCTCTGATTCACCCAGCGATGTCATATGCCGCCTTTGCCGTAAACGCATAAGTAGAGGCAAGAACCTTAAGTGGTTAAAACCCCCACCAACTGTCTAGTCACATCAGCGAATGCATGATTGAAAATGGAGGGAGGCACTTGGCCAAAAAAGGCCAGAACCCCACTCCGGGGCCTCCCCAAAACTGTCACACCCTCAGTCACCGCCCCCCCCTACCCCACCAAACCCAAGGGCTTCCTCAACTTTCCCCTGTCCCCACAGATCCCTAACAGGTATCAACCCCCCTTTAGCCCCCACCGTCCCCGAGTACCACCACCCCCCAAGACCCATCCTAACCCCCCCTTCCCCTTCCCCCCCAGTTTTTTCGACCTGCACGCCGTACGCGGCCCTTTTAAAACACCAACCTTCTGTCTTCCAAAGGTTTTTGGGGCAGAAAAACACTTTAAAAACCCAAAACCCTCCCAAAGCCAAAAGCCCGAAAAGCGGCATTGCCAGGGTTTTTTTCCTTGGAAAAAAATTTCCTTTTCCCGGGCTGGTGGCACAGAAGGGTTTTCCCCCACGTCATGGCCCTCGCCCTTTCCCCCCAAAACCAGATGCCGAGCAGGCATTTCTTTTTCCCGAAAAGCCGTCCCTGCCCGGGCCCGCCCCGTGAAACTAAAATTTCAAGCGCTTTTTCCCGCATCTATGTCCCGGGAAAAGGGCCCAAAACTGCTTGGGCCCCACCCCTTTAAAATCGGTAGCGGAGCACATCCTTTGCCTGGCACATGTCCCCCAACCTTGTCGTCCCCGAAATTTTCAAAAAAACTAACCCCGGGGCTGGACTCCCTGCTGAAAAAGGGCCCAGGGCTATTCGCACTTCCGCCGTTTTCCCCCCTCTTTGTCCCGCCTGGCTGTGTTTCAGCGTCACTCGCTCCCCGTCAAACCTCCCATTGTTGACGTGGCAACAAAGCTGGAATTCCACCCCCACAACCCCCAGCATTGTGGCAGCAGCGCAATTCCATTTGGCTAACAAGACCAAAAATTTGGGCCCGACAAGCAGCGGGAACCGGGCCCGGGGGGTTGAACCCCCGAAGTGGGGCAGGTGAAAAGCTCTTTTCCCCCCCATCCTTGCCAGTTTTTTAAGAAGCCCAAACCCAAAAAGGTCATGCGGGCAAAGCCCCTTTCAGCATGAGCAAAAAGGGGGAATTAGTTCTGGAACGATCGTTTTCCCCTCTTAATCAAAAAGGGCCCCGCCAGCGATGGGGGAGGAGACAGAAAACAGATGGGGACACAGCCTTTTTCCCCCGTCAAAACCACAAGGCCCACAGTTCACAATTTTAAAAAGGCTTCAATTTGGCAAAAGGGTTTTGGGGCCCCGAGCTAATCCCAAAGGGGGCGCATCAGCCCCTCGGGGTTTCATCATCTCAGGGAAGTCAGGGGGTGTTTTTAAACTGTGCCGGGGGCAAACGGAGGAAAAAGGGGAGGGGGAGGAGGAAGGGAATTTCCCAGAAAACCGAAGTTTTCCCCACGTCCCTGCCTTGGAAAAAAGGGGTTTGGGGCGAATTTGAAGGGGGGGGGAGGAGGAAATTAGGAAGATCAGTTTGCAATGCCCCCTCGACCCCCGAGGCTTTGGGGAAAACAAGGCCCCATCTTCACTGAGTGCTTGGTGCTCCATTTTCCCCCAACAAAGATCCTCTGCATTTTAAAGGGCCCTAAAATGAACAACATTTTCTTGGGGGGCCCCTCCTTTATCCCCGTTTCAAAAAAAAAATCACACTTTTCCCTTCCCCCCCACCCAAATAGAGAGTAAAATGCAAAGAAATTTAAAACCTTTCGATTGATCAAATAGACATCGTTGCGTTTTTCTTCACTTTCCCCCAAAAAGTCACGGGTGGGAAAAACATCAACGACTTTAAAAGCAGTAAGTTCCAAGTTTTGGGGTTTGCGGAAGCAGGGAGGGAAGGTTTGGGAGAAGCCAAAAGGGTTTTTCCCCTTGGGAAAACCTTTTTTTACCACCCACCAAAGCATTCAATGCAAAGGGGACACCTCCCAAAACAAGGATCAGCTTAAGATCAAAGGTGGGACGCTATCTGCGTCTCCCAAAACCGATTTTTTGCATTTGGGTTCCCCAAAACCCAAAAAGACTTCTGGTATCCAAAATGGGCGAATGGCCCCCAGCTGGGTCATCCAAAGCCATTTGAGGTGTTTTTCCTGCCCCGCAGCCCAGCGTCATATCCTTTAGCGGACCTTCACACAGCTGGAAAAGTCAATTTCAGACAAACCATCCGGGCTTTTCCACAGATAATGTGGATCGTTTGACTTTTTTATCAAAATAAAACAGGCATGGATCTCCCGAAGATGTTTGGCCCCAATTGCCAGGTCCCCCGATTATTCCCTTTTAAAATTTACATTCCTTTTTAAACAAAATGGTCCCCCTTAAAAACTTTTTTTAAAAGAAACCTTTCTTTTTTCCCGCAAAAAATTTTTTTTTTCTCTTTTCCCAACATTCATTTTGCTGGTTTTGCTGGAGGAACTGTAAAAACAGCAAGGGTTTTATGACAAAACCGTACCCCATTAACTCACTTTATCTTAAAAAGTTTTCGCATTGTCAATAGTTTTGAGGTCATGTTGCTTTGAGAGATACAGCTATAATTATGGTCCTTTGGAACAGAAATGTGGTTTCTAAGTTGGCATTTCTCCCTCACAATTTTTAATAGTGGCTGAGAAGTCATATTTATAATTTTTTGGGGTCATGTAGCTGTGGATACAGCAATAATCATGGTCCTTTGGAAAGAAATGTGGCTTCTAAGTGGCATTTCTCCCTCACAATTTTTAACAGTGGTTGAGAAGTCATTTTTATAATTTTTGGGTGATCTGCTTTGAAATGCAGCAATACTACAGGTCCTATTATAAAAAAAAAATTGTTTCTAACAGACATTTGTTCTTCACAATTGACCAAAGTGGCTCAAGGGTCATGCTTTGAATTTTTGGGGGCATTTTGCTGTGAGATGGAGGTTTACTACAGGTCAGATGATAAAAAATTTTGTTTCTAACAGACATTTGTTCTTCACAATTATCAAGAGTGGCTCAAGGGTGATGTGCTGTCAGAAACAGGAATAGGTAGGACACTGTTAATGGACACATATTGCAAAATGACTTGTTTTTGCAAGATCTTTAACATAGCTATCAATCCCTGTATTGAGACAACCCATTTAATACAATGAAAAAAAGAGAAACAAAGACATGGTGGGATTCCCAAATCCTTTTTTTAAAAATGTGTTTTCTAGAATTAAAGTACTAAAAAACTTGCATGTACAAAATAGCTGTTAAAAAAATTCCTCTGAATTGAAACAAGGGAGGTACAGGAAAACTTGACCAATGTAGGTTATTCAGAGGACAGGAGTATGAGCACGGACAAGAAACAAAGTACAGAGACCATTTCCCTCCAGCACGTTGAGTAAAATGAGAAAAAGAATGCCAAGATAAAGGGCACCTGGGTGTAACGGGAGCGTTAACCACCAGTATTTCCAAGTGAAGCTCAATTGGTCCACACTCATACAGAGGGCAAGCGCTACCAGGTTTATTGACTGTGTACTGAGGGAAGGCGGGAGTTCTCACACTTCCGCTTCCGCACTCTGCTTCGCACGACAGTTTTTCGTTGCTCGCGCCCATCAGGGAAATTTTAACCTGCGTGTTAATAGATGACGGACGCCACCCCTGGGCTCTCACCGCACCCACTGTAACTCGGCCCTGGGTCATGCTGTGGTACAGGACAGGTATAGTCAATGTCCAGTTCAACTAAATGGTGGTTGAAAGACTCCTTTTTCCGGCACTTTTTAAAAAGTGGGGGTCATGCAGGTTTGGGGCTCATGCTGTGGCCCAGGACAGGGATATTCAATGTCCAGTTCAAGTAACATGAGGGTTTTCAAATCATACTGCCTTTCCTGGCACTTTTCAATTTGTGGGTGATGCAGGTTTTAAGGGTCAGGCTGTGGTACAAGACAGGATAGTGAATGGTCTTGATTTTTTTTCTGGGGACTTTTATAACCTAAGTATGTTGCCTAAGATGTAGCACGTATCCATTTGACTGTTGTGGATGTTAATTTCAGCTTCCCAGCCTTGTTTGGGTGTAATAATGAAGGTGTTGTTGCTCTCCCATAGACTTTAATGGTCATCGCTCATAATCGATGCTCACGATCGAAAAACCTTATCGATAGCGGCCGACTATCGACTATCCATCGATCTCGATAGCCAACGCAATCGCTCAACACTAGTATACACACACACACATGACAGAATTTAGATTGATCATGCTATCATGGCTTTTTGTGTTGTCTGTGACATCAGTGTATTATCTGTCAAGTTTATCTTTTCTACCATCTGTATAACTACATTTTCTGTGTGTGCTATGGAAATAACACAGCCTATAGAACGTCCTGCTGTACAGAAGTCCCATTAATCAGGTTTTTCTTCCGATGAATTTATCCATAATATTAGTGAGGTCTAATTTTTTGAGTCTATTTGAATGGGTTTTCTAAAAGTGGAGTGTAGTCTAATGCCTTCCAGTTCTGACTTGCTTTTTTTACCAGATTAATGCCCAAAGAAATAAAACTAAACCACACAAGCACCAAACTGTCATGTGAAATAGTCGACGGGAGCCCTCGCTGTCATGTTTTCCCCACAAACTGATTCCCTTTTACATTCCAGTCATGTGAGGGCAATTTCTCTTGCATTACAGCAGCAGCTTCGGATAAGAGGTAGCACGGAGTTAATTACATATTCCAGGCAAGTCACAGAAAGGCGGTGAAAATAAGGCAATCACTATAGGACTGTTTGACAATTCAAGCAGAGGAGCCGTGGAAATTACTTTGCAACCACAGACTTTTTTTTGTCCTTTCATTTTTAAAGGATTAAACAAAAGGGACCGAGAAAGTTAGTGTGACAAAGACTATTAAAGAAGCAAACTGCTAGAAGATGGCACAGTCTGTACAACATGTATAAAGGAGGATTTTGGGAGATCTGTTCCCATCATTGACCAAAGACAAATCAGTAATTTCTATTAACCCCTTTCTATATAATCACCGTATTGGGCTCCATTCCAGTAGAACGAAGCAGGATGCACCTGATATGATATGAACATTATTTTTACTAGTTCTATAGATCTGATTTGCCTTCCTTACCTTCAGAGTCTGTTTGAGACCACTTATATCACAAGGCATTATGGGAAAGGAGCTGAGATATTTGGGATATTAGCCAAGCCAGCATCGCTCTGCTCTGTACTGACGAGGGGCAAACACCCCAAAATGGCTGTCTACAGATGAGTGATGCTGGCTTGGCTAATATCCAAAAGCAAATTGAGGATTTGTTACATCCAATAGAGGGTGCTTGAGCTTCTCAGCTCCTTTTCCATAATGCCTTGTGATATTCAGATGCTTTGTGGAGTGCAAAAGGCAATTTCAAATCTCCACACGCCTATATGGCGCTCTCCCTCAGGAGAGATCTTCCCTTTCTGAGTCACTCATTGCCTCCCACTCAGCCAAGCCAGCATCGCTCTCTGTACTGATGTAGGGCAAACACCCCGAAATGGCTGTCTACAGATAGGTGATGCTGGCTTGGCTAATATCCCTTTTGCTTTCCAAAGACCCAGTGGGTCAAAAGCAAATTGAGGATTTGGTACATCCAATAGAGGGCGCTTGAGCTTCTCGGCTCCTTTCCCATAAAGCCTTGTTATATGCAGATGCTTCGTGGAGTGCAAAAGGCAATTTCAAATCTCCACACGCCTATATGGCGCTCTCCCTAAGGAGAGATCTTCCCTTTCTGAGACCACTTATGTCAGACTACAACCTTAGTGTGTTATGGAACCAGAAAAGGCTAGTAGTTTATACATTGATGCATTATATGTGGTTAAAGTGGTTCTTCATGAAATAAAATAAAAAAAGTCCTCAAATGCCTTGCTCAAGTCTTACTCTCCCTGTGATGAGTGTCTGCCTTTTGGCCTCCCAACCTCAGTATCAGGATGAGCCCCCTGTTTCCTACTTCATACTAAAAGCCTTAGTAGGCAGCACCAAAGATATGTGGCTTTAAAGGCTGCCCTGAAAAAGCTTTATCCCTTTTGTCACCTGATCTCCTGGGCTCGACATGCAAAATTGTGGCTGGCAAACAGACAGAGTCTCTATCTTTAACTTTTCTTCACTGTATATTTAGTACAAGCAAACAAATGAACAGGATAACAATCACATAAATGTATTCGGGTAACTTGGACGCCAGTACAGTGGTTCAGTCCTTTTATGGTGTAAACGATTGTCTTTGGCAGCTCGCCTGCGGGATGGGAGACTTCCTTTCCGTCCACGCCTGTCCTGAAACATCACAGGTAACTTTCTTGCCCTTTGTGCAGGGGCACTAAGCAACTCTTTCTCTTGCTTAACAGTAAAGGCCACAAATGTTATACTCTCAAAATGGGGGCACAACACACCAACCTCCCTCCTGCTTCTTCTCTCCCCTCTGTCTGATCTCAAGCATCTCCCTATTCCCTTCCTTACACAATGAAAATTAAACTGCCTCTGCCTCTCCAACTGCCTTCTCTCTGGTAAAGTCCTTTGCCAGCCACAGCTCTTCACCTGTGTTCTGGCGCCATCTACAGGCACGAGGACACAAAGCAGCTGCTGGTAGCAGACGGACAGTTGTTTCTTGTGCGTTTAGATATATCAAAATACTGAGATGCATGTCATAAAGTGGCTGATGTAGAAGTGCAAGAAAATTTTATTGAAATGCATTACAACATTGCCCAACTTATTGTTTGAGCTATTTTGTCAGGAAAAAAATAGATTAACTCCTTTAAGTGATACTGGTTTGAAGTCAAGGGGGACCCACAATACAAAATAAATTCTGTGATCCTTAGTTATGAAGTGACCCATTCAGTGACACACAGCCATATCCACTGTACAATTAATGTGGACATGAGAGGTATCATCATACAATTAAAATGAGATATAATTTGGCTCTGCTCAAAAATGGTTCTTCCATTGTTTTCTAAAGGGTTCCTTAGCTGCCCCACATTGTGTTCTAAGAGTAACTGAATCCTATGCACTTCATAGGGCTAAACCACTGTACTTATGCACTTACAGCAAAATCAATACTAGTGTTGCTTGAAACTGTCCCTATTCGGTTTGACAATGTTTTAATACTTTGGAAAAAATCTTTTTCATTCTGAACCTGAATTTTTTCGGACTTGAAAACTGTCTGTAAACTGACTGTCAACCTTTTACATTGATTGAAATAGAAAATCCGACCAGCAGTCCCCTCTGCACGGATTTTACGCCTGACTTTTTTTTTACACCGCCGGCGTAACGAAAAACTTCGAACATGTTCATTCTTGCGTCCGGTTTTCGGGTAGAAAATGAACATGTGGGTGCAAAGGGGGACGGCTTGAATTCACAAACCACAGACGAAAGTAGTCTCCCTACGTACCAAAAAAGACAAAATACCGACCGGTATTTTCTTTGCCGTGTGAACGCACCCTGTTAGGTAAAAGTTGGGGTTTGGGTTTTTACAGGAGTAAATCACTGCTGTGCTGCGCTTCCAGTCCGGCAGTGCTCTTGGTCTAACGTTACTTCTGACCCGACGTTGTATTTGAAAAAACCCTAATGTGATGTTGGACCAAGAACACCACCAGACTGAAAGCACTGCGGAATGATAAGTTAACTCTTGCAAACCAGTGAATTTTAAGTTACACCAAAAATCAATTGGGCTAACCATAGTTAAATCACTGGAATTCAGGTCAAATTTTACCTTAACTCAAATCCAAATAAAATAAAGTCCTTCTATAACACGTCATGATCCAATTCTAGAAGAGACTGGCCAAAAGTGTGGTTACAGCAAAAAAGTTTGATGTTATCCTAACCCTATGAAGCTTATGGATATGGACAAACTCATGAAGGCTTAGGTCTCTCAAAGAAAAGGAGATGGAGCACACATAAAGCGGGCCTCCATCTTTATATGCCCCATGGCAGCCACAAGATTTCTGTCTGTCCTGCAGTCAAGAAAGTTCACTTTAATATGGGATTGTCTTGTTTTGTCATTGTAGTGATCCAAATGGGAAATTCAACCCTTAGGAGTTTTCAGTAATTCCTTTTTTTTTTTTTAGGTGGAAAATCTCTGTAAACATTCTGTGACTCTTTTAGAGATTGATTAGTTTCAAATGTGTAGGCAAAGGTAACAACAAGGTAATAACATTTATTACTAAATATATTGCTGTTCTGAGTTTGCTTCATATCAGAGTTATAATATTTGTTATCTCCTGCTTGTGTACACAAGCTTACCTATCTGATTGCTCCAGCAGCTCTGGCTGGGATGGTGGTGCCACTTCCTTGTGTGTCCTATTGGCATCACAGGAGCTTGTTTACCTGTGTTACTGACATGGTAACCCTCTAGAGCAGGGGTGTCAAACTGCAACCCACCAGCTGTTGGGAAACTACAACTCCCATTATGCGTTTGTATAAGCTATAACAGTGGGCATGATGGGAGTTGAAGTTTCCCAACAGCTGGAGGGCCGCAGTTTGACACCCGTGCTCTAGAGCTCTATAGCCTTGTGCCCTGCTGTTTAAACCCTTCTATTACCAATGTCCCTCTAACAGGCTCAGCTAGGAATAGCAGAGCTAAAATGTCAGTCACTGCTGTTGAACCATCCACAGCCTGAACAGGAGGGTCGCAAGCCTGAAACTGGATGTGAAGAGCAGGCTCTGTGCAACAGAATAATGTGAATTCCCCTTTTAGAATTTCACCTGGATTTCGAGGTAGTAATCCTCAGGGATGTACTTATCTAAATATATATTGTGTGATGGAGAGGGATCCAGTATTAGACCAATGGGTGTACCTAGCACGTTGCCCTTGTACAAAGTACTGGATTGTTGGTTCGCTACAGTAATCTGAACCTTCTGTCTTCTAACTCCTGAAAAGTTATTTTTTCTTTTGAAGACTTCAAAATTGAGTTATAATAGTTTTAATCCCGTGAAGCCAGACTGCTTTAATAATGTTGCTCTTCACACCATCTGTATGCAGAGACTTAAAGTTTAGTCGCGTTTTACTCTTTCATTAAATCAATTCTCATTAAAAATAACTGACATATGGAAATCACTATAGTAACAAACTGCAATTTCAATTTAATAAAATGTCCAAATAAATCCATCTTTGCCAATTTAAATCATTTTTCATTAAAAAGGTAAGAGTGAAGTTTTCATTTCAGTCTTGAGTATAAATAACATTTTTGGGTAAATTAAAGTTTTCATGGCCCAGAGTGATATTTTAATCTCCTATGTAAAAAAAAAAAAAATGCATTATAGCTTATGTGAAAGGGGTATTGCCATCTCATACAGGGATGTACCATAAATGCCTGATTGATGTGGGTACCAGACCAGCATTTATCTCCAAAATTACGCCTGTCCTTGTTCTTCTCAGAAGTCACATCGAAGTGAGATGAGGGATGCTTTTTGTTACAGCACCGTATCTATCAGATATTTCTGCTATTTTTCTGGACTTGTCCTCCTTAAAGGAGTTGTCCAGAATTAGAAAAGCATGGTTACTTCATTTCAAAAATGGCACCACCTTATTCACAGGGCATGTCTGGTATTGCAGCTCGGCTATTGCAGCTATTTTTTGAACGAAAGCAACCAGCAGGAAATGCTCAAAACTCTGAAAGAAAACAAAATCGGAACAGCAATGTATTTGGTAATAATCTTTATTTAACTTTTGCCTGTATGTTTAACTATTTAAGGACCGCATACCTACTATAGATGGTGGGTGGTGCGTGTCGTCCTAAAATGTAGCTATAGAAAGAGGAGTTTTGTTGCCCACTGCGCCGTAATTGCGCTAGGAACGTGTGGTGAACCAGAGCGGCATGGAGGGAGGAAGAGGAGAGGGAGACCGGAACAGCAAAGCGCAGGCCCGAAGACCCGCTCCTTGTCACAGTGGCTGCCCACCTCTCATGCTCCACTAGCACCCGGCACCAGTGAAGAGGGGGTCTGCACTTTAGAGATGGTGGTGGTGGTGGTTATTCCTCCAACGTACTCTCTGTGGGTGGTCTCTGCCTCAACTGCCTGCTGTGGAGGGTATGCAAGGTGCCCTTGATGTACGGTGCAGAAATAAGCAGGCAGGAGACAAAAGGTTAGCGGTAGCACTCATCCGAGGCCTCTATACTTTCCTAGCAAGTTGTTATACACATAGCAGTGGGCATACCTCATGTTACAACACCGGGCTTCCAGTTGCAGCCACTCTGAAGACCAAGGCAGGGCGATGTTCTGAAAACCAGTCCCTCACATAGTTACCTCTCTATACGAAGCTGAAGCTGGTTTCTTATTCGGCAGTTTCTTCTTCGGGCTGAAGTTGGTTTCTTATTCTCCAGTTTCTTATTCGCTGCAAAATATTTTTTTGTTTAAGAGGATAATAAATAGAAAAACTTATCAGCTTAATAAATGTCAATACAGTGATGTGGACCAAGGACAAACCAGTTGAAACAAGCCCGGTAAACACTAACAGCTGGCATAAAATGGGCATCAAAGCAGAAACCTAAAACTAAGATTTAAAGGGTTAAATGGCTTTGGGCCACTGATCCCACACTGCCATCACACTAAGACGGATACCCCACATCAAATTCAGTTTACTTCAGCCTGGCCCAAATTGATTCTGGGCACTAAAACTGGCATCAAAATGGGCAGACGGTCAGTTTTCACTGATTTGAATAAGTAACTGGTGTTTTTAAAGGGTTAAATGTCTTTGGGCCTCTGATCCCACACTGCCATCATACTAATAGGGATGCCCCACATCAAATTCAGTTTACTCCAGCCTGGCCCAAAGTGATTCTGGGCACTAAAACTGGCATCAAAGTGGGCAGACGGTCAGTTTTCACTGATTTGAATAAGTAACTGGTGTTTTTAAAGGGTTAAATGGCTTTGGGCCACTGATCCCACACTGCCTTCATACTAAGAGGGATGCCCCACATCAAATTCAGTTTACTCCAGCCTGGCCCAAAGTGATTCTGGGCACTAAAACTGGCATCAAAGTGGGCAGATGGGCAGTTTTCACTGATTTGAATAAGTAACTGGTGTTTTTAAAGGGTTAAATGACTTTGGGCCGCTGATCCCACACTTCTTTCATAACAAGAAGGATGCCCCACATCAAATTCAGTTTGGTTCAGCCTGGCCCAAAGCAGCTCTGGGTATTAAATATTTCATGATATGTACAATACCATCAGTGTCAAGCAACATAAATCTTTTCTATGCTTTGTTTGTATTGGGTGTTTTTTTTGTTTTTCCTCTTAGTGTAAGACTTCCTGCCTGTTCCCTGACTTGTCTGTGAGCTCTGATAGCAGCAGTGAGAACATTGATTTATGGTTCTTCTTTCAGACTGTGGGTGTGTTAATAGACATTAGCTGACAGGTTTGAAGATATCCCCCCACCCCAGGGCAGAAAAAGTTAAAACTATTTATCTTTCATTTACTGTCTGCTGAAGCATATTCTTATCTATTTCTGTGAACAATAGAGCAATCACTGTGTCATTTTATTTTTAATTACACTATATAGAGACAAGTAGCAGATTAACTAAAAAGAGATTAGTCTGCCCGGCTGTACTAAAAAGTTATATATCACAGTTACAGAAGGATAATATTTTATATGTATTTTTTAATTGCCAAAATACAAAAATGCCCAAATATTAATAAATACCATTTTCCAGGAATATTAGTTTTACCAAAAATCCTCCTTTCTGGGGGCAGTGTCCCTTTAAAGTGGGCAGACAGGCAGTTTTTACTAATATTAATAGGTAACTGGTGTTATCAAGGGGTTACATGACTTTGGGCCACTGATGGTACACTGACATAACACCAAGAGGGAGGCCCCACATCAAAATTAGTTTAGTTCATCCTGGCCCAAAGTAGTTCTAGATATTACAGCTCATATTAAAGTGCTAAAAGCAGGCGAGCTCTACAACAGAATGACGGAACTCCAGTCTCCTTCAATGGGTTTTTGCCCTGAATGTTGACATTAAATCGGCAGATGTTTTCTACTTACTTTGAATAGATAAAGCTCTGTGTCCGAAGATCGTCATAAATTCCTGTTTAATTGGATTGGATAAAGTTTCTTGCCATGAAAATGATGGGTCCTATGATGGGTGATGTTAGAAGTCAATGGACTACAATTTGCCCAAATGGTATTTTTCCTCCCACAGATAGTGTTAGGGCTCCAGTTATGACCTGAAGCCAAAACAAAAGTGTGAACATGTCTTCAAGGTTTGTATGATCTAATTAAATATATAATAAAATCTGGGGTTATTTTTACTTAGTGTCTTCTGTCCTGTATTGTCTGGAGAAACAATGACTTCCACCTGTCTGGAGAACAGAGGCTGGAATAGGTTGTAGACTATTCAGCATTATTCTGCTCATGGGAACATCGCATTTCTTTAAACATTAAGGGCGACATGTATGAACGGGCTTTTCGCCTGTTTTCTGGCGTATCCTGCGCCCCACCGTCCCGAATCCGCTGTCGGACGCAGGGATGCGATGTTAGGCGCAGCGTTTGCCACTTTCAGATGCGCCTGACATGAAGGGGCGGGCAATGGGCGGTGTGGGCGTTTTGGGGCGGGACGCGGCGCGCTCGAAAACTCCGAGGCATGTACGAGCGCTCACTTTGAGTTAAAGCAAAAAAAATATTAATTCAATAAATTCATTTTTATTTCTTTATTTTCGTTACACCCATACTATTGATCCTTGGCTAACGAAAATAAAGAAATAAAAATGATTTTATTGAATTAATATATTTTTTTTCGTTACCCCCATATTATTGTTCATTTTATACACAGATCGGTACAACTTCGGGAGTATTATCATTTAATTTCTGCCATGTACAGTTTTATTATAGATTGCATTAGAAAACCCATAAGAGCGTCGCTCGCTCACCCATTGGTCCAAATAACCGCGCCTCTTTTAATTTAGCCAATCACAAACAGAGCTCGCTCTGCATTTCTTTTCCCCATAGAACTCTATGAGAAGGTAGCTAAGCCGCTGATTGGCTAAGCTGGACGAGCCCCTCTTCTCCCCAACCAATCACAGTCCTAGAATATTTCCCATAGACAGTAATAACTTTTAGGGCGCCCTTCTTGCTCCACTCAAAATAGACGCACTACATATGATTGGTGGATTCATATCTGCCGCCTGGGCTCAACCAATCAGCTCTTTTCTGCCTTTTTTTACTGTATTTTGAACTGTCTGCCTTTTCATTTGATTGGTCCATACTTCTCCATAGGTTATAATGGTTCACTGTCCCTCCTCTTCTGATTGGTTGGTTTCTGCCGACCAATGAGAAGCGCTTACAGAATTTGAATTACTGTATTTCCCGGCAATTCTCTATATCCCAATTCCTTATGTAGCGCCGGTCTCGGCGACAAACGCATTGTTAGGGATTTGATTGATTTATGTTTATAGAAGGTTTCAGCTCTTTTACAGATAATATTTTACACTTAATAAAAATGATTTTTTTATTCATACTCCATGCCGCACGGCGCTGAGATTTCATTGCCCCCATCTCTCCATTGACTACAATGGGACAAGTAGCTCACGCTCTGATTGGCCGGGATAGCCAAGCCCCCGCTAGTTCAACCAATCAGCTCTTTTCTGCATTTTTACTGTATTTTGAACTGTCCCACCTTTGATTTTGATTGGTCCATACTTCTCCATAGCTTATAATGGGTCACTGTCGCTCCTATTCTGATGGCTGGTTTCTGCCGACCAATGAGAAGCGCTTACAGAATTTGAATTACTGTATTTCCCGGCAATTTCCAATATCCTAATTCCTAATGTAGCGCCGTTCTGGATTTTTGGAAAGTGATTTTTTTCTTTTCTTTTTTTTTTAAGGTTTGAGCTCTTTTTCTGATAATGTTTTACATCTAATAAAGGCGATTTTTCTGGAATCATACTCCATGCCGCACGGAGCTGAGCGCCGAGATTTCTCTTGCGATCTTCTTCTATGTTTCCTCTCATGTTCCGTTCTCGCTTCACTTCGCCTCCGCCGGATCATTTAGACCAGAATCAACCAGGTCTGCCTGTCGGAGCTGGCGAGTGCTGCAATGCGCTGCACTTTGCCGACTCACAATCGTACATGCCTCGGAGTTTTCGAGAACGCCGCGTCCCACCCCGGAACGCCTACACCGCGCCCATTGCCCACCCGTTCATGTGAGGTGCAGCCGAAAGTGGCGAACGCTGCGCCTAACATCGCATCCCTACGTCCGACAGTGGATTCGGGACGGTGGGGCGCAGGATACGCCAGAAAACAGGCGTAAATCCCGTTCATACATGTCGCCCTTAATGTTTAAAGAAATCCGATGTTCCCATGAGCAGAATAATGCTGAATAGTCTACAACCTATTCCAGCCTCTGTTCTCCAGACAGGTGGAAGTCATTGTTTCTCCAGACAATACAGGACAGAAGACACTAAGTAAAAATAACCCCAGATTTTATTATATATTTAATTAGATCATACAAACCTTGAAGATATGTTCACACTTTTGTTTTGGCTTCAGGTCATAACTGGAGCCCTAACACTATCTGTGGGAGGAAAAATACCATTTGGGCAAATTGTAGTCCATTGACTTCTAACATTACCCATCATAGGACCCATCATTTTCATGGCAAGAAACTTTATCCAATCCAATTAAACAGGAATTTATGACGATCTTCGGACACAGAGCATGATCTATTCAAAGTAAGTAGAAACCGTCTGCCGATTAAGGGCGAAATGTCCGAAAAGTGGCGTATCTATGCCAGTTTTTGGCGCATTAAATCAGTGTAAAGTGAGCCTGAATGTCCGATACGTTCTAAAAATTGGCGTCCGGTATAGCTTGCATAGATTACTTAATGCGCCTACAATGGCACATCGTATCAAAAAAGGGCGCATTGTATCAAAAAAGGGGGCATCGTATCAAAAAAGGGGGTATGGTATCAAAAAAGGGCGCATTGCATCAAAAAAGGGCGCATTGCTCAACACTCGGCACATAGTATATCATTGGTAGCATATGGTATGCCGTCTATCGAGGCTCATTGCCTGACGGGGGCGCATAACATATGTAAGGCGCCTCAATAGGTGAATTTAGCAACGGGCGCACAGTGCACCATATTTAGGCGCATTACAAAGTGTTGTTCCGGTCGTATAATGCGCCTAGTTTTGGTGTACGACAGTCGAGTTACAACAAGAATATGGCGTAAAAAGTGGGTTTGACGCAAAATAGAACAAAAAACTGGCGTTGGCGTGTTGGGTCATGTCGCCCTTAATGTCAACATTCAGGGCAAAAACCCATTGAAGGAGACTGGAGTTCCGTCATTCTGTTGTAGAGCTCGCCTGCTTTTAGCACTTTAATATGAGCTGTAATATCTAGAACTACTTTGGGCCAGGATGAACTAAACTAATTTTGATGTGGGGCCTCCCTCTTGGTGTTATGTCAGTGTACCATCAGTGGCCCAAAGTCATGTAACCCTTTGATAACACCAGTTACTTATTCAAATCAGTGAAAACTGCCCGTCTGCCCACTTTGATGCCAGTTTTAGTGCCCAGAATCACTTTGGGCCAGGCTGGAGTAAACTGAATTTGATGTGGGGCATCCCTCTTGGTATGATGGCAGTGTGGGATCAGTGGCCCAAAGCCATTTAACCCTTTAAATCTTAGTTTTAGGTTTCTGCTTTGATGCCCATTTTATGCCAGCTGTTAGTGTTTACCGGGCTTGTTTCAACTGGTTTGTCCTTGGTCCACATCACTGTATTGACATTTATTAAGCTGATAAGTTTTTCTATTTATTATCCTCTTAAAAAACAAAAAAATATTTTGCAGCGAATAAGAAACTGGTGAATAAGAAACCAACTTCAGCTTCGTCCTCTCTATCACTCCACTCCCATGCGGCCAGGGAAGAAAAGGGGTTTAAAGCTGACCTCCGAGCCCAGAGGCAGCATAGCCTAAGTCAGGATAGCATGATGGATTGCTTCTCTGACCGCTGTAGATGAAGGCACTGATACCCTGAAGCTGGATATCGGTGGTAGAAACTCACCAGCTCCAGTAGGGCGAGACCAGCTCCCCTAGAGAGTGACCTCTAAACGAAGTTTACCTGAGCTTATATAACCTTCTAACCTACCCCCACCCTGTGTTGTCATGGTTTTTCCCGCAAAATCTTGAGTGACTGCAGCTGGTTACATTATTGCTAAACAACATGACTATACACAATCCACAGACAGGTGCAGAAGGTACTAGCTGAACACAGAGGTGAAATAGGGGCCATTTCGAGAACATTCTTAGTGCAATCATAGCAGAAAACAGTGCAATTATTAATGAACATTATTAAACATCTTTAACCCTTAGTAGTATACCTTACCACATACTCTTCTGTACTACAAATGGAGCTGTAGTTCAGAGCTCCCATCATTAGCAGGCTCTGTAAGCGCCGGAGAGTGGAGGAAGCGTCTAAATCCCTGCGCTTAACCCCTTGATTGCCATAGTCCGTGACTGCAGAATAACCAAAGAGCATTCCCATGCTACATTGGGATACCCGGTGGAGCCTAGGGAATGTCTGTATAGTCAGTCCTAGAGACACAGAGTAGCCCCAAGGCTGTCTATATAACAAGCCTACAGTCAGAGCACACGGTGTGCTGCCCTGACTTCTGCCTGTGTCAGATCAACACAGATTGTAATGTTTATTCATGTATGCTTATACATTACCAACTGTAAACAAAAATTGTAAAATAGTTTAAAAAAAAAAAAGTAAAAATCCTTTGGCAGGTCCATACACCTCTACTATGTTAAAATTTTCTATGTTCACCATACATGTTGTCTATTTCCGGTTGTGATGCTATTTGCTCATGACTGTATGTTTTCATTTGATTGAAAATTCTGTAACCTTGTTGATCTCCTTATGTACCAATGTGCCTTAATAAAAAATGTTTTGAATTGGGGAAAAAAAGGAAAAAATATAGTGTGAAAAAAATTAAATCAATAATAAAATAAAAATAAATATATAATTATTGTGCCTACATTACACAAAAAAATAAAAAACTATACATATTGGGTAACCACACGACCGTAGAATTAATAAACACCTTTAAAGAGAACCTGTCATAGATTATTCCCCTTTGCTGAGGACAGCACAAGCTAGTGACAGACCTGCTGTTTCCTGCGCTGTGTCCCTTATTCTGTAAGATGCTGTAGTTTTAGAGTATTTAGTGCTCAAATCTGCAGTTTTCAGCCAGAAAAGTTTTTTCAAACTCCGCCCAACTGAGGCTAGCCCCGCCCACCTCAACTGATAAACCTATTACTTTGAAAAGGTAGAAACATGAGAATAACTGCCAGGTGGGCGGGGCTAGGCTCTGGTGGGCGGGGCTAACACCATCTCATGAATAAGATTTGAGCACTATATACGCTAAAACTGCAGCATCTTACAGAATAAGGGACACGGCACTGGAAACAGCAGGTCTGACACTGGCTTGTGCTGCCCTCAGCAAGGGGGGCATAATCTATGTGTCAGGTTCTCTTTAAGTTTTATCTCAGTTTGTAGATGCTGGACAACACTCTCTTTCCCAGATTGTCTTCGGGGAATCACGAATTTCTGATTAACCGGGGTTCCAGTTTAAAGCTTTTTGCTATGTGTTGTCTGTCAAACCATATTCTGAAATTGGGTGTGCTGGAATATGTCATTTTTTTTTTTTTTTTTTTTTTTTTTTAGGTTTGTGAATTCTCTTGGTTTAAAATTACCTTGACTTTTGCAAATGTTTGGAAAAAATGTAAATCTACTAAATCTAATTAATTTTATATAAACTCCATTCTCTGATTTGGTGAAAAATCTAATCTTTTCGATAAGAAACAAATATCTAATCGGAATGTAGACCCCTCATACCATGAACCTTCTCCAGTGCTTTATCTGAAAAAAAGAATTGTGCATTGCCAGTCAGAATGATGCTGTAAAGCCAGCCGCACTCATGTGCTTAATCTGCACTTTCCAGATTAAGCCTGCCAATGTCATCTGGTCTCATCTGACAGACTCGTTTCTGCAGCATAACAATCACAACCACTTTATACTATGAGTCCATGAGTCTATTTATAAAAAGAGTCCATTTTTCACCGAAGTACGTCAGTGTCACATTGACATTCATGAATATTTGTAAATGAGCCTTGGTGAGCCTGACTGTATGAGGTAGTCATGAGTGATCTTTGATGGATTGCTGTAATGCTGCAACTTGTCACTTAAGGGAACACTAAGCCCAAAAATGTTGGCCCAAAGGTTGGCCTCACTATTTGTCGGTCTTTAGGATTTTCTGCATGTTCTAGAAAACACAATTTTTTTTGGATACATTTTTATTTAAGTAGTATGTGAAATATCTAATCGATCTTCCTCTGTCTGGCCCAGGATCAAGTAATATCAGCAGTACACCCGAGTGCAGATTCTCGGAAGAAAAAAGTATTTATTGAATATTAAAGACTGTGTTTCATGTCCGGTTTGGACACTTTGTCAGACCGGATGAAGTGTCCAAACTGGATATGAAACCCATAGGCCCACATGTATGAAAACCGTCTTGGTCTAAAACTTTCCTTGTTGCCCATAGCAACCAATCAGAGCGCCCCTTTAATTTCATATAGTGCTCTGAAAAAATGCAAGGGGAGCTCTGATTGGTAGCTGTGGGCTCTGATTGCTGGTTGCTATGAACAACAAAAAGTCTTAGACGTAGACAGTTTTCATACATGTCCCCATAGTCTTTTATATTCAGTAAATACTTTTTTATACTGGGAATCTGCACCCGAGTGTACTGCGAACATTATTCAGTCCTGGGCCAGACTTCCCAAAAGAAAAAAAAAGTATTTATTGAATATTAAAGACTACGTGTTTCATGTCCGATTTAGACCCTTTGTCAGACCGGCCGCATTTCGGGTCCCGTTTGGACACTGTCAGACCGGACGCATTTCGGGTCCCGTTTGGACACTGTCAGACCGGACGCATTTCGGGTCCCGTTTGGACCCTTTGTCAGACCGGACGCATTTCGGGTCCCATTTGGACCCTTTGTCAGACCTAATGAAGTGTCCAAATCGGACACAAAACCCATAGGGCCACATGTATGAAAACTGTCTTGGTCTAAAACTTTCCTTGTTGCCCATAGCAACCAATCTGAGTGCCCCTTTCATTTCATATAGTGCTCTGAAAAAATGACGAGAGCTCTGATTGGTTGCTATGGACAACAAAGAATGTCTTAGACTAAGACCGTTTTCATACATGTCCATCATAGTCTTTTATATTCAATAAATACTTTTTTATATTGGGAATCTGCGCCTGAGTGTACTGCGGACATTATTCAGTCCTGAGCCAGACTGAGAGGAAGATCGATTAGATTTTCATGTACTACTTCACTCCAACTCCACGTGCGACAGGTGTCCATTTTCAGCGGGCCCACCAACGTGGAGACCCACAATGTGGCAGCGATTCCTATCCCTGTGCTAGGCAGATTTGTGAGATCTAACTGAACTACACAAAACCCGAAGGTGAGCGGATTTGCTTTTTGCTATATAATTACCTTCCACCAAGGATAATGTACGAGAAGCGCTGTGCTTGGTGTCTCTTGCTTCTGTTCGTTCTCTTCCATATCACTTAAATTTTATTTGACAGATGAGTAAAAGGGTCTGACTTAGCGAATAAGGTAGGGCCTTCTGCATCTGTTCTTATATTTACAGACAAAGTGAGGGGGGAGGCTCCTGCTGCAGTCAGTTGTCTTACAGCAAGATATAGGTTTGTAAAAAGGCGGTATGGGTGGTTTGGTTGATTTTGTATCCAAAGCAAAGTTTGGAATACACTCTCATTAGCTTTGCACATTTCTGTTCATGTGTGCCTCAGCTCATTGGACGCCGGTAAGTAAGCTCATTATTTTTAAGACCTCTCATAGCAACATTCCTTTGCAGTCTTCCGCCCCCCAGCCCCATTTAGGGTTATACTGACAGCAGTGGTATGGGGAAGTATGTTGCATCATTACTGCTTCTACTTCATCAGTGGGCAACTATTTGTTCATTTGTGGATCTAGGTGGTTGTCCTCCATTTTTGACATTTTGTTATCGTGCCCCTGATGAACCAAACTTTTTCTGAAGAAACTCGTCAGGCGATTTTCCTGATAGCAAATTGGCTGTGTGGCTTTTATGATTGTTTGGCCCATTATCGATTTTTATTTATTTTCTGTCATCTATTTACCTTTATAGCTTAATAGGTTTCATCCTCCAGTGAGTGGGGACACCCTTGTCAGGGAATTTCCCCCACAAGTTAGGTAAGGGTAGTTTTTAGGGAGAGTGTAGGTCTTGGTTACCTTATTGTTTCCCCCTTATTTGCTTATTATTAAGAATTTTGATCTATAGCCTACTGTGGATTTAGCCTATATCCATCAATTACGGAGACTACATACAGTAATACCCCTTTTGGTATTGATAATATTGTAATCTGTTTTTATGGTATTTCTATATAGTTTCTGTATGTTTTTGTATTTTTAATGAATTATATTAAAATTTCTATTGAAGTCCTCTATTCTCCACAGTGATAGTTTGGATCTTGTAGCGCACATAGAAAATTCTTGCTAGGGCTCCCCCACCTTCTTTTCACTGCAGGAGAGGGATTCTTTACAGGCAGTGACATCAACATCTTTCTCAGATACATCAACTCTCTACATCAGTGTTTCTCCACCAAGGCTGTGCGTTACCTTGGTATTTCTTGTAACCTTGTCGGCGGTTCTCCGGAGGAGAGCATCACTAAGAGATGTCACTTACACAGTAGACATGGAAAACTGGTTTGAGCATGATTCACTGTTGGGGGGAAAAAAAAAGAATTGTCTATATGTTTCTATTTTTTCCTCATCAGAGACATAAATAGATGTGTAATTCTGTTACTGTCTCCTTCACCAACTAATGAACATGGAGTGAAAATATTCAATTATCTAGTTTCATTGAGATGTAAAATGGACCAGGGTACTCTATTTTGTCAGCCCATGTGAAAAGTTCATTATTTCATAACTGATTTTTACATAGATAGTGGAGGAATATTCATAACCAAGCCTATATACAGGCAGTCACTAAGTTACAGACATCAGACTCGTAATCAAAGGGGTTGTCTCACCACACTGTTACAGAGCCAAAAGCAGCTTTCATTCCTTTATCCTCTCTCTTCTCGGTCAGGCTCCATATTCAAATGTCTGCTAGCTAATCTGACATGAGAGCAGGAGATGTTTACCTAAAGTCCAGAAAATCTTCATAAACAGTAATTAGTCTCCTATGTTTGTGAGATCAGATAACTCAATCTCTCAAGCTGCCCTCTGTTCTGTGTGCTGACCTGTGTGATGACCTCATCCCTGCTATCAGATAAGACAAACAGCAGGGGAGAGCAGGGCAGAGCAGGTTGGTAACCTAAAGCAACCTGAGTGAACTCGGAGCTGATAAAATCACTATTCTCTCCACAACAAAAAAATAAAGCAATATAATTGGAAAACATCTTCATTTAGTATTTCCTACATGTTGACAGCTAATCTTTGTAGTGAGACAACCCCTTTAAGAACGAGGCCATTGTTGGATGTCTATGTCCAATTATGATTCACGGCCCATTCACTTTATTCTCAGACACCGTGGCTCTCCCACGGTCCTTTGGTGGCATTGCATGATATACACTGCAGCTGCTTACACATGTGCCACCAGACTCTCTGAGCTACATTGCACGTATGAACTTACCATGTTGCCATATGCAGTATCTTGCATGGTTGTTGCATTGTGAAGCTTTACTTTACCTGTTAATCTACATGTTTGCTGTAAATAAATGATATGCCTTTCATGAATTCAAGATGAGGTGTGCTGCGGATTTACTGAAGCCCTATAGGGAATGATATCCTCCTTTTGAGCCCCACAGACTCGCATAGCTAAGATGTGTGGCACCATTATTATAATATCTTGTGTGTCATCTGAATGCTTTCTGTATTACAAATGTTTCAATGTGATTATCATCAGAATCTGATGTATTTTCTTGTCCATTTTGAACAATCCATTTTTGTTTAAAGTCTTTATCAAGCTGATAACAAGGTGTCTTGCACCTGGGCCATGAAATCTATGGTGAAACCTCACAGAAAGTGTTCAGTTTCCCTGCAGCGCTGCCGCAGGAGAAATAAAGCATTACATGAAACCCACTGAAAACGAGCTGTCTGGACAGCACATGGATGTCAGGTCCTCCAGAACGAGAGATGTTTTGTACAGCTACTTCCTGCTTTAGATCATTGATAGAAATCTTAAATCTGAAGGTTTTCCTCTAGAACTAAGAATGCATTAATAGTTCTAGGGTTTCCAAGCCAGGCATCCCCTATAAAGATAATGTGTGAGTGGAAGACCTCCTCTTCTCTCCACATCTCTGAGGTCATTTCTAGGGTCAACAATCAGTATCTAGTGGAGAATTGTCTCGCATTTCCCCCACTTTTGAGTTATCCCAATTGGTACTTACGGCCCATTCACGCGCTTATTCTCAGGCACCGGATTCCCAGCCTTTGGTTATTGCCGCGCCGTATGACACTGACCAGCTCTCTGGAATGCCATAACTTACCATTGCCTATGCTATCGAGTGTTAATTGTAGTTCTTTACTTTAGAGAATGTGGTAATTATAATTGATTCCTTTCTGGAATTCAAGATGGGGGTGGCGGATAGTGAACATGAATTACCCTGGCCCCCGGGTACGCAGCTAGTGGATAATCATGTCTTGGGGCCGGAGGAGCTGCGCTCAGCTCCGCCCATATTCAGCGTAATTTCGGTGCCATTGAACAATCCAGTTCCACAATCTTTACAGCTTGAATCAAGGTGTTGAACCGAATCTTATGGTATCGTCCCCGGATGCAGTTTCCTCACGCTGATCAGGATAAAAAAAAATTGGACCCGGCGCACGTGCTGACAGAAAAGCCCCAGAAGAGAGGCTTTTTGTTTAAAAAGTACTTGTTTGATCTTGAAAAGTCAAATTTGATTTCCTCTAAACAAGAATACAAATTAATTAGGTTTCTAGGGTTTCCGCGCATCATCAGAAGTATAATTTGATGAAGCGCGGGCACACCGGAACCTCATTTTAATCTGAGGTTTTTAGGGTCGACAATAATATTTTTGGGCAATTTTTAGAATAATCACTTTTTTTCCCAAAAGCTTTAAGCCTTTACAGGCTTTTTCCTTCAGCCGTCCACCCAGTCCAATTTAATTCTTTTATACCAGAACAGCGTCTCATCTTCCCCGAGCGAACGGAGCGGGGAGTGACTGGACATTGCCGGCGGTATAAGGCTAGGATATAATCATGCCTGGGTGATGAGTGTTGCGCCCCTAACCGCGCCACATTACAAGGTAATTGCGGGGAAATCGTAACCATATATACTGCCCGTAATAAACCGTTGTGACCGACCCTCTGTTTTCCTCTCTTTTCTGCATACAATCCCACGACATAAATAAGAAGTAATCAAACTGGTTCCTTTTTCCTCAGCAAACTCATCCGATTCTCTGGGTACTTACTTGATTTTGAATTGTATATCTGCTTACTGCAAATTGAACACACGTGTTAGCATATGTACATGTTAACTGCTCCCTGTAATACTTTTTACTTGATGCGTAGCCATGGCTAGTTGATTTATGGTTTTGCTTTCCTTTTTCTGTCTATATCCCTTATTTTATGTTGCCTGCATTTCCTATGCATTGTCTCTGCTGTGACTATGTTACGATAAAAGGCTAAATAAAAATGTATTGTTAACAAAAAAAAAAAAAAAGATAATGTGTGAGTGCTGATTTACAATTTCGGGTTCTAGACAAAGTTTCCAGAATGCTTAACGTTTTTTTGGCTTGAAATTTGCTTCATTGGTTGCTCATTTCCTGACCTAAATTCATGTCTTGGCAGAATATTTGAAAAGAGGTCAAAAATAGTTCTTTTTAGAATATCTTTTGATTAAAATTTATAGAACAGTGATGCCACTCAAGGCTACAGCTGTGAAGGGAGTGTAAAGTGGCGAGTTCAAAAAATAGCCAATTACAATATAATTACAGTGATATTCCCTCTTGTATGGGCTGCATCAGCTCCCCAGGTCACTATAGCTACAGACCTGTTCAATCTCTCCTGATAGGCTGCCTGCACTGGTCGCTATAGCTACAGACCTGGCTTCTACTGCAGCCTAGTAGAAGAAAGTAAACACGCCTCTGAATTCAAAATTAAACCAAGAACACAGGACTGAGGTAAGATGAATCAATGTAGTGAGACAACCCCTTTAAGCTTTAGAATTTAAAATAAATTCTAATGTATCAAAAATCATTGAAAAGTTACTTTTCCTCTGTGATGTTATGTGATCCTGTCCGCAAAACAAATCCTGCTATGAACGAACGGTTTAAACATTGGTTACAAATTAAATGGGACATGTACCACTAGCAACCAGTAAATCTCCAGTTTATTTTCAAAACTTTCTTATAAATTTATAGGGTATTCCCATCATACAAATTCATGAAATATCAATAGGATATGCGATTAATATCTGAAACCTCTTTGTTCAAAAGGGAGAGGTTTTAGGGCCCATTCTCAAACCAGGTGCAGATCCTAGAAATGGGATCCACACCTATCACAGATCGATAGTGTATCCTATTAATATGCCATTAATTTCTATGGCAGAAATGCCCCTTTTTAAAGCTGCTCAAGTTTGATAAATATCCCAAGTAAAATTCTTTTGTTAGGTTTGTTCATTACATGATGTAACATAAATAAATAAATTGTATATATTTAATATATAATATATAAATATATTTATTTTTCCCACTAGACACAAAGATTAGATTCCAAAAAAGTATATACAGGGCAGACCTTAGTGGTGTGCATAATGAAGGAAGCCCTACTGGTTTGGGTACTAAAATCAAGCGCACTAAGGCTATGTTCACACGGGGTAATTTCGGCACGCATTTCGCGTCGTATTTGCGCTCTAATACGAGCGAGCTGCGCGCCGAAATTACGGTAATCCATAGCTCTCATAGAGAATTATGGATTACGCCTTCTCTCCCCGATCGTATTGTACGCGCGGGGAGATAAGTGACGTCACTTATTCGCGGCGATTACACGAGTAACGCATGCCTATGGGGCCGGCGGGCTGCCCTCACCCCCGCGCCTTGGGAATAAGCGCTGATCAGCGTGAGCTCCCGAAAGACACGATGTATTACGGCGTGTACTGTACGTGCCGCAATACATCGTGTGAACATAGCCCAAGGGTGACATGTATGAAAACTTTTTATGTCTAAGACTTTCTAAGTTGCCCATAGCAACCAATCAGGGCTAATAGCAACCGATCAGGGCTCATACCAACCAATCTTAGCCCCCTTCTCATTTCACATAGTGCTCTGATAAAATGAAAAGGGAGCTTTGTTTGGTTTCTACGGGGTTTGCATGGTTGCTATGGGCAACACAAAGTTTTAGACCTAGACCGTTTTCATACATGTGGCCCTTAGTCTTACTCTTAGGGCCACATGTATGAAAACTGTCTAGATCTAAAACTCACTTTGTTGCCCATTGCAACCAATCAGAGCGCCCCTTTAATTTCATAAAGCGCTCCGATTGGTTGCTATGGGCAACAAATAGAGTATTAGACCTAGACAGTTTTCATACACGTGGCCCTTAGTGTTCATACCTACATATGTATTAGGCAAGGAAATCCCCAAACAAGCCATGAATAATTAATAACCATATATTTTATTAGTATCAAAAATTTGTAAAATATCAAATATTTTTTATGCTGATTGTAGGTAAATTTCTTGTTTGGTGCTGCTGTTGATTAGTCTCTGTCACCAACATACTTATATTTTGCTATATTGTCGTCCCTTTTTTTTATGGTTTTTGTTCATAGCTACATTTTGTAGATTGTTTGGGCAGTGGTATTTATGACGCTATCTGGCAGTGTTCAGGTGCCTACAAGGGCACTGTATCATTGCATAATTTGGGCACTGTATGGTACATCATCATCATAGGGGTTGCTCATAAATGGTAATTCAACAACAAACCTAACGGTGGCTCTCCCATTAGTGGGCTCAATGCCTTTTTTTAAAACGCTTTCAGGACACATAAACACATACAAATTGTTGCAATGTCATATTGTTCTAGAAATTGCAATTTTTGTTGGAGGAAGTGGCATAATGTTTGACTGATTTTCATGGTTGGTGAATAAGTCCATGATTTCAACATAGCATTTTTATTTAAATTAGTATTTATGCTAAATACACCAGCGCTCTGAAGCAGCGCTGGTGTGCAGCGCGAAACGTGCTAGCTTTTAGTGAGTTTTTAATTATGTGAAGGTATTAGCCCTTTATGTTTTTAGAAATTCAATAATTTTCCAGTAGTTTGGAAGTGCTCCAGTTTCTTCCCACACGAGCGCCGCGGCTTCCATTTTTTTCTTCCACATTTGGCTTGCTTTTGATTTGATTTAGATCAAATTCAACCCCGATGAGGAGCACTGTGGTTCTGGTAGGCCTAAATTCATTAGTGAGGAAAATTGCCCCCCAAAATATCGACCCTAACCATAGTTAGGGCTAGAATTGTTTGAGATGTTTTAGGGGTTAACTTACCAGTACACTGACTCATTACTCCTGATGCAGCCTACTTTTCAGTCTGGCATCCCATCTGAAGGTCACTTGCTGTTACTTTAACATAGCTTCAATGGTATGGTAAATGGAAGCGACATTGGACGTCACTACCAGTAACCGTAACATTCAACTTATGTTAAAGTAATGTGCAGGAATGTCAGACTAGTCAGGCTGCGATGGGAACATTATGTTGCCAAACTAGTAAGTTGACTCCTTAAACAACCCTAACCCCAATTTAGGGCCATATGTATGAAAAATGTCTAGGTCTAAGATTTTTTTTTGTGTTGCCCATAGCAACCAATCAGAGCTCCACTTTTATTTTTCTATATGAAATGAAAGGGGCGGTCTGATTGGTTGCTATGGGCAACAAAAAGTCGTAGACCTAGACAGTTTTCATACATGTTCCTCTTAGACTTGGGGTATGTTCACACATTGTACACGCCGCAATACGCTGGGTGTTTTAGAAGTAAGCACTGTCCAGCGCTTACTTCTAAAGCACAGGGGCCGCCTCCATTCACTTTCATTATCAGCGGTGCAGGCGCACAATACGATCGTATTGTACGCTGGGGGAGACGGACATAATTCATAGCTCTCATTACCGTAATTGCAGGGCGCATTTCGTATTGCAGCACAATTACGTGCCGAAATACGCCCCGCAATTGCGCCGTGTGAACATACCCTTACAGTTCTGGTTAGGGATAGGATCACAGAGAAAATCTGTGGACCTCCTGAATTCACAATTATTTCCCAAGTTAAGTTGAACCTGTGTCAGACTGAACAGCACTAAATGAAGTAAATATAATGTGTTCTACCATGTTATATTGGGGACAGACATGCCGTATTTCCAGCACAGAGGCCCAGTAGGTAAGAGGTGCTTTATGATGTCTGTCTGTCCGTCCATTAATTGTACTAAAAATGAATAAAAAAAAATAAAGAAAAAATTAACCGCTCACCCTGATTAACATGCCATGATCTGAACAGAGCGTGGTGTGGATTTAGCTCGTAAGACCAACCGATAGAGAAAACAAGTGCACCCGCTGCACATAGGAATCCAACGAAGAATAAAATTTCAATGTTTATTACTATATTTAAAAATATGGACAAACCTAGCCACCAGCGTGGGAAAAGCATCAGCATCACTCCAGTTTGCATATCTCCAGCTGACGCATTTCAAACAACCTAGTCCTTAGTCATGATAAAAAGTAAAGATAAAATGTAACAATCCAATACGGTCTTGTTCCCACTGTCTACCAGCTCACTGTGGGCAGGACTGCTTTATGGTTCACAGCTCTTTTTTGGGTTCTGTTCAAACTCAGTCCTATTGTAGAAATCTGATCTTTTTACAAATAACAAGCTGGGGTTGGGACCCGTAAAGAGGGTTTGGCAATACAGTCATAGGTCACAAAGTTTCTGAACTATACTCTACATTGCATTCAGGAATTTCTTTACATTAAAGCAATACAAAGCCGGTGTAATTTTTTTATTTTATAAGAATTATCCTGCTAAATCAAGCCTAGAGGTGAACACATGATTAGTGCCAATATACCGCTACCTCGTCCGGATAGCAGTTCTCTGATATTAGAGAATTCTGCCGCCAGTTTGACCTTGTTCAGGGGGGTGATCACTATTTCTGCCAGTAGCAGTTGAAGAGAACAGACTGGGAAATAAAAGTATGAACATAAGTAAAAGTCTAGAGGTTAAGTGATACTTTATTGCCTGTAAAATTATATAGCGTCTAATAACAGCAAAAAATTCCATTCTACTTCCAAACTACAGCTGAAACACAAATGGCTCCAGTGTAATACATAGTATAAATAACCATAATGATGTGGACACGGCTGAAATAATGGTCTTGGGGAACTTTGGCCAAGAATATTGTTGCTCTGTTTTCCAGAATTCTTCAGACATATGTGAGTTATTACGGCAATAATGTTAAGGGGAACTCTACCAAGAACATAATAATCATTCAAACAATATTAATCTATTTTTTTAATTTATGTTCACTTTTTAAGGTTAAGCAGTGCAATTAATCTAACTATTTAAACATGTATTTGCCTTAAAGGAAAAAATGCCACTTGTTCTCTTGATCTGCACAGAATTTTTGCCTTGTTGGAGCAGCAGTTATGTGTTTTAAGGCTGATCTTCCCACTGTAATGGAGACACAAAGTTTTCATATATAAGAGGGCAGAGACACTATAGTTCTGAGTTGGCATGATATACCCGGCTACCTTTGAGAAGACCCGGGACATCTCTGGACATGACCGTTTTAGTAAATCCATGTCTTCCCTGTAAAATAACAATCCTGGAGCCTCTCCTCTTATAACTCTGTGTTGTGCGGTTTCTCGGTTATGCCTTCTAGAAATGTATTACTGAATCAGTCAGCTGGGCGTTACTATTCTAGTTTTCAGAGGGGCTGTCCCCTCTATATCGTAACACCCAGCTGACTGATCCAGTAACACATTTCAAGAAGCCTCCTGAGAAAGCTTGACAGAAAAACGCACATTGGAGTGTTTCTATTGTGCTACCAGTACTTTGCAAATCACCTTTTTGGGAATTTCTAAGGTGGTCAGGTTTGTCCTATTGACTAAATAGACTCTGGTATTGGGTTATTTTTATTATTTGGATTTACTTCTGTTCTATTATCCCCTTTATATTTTTAATTACCACCTCCTTGTGTTTTTTGTATGTCAACTCCTATGGTTCTTTTGACCTATTTTGGGTCAATTCATAATTACTAGTAAATTGGCAGTTGGACGTTTCCCCTCATTATTACTAAAATATCAAATAAAACAAACAAGGGGCCCAATATCGCTCGTAAAGGGACGCTATACTGTCGGTATATGTCCCTGCTATCTATCTACCTTTTTAAGTTCATTCCAATCCATATAGCTTCTATGCATGGGGTCCAAAGGTAGAAGTCCCACCCAGAACTTGGTGCTTTAGGGAGCACAAAGGTGGTGTTGGATTGGGATACCTGGAGCTGAACAGTAGAGTTGCTTCCTGGGGCCCACCGGTGGAGTTGCTTCCTGGGGCCCACCCTACAGCTACTGTACATGGCTGCACATGCCTCTTGCTTTCTGCGGGCCTTTCTCCCTGAAAAGCAGCCCCAGGCCCACCATGCCCATGGGCACAAAAGGGGTTTCCTCTGCTCCCCTGTGGGCCAGTTTGAACCTGCACAAAAGGCCCTCTGCCACACAAGAAGACACCAGTAAATGGCTGATTGAAGCGGTGCACTATAGATTTGTTTATTTGTAGCCTCGGAGCTTCAAGTTATGCCTCTGAATATTATTATATTGTACTTCTGCCTACTGGTGTTAGATCAGCCAGGAAAGTAAAACAATACCAACACTTTAAAGTGTTGTCTAATTGATGGGCAGATTCTTTCAGACTCCCAAGATGTAAATCCAGTTCTGGTCACCTCACTCGGTGATTTAAGAAAAGATTCGGCTTCTCCATCCAACAATATCAGTGTTTGCGAAAACCAGATGGCATATGCACAGTTCAAAGCACTGGAAAACAACAGACAAGTCATCCTGGATCAGTGCCCGCTGCTCTTAATCTACATAAGAAAAGAATGACTATAAAAATCTAACTTTAATCAAACTACAGAAATGTCACATTTATCAGATAGTAGGAAATATGGTTTTGCTTTAACATGAAGGGAAGAAAATCTTTTGGATTTTCTACTTCATATATAATTAAGAACAAAAGTTTTAGGAATTGTCATTTGTATCCTTTCTTTATTTCCTTATTTGACAACACATTTTTTAAATTAAGATTTTGGGAGAAAAATGCTTCTTTGCCACACAGGCCCAGAAGAGAATTATTGCTTATCTGGGAGAAAGGCAAGAAAATAAGAGGCAAAAATAAAGAATCGTGTGCAGCGTGTACAGTCATGTAGAGCAGGGGTCCCCAACTCCAGTCCTCAAGGCCCACCAACAGGTCATGGTTTCTGGATTTCCTCAGTATTGCACAGGTGATTTCATTATTGTCAGTGTATTTTGTGGGAGATCCTGAAAACATGACCTGTTGGTGGGTCCTGAGGACTGGAGTTGGGGAACACTGATGTAGAGTAAACTGTAGGGTGGGCCCTAAGAATCCATTCCATTGGTTGACCTCAGGCATCCAAGTCCGACACTTTATCTCCTTCCTTTCCTTTCCTTCCCTATACTTTTCTGTCTCTCTCCCTTTCTTCCTCCCTCTCTCTCCCTCTTTCTTCCCCCCTCTCTCTCCCTCTTTCTCTCTCCCTCTTTCTTCCTCCCTCTCTCTCTCCCTCTTTCTCTCTCCCTCTTTCTTCCTCTCTCTCTCTCCCTCTTTACCCTCTCTCTCTCTCTCCCTCTTTCCCCCCTCTCTCTCTCTCCCTCTTCTCTCTCTCTCTCTCCCTCTTTCCCCTCTCTCTCTCTCCCTCTTTCCCCTCTCTCTCTCCCTCTCTCTTTCTTCCTCCCTCTCTCTCTCCCTCTCTCTTTCTTCCTCCCTCTCTCTCTCCCTCTCTCTTTCTTCCTCCCTCTCTCTCTCTCCCTCTCTCTTTCTTCCTCCCTCTCTCTCTCGCTCTCTCTTTCTTTCTTCCTCTCTCTTTTTTCTCCCCCCTCTCTCTTCCCTTCTCCCTCCCCTTCCTCTCCCTTTTCTTTCTTCCTCCCTCTCTTCTCCCTCTCTCCTCCCTCTCTCCTCCCTCTCTCCTCCCTCTCTCCTCCCTCTCTCTTTCTTCTCCCTCTTCTCTCCTCTTCTTCTCCTCCCTCCTCTCTCTCTCCCTCCTCTTTCCTTCCTCCTCTCTCTCTCTCCCTCTCTCTTTCTTCTCCCTCTCTCTCTTTTTTCCCCACTCTCTTCTTCCCTCTCCCCCTCTCTTCTCTCTCCTCTTCTTTTCTCTCTCCTCTCCCCTCTCTCCCCTCTCTCTTTCTCTTCCCCCCTCCCCTCTCTCTCCCTCTCCTCTTTCCTTCCTCCTCTCTCTTTCCCTTTTCTTTTCTTCCCCCTCTTCCCCCCTCTCCCTCTCTTCTTTTCTTCCTCCCTCTCTCTCTCTCTCCCTCTTCTTCTTCCTCCTCCTCCCTCTCCTCTTCTTCCTCCTCCCTCTCTCCCCTCTCCCCCTCTTTCTTCCTCCCTCTCTTCCTTTCTTCCTCCCTCTCTCTCTCTTCCTCTTCTTTCTTCCTCCCTCTCTCTCTACTCTCCTCTCTCCTTCTTCCTCCCCCTCTCTCTCCCCTCCTCCTTCTCTCTTCTCCCTCTCTTCTCTCTCCTCCCTCTCTTTTTCTTCCTCCCTCTCTCTCTCTCTCTCCTCTCTTTTCTCCTCCCTCTCTCCTCTCTCCCTCTCTCTTTCTTCCTCCCTCTCTTCTCTCTCTCCTCTCTCTTTCTTTCCCCCCTCTCTCCCCTCCCTCTCTTTATTCCTCCCCCTTTTTCTCCCCCTCCCCTTTCTTCCTCCTCTCTCCCCTTCTCTTTCTCTCCCTCCTCTCCTCCCCCTTTTCCTCCTCTCCTCCTTCTCTCCCCTCTCTCTCTCCCTCTCTCTTTCTTCCCCCCCTCTTTTTTTCCCTCTCTCTCTCCCTCCTCTTTTTTCTCCCTTTCTCTCTTTCCCTCCTCTTTCTTCTCCCTCTCTCTTTCTTCCTCCCTCTCTTTCTTCCTCCCTCTCTCTCTCTCTCTCCCTCTCTCTTTCTTCCTCCCTCTCTCTCTCTCTCCCTCTCTCTTTCTTCCTCCCTCTCTCTCTCTCCCTCTCTCTTTCTTCCTCCCTCTCTCTCTCTCTCCCTCTCTCTTTCTTCCTCCCTCTCTCTCCCTCTCTCTTTCTTCCTCCCTCTCTTCTCCTCCCTCTCTTTCTTCTCCCCCCTCCCCTCTCTTCCCTCTCTCTTTCTTTTCCCCCCTCTCTCTCTCTCTCTCTCTCTCTCTTTCTTCCTCCCTCTCTCTCTCTCTCTCCCCTCTCTTTTCCCCTTTTCTTTCTTCCTCCCTCTCCTCTCTCTCTCTCTCCCTTTTCTTTTTTTCCTTTCTTCTCTTCCCTCTCTTTCTTCCTCCCTCTCTCTCTCTCCCTCTCTCTCTCCCTCTCTCTTTCTTCCTCCCTCTCTCTCTCTCTCTCCCTCTCCTTTCCTCCTCCTCCTCCCCCTCCCTTTTTCCTCCCTCTCTCCCTCTCCCTCCTCTTTCTCCCTCTCTCTTTCTTCCTCCCTCTCTCTTTCTTCCTCTCTCTTTTTCTCCCTCTCTTTCTTCCTCTCTCTTTCTTTTTCTCCCTCTCTTTCTTCCTCTCTCTTTCTTTTCTCCTCCTCTTTTTTCCCCTTCTCTTTCTTTTTCCCCCCTCTCTCCTTCCCCCTCTCCTTTTTTCCCCTCTCTTTCCTTTCCTCCCCCTCCTCTCCCAATTCCTATCACAGTTCAATTCACATCCACTCTTCCCTTCTGGTTCTTTGATTTCTTTTTGTTTGTCTTCTCTTTCAGGCTTTCTTTTTGATGCACAGTGCTCTCATACCTGGTTATTTTGACCCCCATTTTTCTTTTTTATCTTTTACCGCTTTTTCCACCCAGATTCTTCCCTTTCTTTTTGTCATTTTTTTCCACGTACTGAGGTTCATGGTTTCTTTTTCTCCAACTAAACCTAATTTCAATAGTCCGGTTCCACTCGTAAACCTCGGGGTTGTTTCTAATTTTCCTTCCTCTCACAGTCCTTTTATTTTTTTCAAACTTTCCTATTTTTCTCGACCTTTTTTATCGCTCACTTAATTATTCTCAGATATCCCGGGGTTTTGATCACACAATTTCTTTGGGGGCCAACTCAAACTAATCCAATTTAAAAAACACTCTTAAAAATACTATTCTCTCCGACGCAAAAACCCCTTTCTCAAACCCTTATTTTCTTAATCAATCCACCAGTATCCTTCATCTCACTTCTTATGTGTTCATGGTTACCTTAACTCCTTTTCCCCTACGATTCCACCCACTCCCTCAGTTTCTCACTCCTCCTTTTCAAAACCTGAAGTCTTTTCATGTATTGGGGACGTCAATACGAACCTGCATGGAGCCCTTACTTTGAGCCTTCTGATTGGTTCTTTTTGTTTAGTCTTCTGCTTTTGACATTGTGAAATTCTAAATTATACTTGTTTCATGCTACAAAGTAGTGTCAGGTCATCAGATACTAGTTTATTAATATATGTATATATTGTATATATGTATATGTATATGCATGTATTGTACTTTCCTTTCCTTTTTTTATTTTTTTGCTTTTTTTCATGAAAGTCTTTTATTTTTCCAGCAGAGAATTGTTAAAATCTCACATATCAGATTCTTACAGCCGGTGTTTCCCATTTTATAATGGATCAATATTTAATATAAGAAATGTGACCTACTGTACAAATGAGTGCCATGGTAATAAATCTGGTATTATACAAGCGGTGGGAAAACTAAACGGTGTAGTGAACAATGAGACTCAGGTTTCCACATCGATAAAAATATGTTTTCTGGGAAGTATGAATATTAAAAACTAATGTTTTCTTTTGGTGCAGCTCATGGCACGATGTTGTTTTTGTATGAGGTTTTGTACTATAGCATAACATATTCTCTATTTTTCTCGCACACCACATTTTTTTCATCTTGTCTGCACTGCTAATTATTCTATGATGAGTGGTGGTTTCAGAATCCACCACAATTTCATGTGGTTTGGGTAGAAGAGGCCAACGTAACATAGACATAATATCAAATATATAAAATAACACTGGGCTGTGTAAAACAATCTAGCAAATATTAAAGTTATACCGACAGCAAAAATCCATGTTCTCATAAATCATAAAGTTATTGTAGGTAAAAAAAAAACGATAATAGACGTACACTCGCAACGACAGTATGCCATAAACCATGTGGGCAACTTACTTAGTGGAAATGGTAAGAGGCGATGAGTTAACCTTATGGAAACATCACTGAGAATATTTCCAAGCAAAAGGGTTTGTACAAGATTGGAAAAAAACAGCGCCACTCTTGTTCACGGGACATGTCTGGTACTGCACCTCCATTAAAGGGGTTGTCTCATCTCAAAGTTTCATAGGATGCATGAATGAAATACTGCTGCTTTGCTCTGTCACTTCCTGGTCAAGCTGTCTATAATTAGCATATGAGCTCTATGTATTCAGACTCCTCTGTTTATTATGTTTATTAGTCTAGATTAAATCATTTACCATCTCTGAGGTCCGGAGAAGCTTCTGAGCTAATGTAAACAGTAGAGTAAGCAGTGTCTTTTATCTGAAAGATCAGATAACACACAAGCTTTCACACTGTGGCCATGACCTGCTATCAGAACAAACAGCAGGGGAGTAGGAGTACACAGGTCGGTCACTTGGGGAACTAGAAGGTGATAAAATCATTTGTAGCTCATTAACAAAAAAAGATGAACAAAGCAAAATATTTGGAAAACGTCTTCATTTAGTGTTCCCTACATTTTGAAAGCTATTCTTTGTAGTGAGACAACCCCTTTAAATAGGGCTGAGCTTCAATACCAGATATGGCCCACTATTAAGTGGTCCTATCTATGTGTGTACGCGGGGAAGAGTTCTCTTCTTTTTTTTGGCTAGAACCTCGTTTGATATATGTGTGTATACATGTATGTTTGTGTATGTATGTGTGTGTGTATGTGTATATATATATATATATATTATATATATATATTATATATATTATATATATATATATATATATATTTATAATGTGTAGTGTGTATGTAATTATATATATATGTATATATATATATATATATATATATACACAAAGAAAGATGTGGTATCAATTTGTAACAAACATTTGTATCTTATTGAAATTGTATTGCATTTGTTTCACAAATAAGAGAGGTCAAGTATAAAAAATATATACGATGAAAATCTCTAAAACGAACACTCAAAATCCTTTTTATTTTTTTCTGAAGGGCAGTCATTTTGAAGACTAAACAGATATATAACAGATTAGGGAGTAAAAAAAAATCTGTATTTGGAAACCTGATCTTGATAAGAGTAGTCTTCTATAGAGGTGGTCTTTTAGAGAGGTTTCCGTGTACATTCATGTTTAGCTGTAATGTGACATACAGTTGTAGTCACAAATTTACAAGGATCAAAATAAGGCACCATGGCTGTATAGAACCATACACGGTCCATATGCCATTGTATGGTGCCTCTGTACTGGGAATAGAAGATGTGGTGACTCCATAATATGGCTTCCAGTGCATCATGACTCTGTATGAAGTTGGGCAAATGGAGAAATATTAGAGCCCCATAGACTGTAATGGGCGCTATTTTTTTATTCTGTACAATATGCCCATGTATATGACACCTTTTGGTCCTATTTATTCTCTAAATAGGACATAGGGCCAAATATATGAAAACTGACTAGGTTTAAAACTTTGTTGCCCATAGCAACCAATCCAGTGCACTATATGAAATGAAAGGGGCACTCGGATTGGTTGCTATGGGCAACAAAGTGAGTTTTAGACCGAGGCAGCTTTCATACATGTGGCCCATAGAGAATATAACTATATATCCACCATTTAAAAAAAAAAAATCTTGATGGGACGTTCAGTTGACAATATCTCATTGTTTTATATATCCAGGTCTTCGGATTATGGAACTACATACACAAAGCTAAACCTGCAGCCTGGTATCACTACAGTGATTGACAAATTCTACATCTGCCCCACCAACAAGAAGAAGGTAAGCAAAATTTCTATCTTCTACCAAGTTCTTCCTATCCTTCACATTCTGTTTGTTCAACTGTTTATTCAATATGCTGAGCTTTTTCAATACATGGAGCGTTCAACCAAGGTTTGACCAAAGTTGTGAAATTTTTTATTCTCTAACCCTAAGTTAGCTTTATTTAGGGAGGTTTAGAGGGTTAACTTACCAGTCCAGCGATGAGACACTCTTGTGGTCTAACTTGTTGTCCAATATCTTGTCCATTTACTTCACCATAGGTCCAATGTTATGATAACCAGAAACGTTGTTAGATGCGGCAACATCCAAAGTTTCTTCCTGTTACTATAGCATTGGGCCTATGTTGAAGTGACGACTGCTCTGATATCTGAAGTCACTTCCAATTACCATGATGTTGAGCTTCTGGTGAAAGCAAAAGAAATTAATGTCAAACAAGACATCAGACCTATGGATCGCAAGGAAGTGTTATCAGACCAGTAAAATAGTCCCGAACACTCCTTAAACAACCCTAATACTAATCGAGGGTTACAGTCAATTTTTTTGCTGATTTTTGGACGGACCGGGACTGACGTGCTTTGGTTTGGGTCACTTTTATTCAAATCTGAAGTGAACATTATACATTGATTTTATTATAATGGCCAAGGTGACACAGAATATGATTATTTTAAGATGATTTTTATGAGATTTTGTTGTGTAATGTGTCAATACAATGGACAAATGTACATGGTACCTTGTGGGTTGTCACCTTGGACTGCCATGACTGATCCTGTCCTTGTGGATAATTCCATGTCTATATCTGTAGAATAAATGGGGCATGTGCATGTTGTGGTATCATGAACCCAGCATGACTTTTGTAATCTATGAAGTGACAAGGTCCTTTACTTTGGGCTTTTTTATTCTCGGATGACCCTTAATATACATTGTATAAGAATGTGACATCACTGATCCCCGACCTGTATGTACATTGTATTATGATGTGTTATCACTGATCATAAGGGCAATGCTCGTAGTGAGGTAGCCACCCATTATATATGCACTCTATAATTTTGTGAATGCACTGACCCAGGCCCTACTGTGTGAGTTTGTATATGCGTATGTATGTATATGTATGTATGTGTGTGTGTGTGTGTGTGTGTGTGTGTATATATGTACACACACACACACACACACAGTATGGTTTTGGCATGGTAGGCCTTTGACATATGCACTAAATCTATTAAGCTGTGACAGCTGAGATCCTTACACAACGTATATGGTGTAGCACTGACCTTTACACTATGAATTTCTCCCATCATTGATCCTAGAAATGCTTTACATTTTGTCATATGGGACAATTATCATAGCATATGCCATCAAAACCTAATAGTTGAGGTTCCCACCTCTTGGACCAATACCTATCTCAGGAATGGGCCCCCAAAGTCCCAGCTTGTGTACAACTCTCGATTCTGTTCTATGGGAGTTCCCAGTACGGGCGAGCGGTGTCGGTGTATTTGGCTGTTTTCCCAACTCCCGTAGAACAGAATGGAGAGTTGTGCGCAAGCGTGACTGGTTCTCCATTCAGAGCTGACACTTTCAGGGGCCTGTTACCAAGATTGGTGCTTGACCCAACTCTGAGACCTGCACCCATTTTGGAAACTGGCTCCTAAAGATATGTCTTAAAAGTTTATGGTGGGAGCGTCCCTTTAAGCTAGCTGTGCATAACTTCTACCCTTTGTAATGCATGTATAATGCTGAGACATCACTAAACCTTACTTGATGGTTATCTGTGCATTATATCATGTTGGACTGACACTGTCCATGGTTGGGAAAAAAAGTAATGTGACATCACTGAACTTCACCTTTTATATACATTGCATAATGCAGTGACATCAATGACCTCCACATTATGTATACATTCACAAGATGTGACATCGCTAACCATGGCTTTTAGAAATGTATATTTTAGAAATATCAGGTGTTTACCATTGTTCATCTGGAATTTTAGGAAATTTGTAAAAGGTCACCGACTTGGGCTGAGAAACGTCTTGAATAAAGTGCTCAGTTTTAAGCTTTACTCACTTTCAAGATTCTGTTATACTATTGACCAGCTGTAGAAGCTACACTGTGCATACAGATGCCCTTAATCCAACCTTATTGAATTTCACCATATAGAGTTTACAACAAACAAATCACTGGTGCAGTATTGATGTGGAATAGCAAGGTGAAAAGGAGGTCAATGCACAGCGTTCATTGCAATGTTAATCCTGTACACGGTGAGTGACCTGGTAATGTGTTGTGTGAATGGAGACAAACCTATTTACAGTGAACAGCTAAGAAAGTCTGAGGTGGATCAAAGTCACTGGTTGCATATTTAAAACCTTCATAAACACCTTCTATAGAGATCACTAGAGCTCTGATGCATGAAACATTAGATGAAATGGTCCTGCACAGCTTGTTGCTTGACTCCGTTGGATTTGAAGATCAATTAAATGACCTCAAATCAAGATATGTTAATTTAGGTTATCCAAAACCATGTGGACCTCTTTGCACATTGCATTAAATGGAGGCGTAACCTATCCATAGGGATTCCATATGACACCATATTGGGAATTCTCCCCTGGAAGCATTACTCTAAATACCTTGAGAAAAGACGACTCTGGGGAGACATGATTAGTTTATGTAAGTACATAAATGGCCCCTACAAAAAGTATGGGGAAAAGCTATTTAATGTGAAGCTCCATCAAAAGACAAGGGGACATTCCCTTTGTCTGGAGAAGAAAATATTCAATATCTAGAGGAGAAAAGCCTTCTTCACCATGAGAACTGTATATCTGTGGAATAGCTTGCCTGAGGAGCTGGTCACAGCAGGAACAGGTGAGGGTTTCAAAAAAGGCTTAAATAGCCAGTTACTACTAGATATTAATACTTATGTAGGTGTATAAAATATCTGGATCAAGTCTGAGGTCAACTCTGGGATCAGGAATTTAATCTTTCCTTAGGGCAGATTGGTTCTTACCTTATGGGTATCAAAGTCTTCATTAGTAGGGGAAACTAAGTGTAAAATACTCCCTATATCCAGTGTCGGACTGGGGGGTCTGGGGCCCACAGGGGAATTGATCTTGGGGGGCCCACCCTACTGTACATGAAAATATTACCGGCCTCTCGGACATAAATGCGCCCATTTTACCACATAATACAGTGTGCAAAACAGAACTATATTGTGTAGTACAATAGCAAGAGAGTCACACATATGTCAGTCTAACATATCATAGACACAGGGCTAAATAGCTCCATCCATATCCCCCTCCACCCACATACAATATCCCCCTCCATGTTTCCCTTGGTCACGCACCTCACCACCTTCCAAAATAAACCCCAGCAAGAAAATAAAAGTGTAACTCCTATCACAGAGTCAGGTGTTCCCTCGTTCTTACAATCAGGGACACATGTACGCTGCCACTAAACTAATGCCGATATAACCCACAACACCACCATATGGAGACCACATAGAGGTCAGACACCAGCTCAGGTATAGCCTACAACAACACCACCATATAGAGACCACATAGAGGTCAGACACCAGCTCAGGTATAACCTACAACACCACCATATAGAGACCACATAGAGGTCAGACACCAGCTCAGGTATAACCTACAACACTGCCATATAGAGAGCACATAGAGGTCAGACACCAGCTCAGGTCACATCACATTACAGTGAATACAGCACTGATCCAATATAAAAGCAAAATAACCCCTGACATCCAGGGACTCACCGGAGGTGTCCTATCTGTTGAGTTGTTCTCTTCTCTCATGAGTCGTTCTTATTCTCTTTTCTTCTCCATCCATTCCACACCGACATGATGACTTGTCCCGGCCACAACTCATTCCAGCAGAATTTACACACAAATATCTTAGAATCCTCACTTTTCCAGCACCTCTTTACTTATTCCCACCTCTGTACAAACTTCCCAGGGGTGGAAGAACAGGTACAAGCCATAACTTAGAGGCACACTCTCCTCAGGGGTTGGAGGGTGGGGAGAGGACTAACCCCCTGGAGATAATGCTACAACTATGCCCTCTCAATTATATTACAAGGTAGGTAGACAAGACCCTAGGTAGGTTGGCAAATGTGCGAGGCCCCAGCTAAGTAGATAGGCCCTATTTAGGTAGGTAGACTGGATAAGTTGGTAGGCCAGCCCCAAGTAGGTTGGTGGGTAGCTAGCCACGAGTGGGTAGGTAAGTAGCCCCCAGTTACATAAGCAGGCCCCAGTTAGGCAAGTTGATAGGCAAACAGGTTGGTGGACCCCAGTTAGGTAAGCTGTAGGTAGGTGTTGGTGAGTCCCAGTTAGTTAGGCTGTAGGTAGGTGGTTTCCCCCAGTTAGGTAAGCTGTAGGTAGTTAGGGTCCCCTTTATATAGGCTGCAAGCAGTTAGGGACCCCATTTAGGTAGTATACAGGCAGTTAGGGCTTCCCTTGAAGTAATATACAGGCAGTTAGGGGGTCTCCTTTAGCTAGCATGCAGGAAGTCAGGGCCCCCCCTTTAGCTAGTGTTCAGGAAGTCGGGGCCCCCTTTAGCTAGTGTGCAGGTAGTCATGGGCCCCGGGGAGCGGCGGCACTGCCTCCGGGGCCCACAGCGGCTTGGGGCCCACCATCCCAGTCCGAGCCTGCCTATATCCCTCCCTTCATCCACATCTTTCACCACCCTTGGTTGAACTTGATGGACATATGTCTTTTTCCAACTGTACTAACTATGTAACCTTGGTACAATGCAATGAAATAACCTATTCAGGAATCAGGAGGGGATGAGACGAGAGAAGATGCAGCAGTAGTCAACCTCCATTAAATATTCTACAATTTTTACAAATTGTGAGCAGTGACCTAGAACACCCAATAGTGTGTCAAGGTCTTTAGGTTAAGAGGGTTTTAGACACATAAACCACTGTTACCACCCATGTATTTCAAGGTGAGGACCTCCGCTAACACGACCCACTGATCTGATCTTCTAAGATGCTGCTTCTCCAGCTGTGAGGTGGGTCTTACTAAGAAGGTACCAACCAGTTTTGGTTGAGACATGACAGTCCTGGCTGAAGTGATCTATCAGTCATGGCTGTCTGTAGAACAATATTCTCCTATCCAGGTGACACAGGAGCAGGATGCTACCAATTAGTTTTCTTCCCCTGGCAGGAAAGACTTCGAGAAGGTGATTGGAGACTGTGGCTGGTACTGTGACAGAGGCCATTGTGGCTGATATTGAGGATATATTCCATGTCATTTGGCAAGACTGTACATAATCTGACTGCTGAGGCCCTTGTAGAAAAAAGTTTGTGAATTCCTGTTGTAAGGTATGAGCAAGAGGGTACGGGGTATGTAAGTTTTTTTTTTTTATGTGGAATGCCCCCCAAAATGCCCACTTGCTTTTAAGAAACCCTGCCCTTTTTGCAATCCGATTCACAGAAAATTTCTCACCAAAATTGGGACTGTTGGCAAGTGTGCCAAGTAAGATTCCTTATACCTCTCCATGGTCCATTACTCCTTTCCTGGTCTAAGCCGGTGGCTTCACGCTCTCCATTCACGACTGCCATGGCATCCATCTGGACCTGATGTTGTCACCATGGAAAGCCACTGTGCCAGAAATTTAGATTTGTGTATTCCGCTTCTGTATATGATTACTTTTTTCATTCTGACCTTGCTTCTTGCATCTGACGGATAAGAGTTCCTTAGACTATATGCGCTGGGTCGTCAGTGCCACGTTATGTGGAGCCTGCAACAGAGTCACCTGTGAACCTCAGCACTTCCTCATGCATTACTTCTTTTATGGATGTCCCTCAGCTGAAGTAAGCATAGGGCAAGTTAATTGGCACATGGACTTACATTGGCTTTTTTAAATTTTAATCAACCGCTTGCAGACCAGACTATCTGATTTCACAAACCTCGCAGTTGTGATAATGGAGCTCAGGTCTAACACAGTGCAAGAACATCTATCGCCCACAAGATCTGGAGTCACCATTGTAAATAATTCACATGGTTTCTTTATCCTTTCCCCATGAGTATGGCAGGATATTTTTGCTCAGACCATTAACATGTTTTTTTTTCCCCTTCCCTGTAACTTGCTCGTGTCTGAACTGCTGACAGGTTGTATTTTTCAGGAAGGCACAAAACTGCACATTGAAAAGCCATTATCTTGCAGCGAGTGCATTGCTGTCAGTTAGAAGTCACCTCTGACAATTGCTACGCTATATGGCTAGATAAGCGTGTGATAGGAAGCTGACACCATACCTGTCTATTAGGATGGAAAAAAGAAAAGGCACCCTTGTTCCAGTCCTTCACGTCCACATACACCAAAGTAATGGAAAAAGCTTTAAAACAATAGATCTGCCAATGTGAAGATAAGGAGCAAGGATGGGGGGCTTAGTGATGAAGCTAGACAGTTTGCTCGCCCCGGTATTATCCAAGCAGCACAAGAAAACAAGTCTGTATCCAAGTGCTGAGCACCAGAAGCAGAGGATGCGGGACCTGACCCAATCAAATGGGCTACTGAGGGCATGTGACTAGGGCAGGTTTTTTAGCCAGTTTTTAAAGCAGTCTGTAAATCGGCTGTCAAACTTTATCGTGGACCTTAATGGAAAATCTGTGCAGTGGTCCCCACTGCATAGGTTTTGTGCCGGACAGTTCTTTAGACCGCCGGCGGTCCGAAAAAGATTGAACATGTTTATTCTTCCACCTTGTTTTCAGGCGGAACATGAACAGGTCATTGCGAAGTGGGAGGGCTTTTTTCTGCAAAGCGCGGAGAAAAGCCACCCCCCTGCGGCCGTGTACAAAACAGCAAATACCAGTTGGATAATCCGACCGGTATTTGCTCTGTGCCGTGGGGACATGCCCTAATACATATTGTGGAACTTGCCTGAAAATCTGCAACAAAATCCACAAAGAAATTGTATGTTTTACAGGTGGGGTGCAGACCAGTTGTCATGACAGCCATTGGTGGCTAAGGCAGGGTGTAATAGGAGAGCCATATTACAATGCTACTCTCCAATACTATTGTATTGCAGAATAGCATGCAAGCAATTGCACCCCTTAGTGGTCAAGTATCCTAGGGGTGACTGGGTGAAGTAGTCTGTGATGTGTTCATGAGATATCATTGGTAAAGGTCTTATCGACTGAAACGTTGAAAAATTATTCTCTACAAAGTCTAATGGAAGATTTTGTAATTATACATGTTCACCCACATTCTAAATACCTTGTTGGAGAGCTGTTTAAAAATAAAAAAAAATGCAATTACAATTTTTGTGATGGCCATTGAAAATAATTTTCATTGGGCAACAGGCAACACTGCAACATATATATATATATGTGTGTGTGTGTGTATATGTATGTGTATAGATAGATAGATATATATATAGATATATAGATAGATAGATAGATGTATATATATATTGCCAGACTACAGAGATTAAGTATCCTAAGGGGCTAAAAGTAAGAAAAAAATAATACATTTAAAAAGTAGAAAAAAGAATTAGTTACTTTAAAACACCCCCTTTTTCCATTTTACAAATAAAAATGTAAAAGAAAAAAAAAAGAAAAAGTTAAACAGAAATATCCGTTAAATGTGATATATTAAAACATAACATTTACCTAGCATGGTGAAAGCCGTGCCAAAATTGTGGGTTGGGAGGGGGAGGAGGAATGGATTGTGGGAGCTGTAAAGCGGTCAATCATAGATCCATATAAATTATTCCTCATTCCCACGGCCAAAGTCCTCATAAAATCACAATGCTTTTTTTCTTCATATTAAAACATATATACACTGGTACATGCATATCCAGATTGAGAAGACACTGACGCGTTTCGGTATTCTGCTTCTTCCATGTTCTTTATCCCCCCCCCAAAAGAAATTGAAAGAAAAAAATGATCGTCACATTTATCCAAAATGGTACCCAGAAAAACTGCACTTTAACTTGCAAAAATTGAGTCCTCACACAGGTCGGTATACAGAGAAAGGAAAAAGTTGTTGGTGTTGGAAAATAGTGCTGCAATGCAAAATTTGAAAAAAAATGAAACCAATTCCTTTTTAAAAGTAGAAAAATGGTACCGACTTTGTGTAATAAAGAGAATTTTATTTACACTGCAAAGAGTACCATTGCTTTTTTTGCATATCTGCCCCAACAAAAATCTTTCGGGGTTTTCCAGTGTGTTATATGGTACAGTGAATGATACTTTAAAAGAGAACATTCTCTCCTGTAAAAGTTCTGGATCTTGGAAGGTGAGAGGAAAAATACAAATCCAAGCTAAACAAAAATCACTGAAGTGAAAAGGGGTTATTATATATATGAAGAAATTCATCTTGAAATAAAACAAATGGTTTACAAGGGTGGTATTCGCTTTAAGAATGTGTAAGATTGCGGCTATTCCTAGCTGAGCCTGTTAGATGAACTGAGCCTCCAAAGCAGGTGTGAGCCTGGTCTAAAACTTTTTCTACACATAAAACAACAAAAATCCGACAAGTTTTTGTTGAATTGTGGTTTTCTGATGTCAATCTACTAATGGTTAAACCCAGAAAGTTTAAAATACATAAAGCTAATCTGCACTGGGATGGAAAACTCTAAATAATTCCATTTAACTGTGTTTCAATTTTTAATGTATCTGCAAGTAAACTCCATCGAAACACATTTCTGTCGAGTCTGAAACTGATAAATTCAACCTAGTTCTACCTCGTAATAGTTAGTGAAACGGCTGCATGAACGCAAGTTTTAGGAAGAAACCGATGATGTTACAAGTCAGTCCTTACTGTAGACCTTGAGAGTAATATTCTGTCTCATTGGGAATTTTACTGTTCACCCTTGTATGATCATCAAGATGAAGACTCCTCATACCATGTAGTTGAAGACGTGATCTCCAAAACAACTAGAGCATGTGGTTGTCCGAAAATTGATAGCTGTAGAGTTCTGATGCAAGACCTGAGGTTATCTGTACAAGTGACTTACATTCTGGTACACTGGAGCTATCTATGGATCACATGGAAATGCAAACATCTGAATAGTGACTGCAGATTTCCCTAAGGTAATCGGCCAAAAGATTTTTTATGTGATAAGACAGGCCTTTTAAAGCATGGTATGAGACTAAATATAGAAGACCTTTTTCCCCCCTTAAAAACTCCTCCCATTACCCCCATTGCACGGAATTTCAACCGATATTGGAATAACTTCAAGGAGTGTTCCAAAAGTGTAAAATGCTCATTAGTTGTTAAAGGTTGATAGAAAATAGAAAAACCCCAAAACCTACCTGCAGTTAAAGACCGGCCTCAGTGGTCACATACTGCATATCTAGCAAGAGATGGTTGCCGCCTGCGAATGGGTGTAGGGTCATGTGAAGAATGAACATGACATCATCTGCTGCGAAAGATACGTTTTATGGGGTTTTTTTTCATATATTATTTCATCTCTGAGCAACTAACCAGCATTTTAAACTTTTGAAACACCCTTTTAATGATGTTGTCACCCCACTGGTACTTATTGCTTATCTACAGGATAGGTGATTATATGTAGCATTGCCAGTGGTGGTTTGACTACCTTTCATGAGACTGGAGACTTTAATCACCCATTTGAATGAAAATGTGGCTGCTCATGTGTATTGCTTCTCTATTGACTGTGTATGAATTCGATAGAGACGGCTTGATACTGCACTTGTCTATCTTCAATGGTCCCATAGACCATGAATAGAGCGGCATTGTGCAGGCGCAATGGCTACTATATTCAGACCAAGGATTGGGTACCACTGTTCTCATAAACAGTAGGGGTCTCAGTGATCATACCCCTATCAATTATACATTTATCACCTATCATGTGAATGGGCAAAAAATATTAGTAAGTCAGCCCCTTTAGTGCAATTTTTACTATTATAATTTCTTCAGTATTAAAGGGGTTTTGTCACAAAGTAAAATTGATGTGGGAAACTTGCAAACTAAATAATAAACATTTTCACCATTCATTATTAAAAATTCTGCACCGTTTTTGTTTTAGCTGCTCCTTTCGTGATCCATTGCTTACAGCTCATCTCCAGGGGATACGACCAGGGCTGAGAGCTCCTCACTCCTGGTCGCACATGCTCGGACATCACCTCTCCTCTCAGGCAGCTACTGAGTGTTCAAACCCCAGGTGCTGTCATTCTACTCCCATCCTCTGTATTTCTTAGTAATTAGTCAAACAGTGCAAATAAATTTAAAAAAAAAAGAAACCTCAATGAGATATGTGCATTAAGAGAAAAAAAAACACAGGTTTGGTTCCTGCAGGGATTTGAACCTAGGACCCTTGTGCTGTGAGGTAAAAAAATTTACTTGAGCTACTCACAATGCTTTACATAAATAGACCTTTCTTTGACAACAGAGAGGAAAGGCCTGGTGATTTCTTCCTGCTGGGTCACATGATGTGTAATTTAAACAAATCGCCCCCCCACCTTCTGAGCACACAGAGCTGAAGAGCTGGATGCTGGATGTATGAAATGAGATTGTGGCAAAACCCCTTTAAGTGCCAGATTAATACTATAATTTAATTGAATCAGCCAGAGATGTAACTTATAGTTCCAGCCTTCCAGGGGCCCTGTGCAATATTTCCAATGCTACCATGTGCCATTAGATGTCTGGACCCCCAGACACCAGTGCCCGGGTTCAACTCTTATCTATATTTACTATTTTGCCATAGGCAAACTTAAACTCTATCAGTTCTCTATCTGTAAAACACTAAAACGTAACTTTTATTATGTATACCTCTTAACCTCTATACACACTATTTAAAAACCTTATTTCTAACCTCACCATTTAACCCTTTCTACTTCTGAAAGAAGGAATAGCTCCTTTTCTATTATCAAGTCTGGTGGAACCCCACCTATTAACAGGAGAGCCTTATATCTATAGCAAAGTACTAGATCCAGTAAGGGGTCCCAAGCCTACTACCTGGGCAGTCGTCCCTAATCTCATGGACACAGGGCAAATAAGGCCCCCTTGTGACACCGTCTTCAGCAGGTGACACTTGTAGACAGAGGTGAGAGATCACAATTTAAAACGTCATGTCTGACCTCCCCGACATGTTTCACCAGCTAACCTGGCTTTATCAGGGGTTAGAGGTCCAGTCACATGTGGTCTAAGCTCACTTCATTTTATATCATGTTAGGTACACCCCCTATTCAGGTGCTCACCAATTAGCCATCAGAGAATCCACATAAAGCCCATTCCCCCTTTGCTCTCCTGCACGCACACTAATAATATGTCCTGCTAAAGCTACCACCATGCTCCCATGAACAGCAATCCTCAGGCAAATTCACCATCTCCATAACAGGCTTGCGCCCCATCTTACCGTACTGCCCGTGCCAACGCACTGCACCAGCAGACACCTCAGCCCTGACTGTGATGGACTTCCGTCTTATTTCTCTCATATTATTGCAACTGCGTGCCTCACCAAAGGAATGTAAAATCGGACCTCTAAGCCCTGATGAAGCCGGTTAGTTTGGCAAAAACATGTCGGCGAGGTCGGGCCCATGACTTTTTTTTTTAAATTGTGTTTTCCCTCACCTTTTTCCCTAGAAGTGCCCACCTGCTGCAGGTCGTGTCAAAAAGGGGGGCCCCTTATTTTTTCTGGGGTTTGAATTAGGGACGATTTGCCCAAGTATTTTGGCGGGGACCCCCTTATTTGGAGTTTTAAAATTCCCTTTGCTATAGAATAAGGCCTCCTGTTAATAGGGGGTGCCCCAAACCAGTTTTGAAATAGAAAAGGAGTTATTCCCTTTTTCAAACCCAAAAAGGGTTAAATGACGAGGTTAGATTCAGGTTTTTAAATAGTGTTTTAAGAGGTTAAGAATTTTACAAAAAGGGCCCTATGTTCCCCACGGTTTAAAAAATTGGGGGCCGTAAATTTCCCCCCCGAAAATTCCCGCCGTGTGGACGGGGGCGGGGCGGGAAACCCCGGGGGAGTAAGCGGGGGGGCCCCCGGGCCCATTTTCGCCGGCCCATTAAATATCACTGCTAGCGGCGCTTTTAAAACGCCGCTAAAAGGGGGACATGTCAAATTACTCCCCCCCCGGGCGGTTTTCCGGGGGGGGGCGGGAGAGGAGACGTAATCCATATTTCCCTCTATGAGAACTTTTGAATTACCGTAATAAAATGGGCCGTTTTGGGCCCGTAATTGGCGCATTTCCCGGCCCCGAAAATTACGGACCGAAATCCCGGCCCTTTTTTTAAAAGCCGTTTTTGAAACCCTGGCCCAAAAGTTTCGTTTTTTTGTGTTTAACCCGATAAGAACTGATTTGGGGTTTTTTGCCTTTGGGAAAAATTGTAAATATAGTGATCAAAAATCACTCCTGTTCTCTTGCAGATTTTCCCCAAATTTTTTTTTTGATTATGTGGGCAAAATCTTTTTATGAAAACCCCATTTACTTTTTCTTTTTTCCAATAAGTCATTTTTTATCCACAGCAGTTTTTTCCCTTTAATTTAAAAGAAATTTTTTTCATGAGTCAAGCCTTATTGTCATTAAAAATAGAGGGTGTAAAGCCCGTGTTTTGTATTCATGGTAAAGCATGGGATTTTAAAAGCAAAAAAAGCTGCGCTAAAGAAAAACTATAGCAAGAATAACAAGTATTACTCTGACAAAACAAAAGGTATCATGGCCACTGTAGAGAAGAGAGGGGGTTGTTTAATTTGGAAAAACCCGCTGTAAACAAGCAGGGCTAAGAAAAAATTTCTCTAAAACTGAAAAAGAAGCCCAAAAATTGAACAGCAATGTATTTTTTGGGGAATATTTCCCCTTTTCTGACATATTAAGTTAATCAGAGTGGGGGAGGGAAAATCCTTTTCCCAAATGAAAATAAAAGTTAAAAATTTTAGCTTTCCCCCTCTAAAAATTTTAACCCCCCCTGGAAAATTTTTAAAATTTTTAAGACACCGCTTGTTTCTGTAACACCTCAGTTCCGAGTGTTACACATGCAGCATGGTAATGCTTTTCAATGTGCTGGTTCCGTGTGATTACCATGCTAATCTTCTGATTAAACGTATTGATGATACAATCCTAATACAGATGGCACTCTGATCAGAATCAAACCAACATGCCAGTGCTGCAAGGCAGACATTTTAATCAGGTTTTTATTGAATTTCTAATTTTGTGTCATAACAATTGCATGACAGCTTGGATGAAATAAATATTCCAGATTTAATCATCCCCCAATTACAAAATACAGCAGTTTCGTTCTGTTTCTATGATCTAAATCCCTTTTGACTTGGTTTCCATAAGATTCTTGTCGATCACTTAGTGGGACATATATGAAAACGGTCTTTGTCTAAGACTTTCTTTGTTGACCTTAGTAACCAATTAGAGCGCCCCTTTAATTTTTTCAGAGCAGTATATGATATGAGAGGGGCACTCTGGTTGCTATGGGCAACAAGAAAAGACATGTGGCTCTTAATGTTTTTATAGAGGTCAGAGCTTAGTTGTTGTGATACAGAGCTCGAAATCCACTGTATCAATAAATCTGTAAATCTGTCCACCACCACTAGTTAGATTACTGCATTGAATCCAAACAGTAAGCTCCCCCTAGAGGTGGCTTTGCTCCTCCAGGATCCGATCATTTATCTCTGTTTACAGAGATTTGATCTCTCTAGAGAGATTTAATAAGTAATTTACTGCCATAGCCGTGTAGCTAAATGTTCAAGGCGGAGTGGTTTGTTGGCACCCAGCACCCAAAGCACATGTCTCGGCTGCCTCATTCAAGCAAAATCTTTATGCCCCAAGTGTATAGCATTTACAGAACCAAATTTATGTAAAAAGCTGTAGGAAGAAATCTGAACTTATTATATTATCATTTAGTAGAGTGTGTAAAATTGTAGGATCTCGAGCTATTAGAGGTCTATCTGCTCCTTGGACACCCTGTTACTTGTAATATTGCTTCCTATATAAAAATGATGAAATAGTGTTTGAGGTAAACTTAATATGTCTACAGCGCTCTGAAATAGGGATTGCAATATTATGACTATTTATATCAGCCCTTGTACCTTAGTCCTCAGAATCTAATAAGCCCACCTTAAAAATACTCCTACAATTGTGTCTTTACTTACTTTTCCAGTAAGCTTAACTTGTGAAGTGGTGTGACCTGTCCAGTTTTAGAGAAATAAAAATATGATTTCACTTTTCTCTGTCAGAGGTTGTTTATGCTGTATGTGTCTGTGTGTGGCCACCCAGGGGTTGTGCTGTGATTTACGGCTTGCTGTGGGCTTTCCTTGCATTGCTCACGGTATTGAATTTGTTTTGTTAGCAATTGGAACCCTTTATTGAAATTTGTAAAAAGGTAAAGGTACCCACACTGAGGTCAGGGTCATGTGAACCCAATTAACCCCTTAAAATATTTGAGTATGGAGCGGTAGGTAATGGCTGTTAGTTAGAGCCAGGATCTGGCCCTAGCATGAGGTGATTGTGGTATCTAAAATATTGAATAACTATGTCCACCATACCCTGTGCCAAGGTTGTGGAGTGACGACCAGTTGTCATGAAGGCCTCCATGGCTGCAATCTCACTTTTCCTATTACTAGGATAGCTGTTATTGTACACTATTCTGCACTATATTACTATTGCAGAACAGCGCACAAGGAATCGTACTTGTATCCTACAAGTAAAAGCGAAAAAAAAAGTTTTGATCTTTTTATCCTTTTTTTATGTTTTTGTAAAACCTCTTTTGCTGTTTTACAAATTGAATAATACAAAAGTTAAACTCACTAGGTTTTGTCACATCGGTAAAAAGTCCGATCTACTAAAATATAGCATTATTTATCCCCTACAGTTAGCACGACAGAAAAAAGGTAGCCAACGCCAAAATTGGGCTTTTTTTATCACTTTGCTACCCAATGAAATTGGAAGTTAATCATCTCCCAAAACCTGCAAAAACTAAAACCTTAACTCTGGTCCATAAATGGAAAAAGAAAAAAGTTTTTTTTTAGAAAAATACTAAAACATAACACAATCTCTAAAAAAAAAAAAAAGTAGCATCAGCAGAATGATACTGCCCTACAGAATACAGGTAGCATGCCATTTATACTGTACAGTGGACTCCACAAATATGAAACCTACCCAAAAATGGTACAATTGCATTTTTTCTAACAGTTCACCTCAAAAACCATTTTCATTGGGGTTTCCTAGAACATTATATGGTATGTACAGTAAATGGTACCATTGCAAAGTAAATCTCGTCCCACAAAACAGGACTGGGACAAGGTATTCTGATGCCCTAGTAAAATAAAGCACATAGCACCCTCCAATGGAAAGTTCCGCTCAGTCCATACTCCTTGCCTGCGATGAAGTGGTGCCCTTGACGGTCACCTACCTTCTCCTACCTGTCATCCCGGACCTGCTGGTATACAGTGGGAAGGAAAAGAATTATCATGATATAAAGGAAAAATCTCTGTGGTGGGAAGGGGTTAAGCTAGCAATACGTTTTTGGAGTGTGGAGAAATCCAGAGAACCCATAGGCAACCGACCTACACATGGGAGAACACACAACTTCCATGGCGAGGCTGCCCCGGTTGCATTTCTATAAATGTAACTAAATAACGGTAAACTACTTGTTTGTATTTGCTTTACGACTGACCTGGACTGGGAGAAATGCAGTTATTAAAAAAAATTATTGGAGGACTTGGCAGGTTGTGCCATCGTGGCGGATTTATGATGAAGTGATTTACTGCAGTGAAAATGAAAGTGCTGGGATTGCCCTGTGCATGCAAATATTTGTACTTGGATCATGAGATTTTTGCTGATCTAAGAGCAGAGTAACAAAAGTTTCAAACTCACTTAAAGGGTTTTCCATGACTTAAAAATCTTCCCCACCAACTCCCGCTGTGCTAAAATAACCCACTCTGACCTCCCCTATCACCACCGTTCCATCGCTGCTGGAGCTCCGGTGTTACTCCTCCTCCTCCCTGGTACAACAAAGTAACCCCAAAATAATAGGGTTAATACCGTTCCCTAATTACAAAATTCCTACGCCAGATAGGGAAAAATAATTAAAAAATTATTTTTATTAAATATATAACTAAAATCTTACAAAAGGCCGACAAGGACAAACAGTGCACTACCAAAACACACCCTACTAGGTCTAAAATAACCCTAGCCTGCCAGAAATACGGGATGATCGTCCCAATAAGGACGCTCCCGTCCGGAACCTAACCCTTACACTAATCTGACCCTAGAAACCCCTGTCCCAACATGTTTCTACCTTCCCTAGATAACAGAGATTTCCTCAGGGGACTTTTTATCAAGGGCACACATACAAGGGGTATATCTGATAATATAGCAAGGGTATAGATAAAGAAATATTCAAGGGTTTACAATCACTAATATGACAAGGGTATGAAAAGAAGGAAAGTGGTGTATACACAAATAATAACCACAAACCCAAACCAACACCTACAAAGTGCACATAAACATTAAAATACGCAGCCACAGTCAAAAAGATGACACCTTAGGAATGTGGTATAGATCTATGATAGTCCTAAAAAGATGATTGGACTAAAGGACAAACTTCTTTTAAAGGCATGCTTATGAACCCAAGAGAAAAATATCCACCAGTAATAACTGTCTCAATAGCAAGATAGTCACTGCTCTCACACACAGTGTCAAAAACACCTTACCAAACCATGGCAATATCGCCTAGAATGGACAGGTTTATCTCAAAAGTGGATAAAGAATCACCTATTTGTCCTTCCTAAGTCGTCCGGTAATGGCAATCAATGCCACTCACATGTGGGGTACGAGGCGCGACTCACACTGCGCCACGGGAACCTACGCACGTCACCGGACAGTGTCGCGTCCAAGCCAGCACGGCCCTGCGCCTTCCACACTCCAAGCTGTGTGAGAGCAGTGACTGTCTTGCTATTGAGACAGTTATTACTGGTGGATATTTTTCTCTTGGGTTCGTAAGCATGCCTTTAAAAGAAGTTTGTCCTTTAGCCCAATCATCTTTTTAGGACTATCATAGATCTATACCACATTCCTAAGGTGTCATCTTTTTGACTGTGGCTGCGTATTTTAATGTTTATGTGCACTTTGTAGGTGTTGGTTTGGGTTTGTGGTTATTATTTGTGTATACACCACTTTCCTTCTTTTCATACCCTTGTCATATTAGTGATTGTAATCCCTTGAATATTTCTTTATCTATACCCTTGCTATATTCTCAGATATACCCCGAGTATGGGGTCCCTTCATAAAAAGTCCCCTGAGGAAATCACTGTTATCTAGGGAAGGTAGAAACATGTTGGGACAGGGGTTTCTAGGGTCAGATTAGTGTAAGGGTTAGGTTCCGGACGGGAGCGTCCTTATTGGGACGATCATCCCGTATTTCTGGCAGAATAGGGTTATTTTAGACCCTGTAGGGTGTGTTTTGGTAGTGCACCGTTTGTCCTTGTTGGCCTTTTGTAAGATTTTAGTGATATATTTAATAAAAGTTATGTTTTAATTCTTTTTCCCTATCTGGCGTAGGAATCCTCCTCCCTGGTACTCACTGATAACTTCACGTTCATGGATCTCACTGGTCTCTGCAATCACATGTCTGCATGCACAGAATGTGACCACATAGATCAGTGATTGGCTGCAGCATCATATGGTCTATGAAGGTGACATCTGTGTGGACAGAGAGGGAGGACTAACACTGGAGCTTCAGCAGTGCTGGAACAGTGGTGATGGGAGAGGAAATTAGGGGTATATTTTCAATTATGGCACATGAGGAGGTGGTAGGGAAGATTTTGAAGGGGTTGTCTCGCTACGAAGAATAGCTTTCAAAATGTAGGGAACACTAAATGAAGACGTTTTCCAAATATATTGCGTTCATCTTTTTTTGTTAAGGTGCTACAAGTTATTTTATCACCTTCCTGGCTCTCTCTGGTTCCCCTATTGACTGACCTGTGTACTTTTTTTATCACCTGCTGTTTGTTCTATAGTGATAGCAGGTAGTGATCATCACACAGGTCAAGACAGCACAGAACTTCGACTGTGAGAGCTTGTTCTTATCTGATCTTTCAGACAAAAGACTAATTACTCTACTGTTAATATTAGCTCAGAATCTTCTCCAGACCTCAGAGAAGGTAATTTAGCTAATCTAGACTGATAAACATAATAAACAGAGAAATCTGAGCTCATATGCTAATTACAGACAGCTTGACCAGGAAGTGACAGAGCAAAGCAGCATTATTTCATTCATGCATCCTATGACAGTTTGAGATGAGACAACCCCTTTAAAGGGAATATGTCACCAATTTTATTTTATTTTTCTACTTATTAAATCAAGTCCCTGATCCATATGCTTTTCCTCTCAGTCGTTTTTATTTCCTGATTGTAGATTTCTCTATTCGGCCGTCTATATATGATTGTGGGAAAGACAATCTTGCTTGCACTGCTTTAACAGCAGTCAGAGAGATATTTTACAGCAGCTTCATGCACATAGGATTCTTAGAGACAGATTTCTGTCCATAGACTTGTATAGGAGAGTTTTCACTGTGAAGGGAGGGGAGAGGGGGAGCTGTGACATCTCCTCTTGTGACTGGTGGATCCTGTGTTATCTGTACACAATGGTGTCTCATTTCAGCTTGAACCTGCTTTTACCGATAATGAGCAGACTGCTGAAAAGCTCTCTAAACAGAACAGGAAGTGTCAGACGATTATTAGGCCTAGTGGCCAAAGTGAAAACTGCAGGACCTAAGAATTATTAAAAAATCCTGAAAGTAATCTGGAAAATTATAAAAAAAAACATAACCAAAAATTCCTACAAAATGTGTTTAACATAAAAATGTGAGTTAAACAAGAAGTCATTTTTTGATAACACATTCCCTTTAAGTCTTAGAAAACCCATTTAAGGGTATGTTCACACAGCTGATGTGGATGCTCATTCTGAATCTGATTCACTACTATATCCATGTCCAAATCTGACTGCAGTCTGCTTCACATAGTTTCCATTGGAAAATCAACATCTCTGTGCACAAAACGTTGATTTTCCTCGACAACTCATGTCCAATCATGAGGCAGATTGTGCAGAATTCTTACATTAAATTTAGAGACAGATTTCATCATCCATATACTGTGTCAGCATCCATGTCAACAATTTGAAAACTCTTGTCTAAAATCCAAGCTGAATTAGCATGGCTGGTACACATGGATTTTGCTCAAAGTCGGCACTGATATTTTCAGCGTTGAAAATCAGCCATATTATCATATCCTAAGGGTGAATTCAACCAAGATGCAATTGCTTCCTTTACCTACAAATTAGCTCAGGTAAAATCCAAAGCGGAATTTTAGTGGATTGTACACAATCCTATCCACACTCGGGAATTTTTTTTTCTGTAAACAATCTGACCTGTTGTGCAAATTTTAAAATGTGCATTCTGCATGTTAATTCTGTTGAGATTTACGGGCTGTTTTGCTGCCAGTTCCCACTTGGACTTCTTTGGGGACAAAAAAATCCACAATGAAATCCACAGATGTGGATTTTTAACTCGGAAAATGAAAATAACTTTAAACCCACTGCACATAACAAAAATCAAATCCGCAACAATGATTCGGTGCAGATATGTAAGTATTTCATGCAAATTCCTGCTACAAAAAATATCATCCGCCAATCCAACTACTATGAACCTAAAGGATTTGGACTTTTTGAAAGTGTTTGGCAATGTGAAAAGTTGTTGACTATGACCGGTGTATAACTCATCATGCACACAGTGGTATAATGACTCGATGGTGTATTGAGCAGTAATCAGGCTGCCATAGAAGTGCACAAACCCTCGCCTATACCTCTGCTGCCTCTGACTTCAGACCAAGACATAAAGAGGTTTTTTCCTTGTGTGTTAACACCTGAATTTTACAAGAGTATTCAATTATGATGATGAAGTGAGTCAAATGTTTAAAGCTTCATTTTACCTCTTAAGGACGCAGCCAGTATTTAATTTTTTGTGCCTTTTTCCTTTTCGCCTTCCAAGAGCCATAACTTTTGTTTTATTTTCCCTGTGCCGCAGCCATATTAAGGCTTGCTTTTGAGGGACAAGTTGTATTTTTTTAATAGTAACATTGAATGTACTGAGAAACCAAAAAAAAAAAGTGGGATGACATGGAAAAGGCACAATTGCTCCTTTTTTTTGAAAGGTGTGTTTTCTTGGAGTTTAACACATTGTAAACAACTTAACTTTAGTCTGTGGTTCGCTGGGTAGTATAATGATGACAATCCTAAATGTTTATAGTTTGGCATGGCTTTTTTTCTACTTTGCTTAGCATTGCCATACGCTGAGACCCGTAACATTTTTATTACTGGAGCTGTGTGGGGGATTTCTTCTTTTTGCAGGAAAAGCTTTATTCTTTATTGTTACCAGTTTACCCCTTTTTGTTAACTTTTTCTGGGAGGCCGGGTGCCAACCCCCCTCCCCCCTCCAAAATAAAGAACACGCAATTCTTATTTTTTTCCCTCGGTACGGCATTTACGAAGTAGGACAGATATGAAATTTTAACGGTTTTGAATGTTACAGATGTGGTTATTAGAAATTATGGTTATTTTTATTTTCGTCCTTGTATGATTATTAGTAGAGGTTTGTTTGTAACTTTTTATATTTTAATTTTCAAAAAGTATGTGTGTATATATAATGTTAAAGTTCCCTCAGTGGATTAAAAGTGAAAAAAAAAAAAAAAAAAAAAAAAAAAAAAAAAAAATATATATATTTATATATATATATATAAAAATGATTTCCTGTGTTGCAAGTCTGAAATTTAACAGGAAGGGGGTAATGGAAGCTCCATTTAGGCAAACTGGAGGACCTGAACTAGGCCCTTGGCTGCCATGATACCTGGCAATAATGTCAGGAGGAGGCTGTTGTGTGGTACAGGCTGGGTGCCCTAGATACTGCAATCCACACGGACTGCTGCATCTAATTACTTAAAGGGAATCTGTGGCCAATTGTTTTTTACTTATTAAATCAAGCCCCTGATCCATATTCTTTAGCTCTCAGTCAAATTTATGTCCTGACTGTAGATTTCACAATTCGGCCGTCTATATATGATTGTGGGGAAGACATTCTTGCTTGCACTGCTTTAACAGCAGTCAGAGAGATACTCTACAGCAGCTTCATGCACATAGGATTCGTTAGATAGATTCTGTCCCATAGACTTGTATAGGAGAGTTTTCACTGTTAAGGGAGGGGGAGCTGTGACATCTCCTCTTGTGACTGGTGGATTCTGTGTTATCTGTACACAATAGTGTCTCCTTTCAGTCTGCCTGCTTTTACTGATAATGAGCACACTGCTGAAAAGCTCTCTAAACAGAACAGGAAGTGTCAGACGATTATTAGGCTTAGTGGCCAAAGTGAAAACTGCAGGACTTAAGAATTATTAAATACTGAAAGTGATATGGAAAATAAAAAATAACCAAAAATTCCAAAAAAAATGTGTTTAACATAAAAATGTGAGTTAAACAATAAGTAACTTTTTGATGACACATTCCCTTTAAGCAGCCAGCACTGGAATTACCTTCCAAGAATACTACCTTGGGGTTTACTCCCAGCAAGAGATTATAGGGCTAATACCAGTGGGCCAATCTGTTCATCTCCACAGCCCTATGCCAAATACAAAAAAGTACTTAGATTCCCCACTGAGGCCAGCTAGACCTTGTCACTAGTATATATAAAAACGGCTCTGTAAGAGAGCCAAAACGTTGGTCTTGTAGCATGTGGGAATAAACACCTTTTTTTTCTATTCTACCACTAAGTGCTGTGAATTTTTCACATTTGGATATTTCAATTTTGGAGGTTATTTTTTGCCTGGCTCCTATATTTTTGCTGGCACCCCGCAATATATTTCCAGTCAGGAAGTGCTGCTTTTTCTCTTTGAATAGCGCATATATATAGAGAGTATATACAGTTGCGTGTTAGGTTATGTCCACACGGCATTGAACAAAAAACTCACTGGAAACCAAATCCTAAAATCGTTCATAAAACTGAGGTTTTTTTTGTCCACTGCCCATCAATAAGTCAGTTTTTTTCGTGGTTGGTGTTTTTTTTTATTGCTTTTTTTGCAGAAATACAAAGCATTATGATTGAATAATAATAAGGATTTCTGCCAAAAAACACGCCAAAGAGAGTCCAGCGCTTAATGTAGACTCCAATAGTAAATTTTTTGCCCTGCTCAGTCATTTTTTGCAACATTTTCCAAAAAACGACCAGCAGACCAAAAAGGACGTTCTGTGGCGACTACAGAATATTTTTACTATAGAAGTCTATGGGACCTCTTTATAGTCATTTTTTCAGCGTCTTTAGAAAATGAAAAACGCTGAAAAAAACTGACGTTTTTGTGTGCAGTGGAGACATAGCCTAATGGTGAACACTTTATCTGGATGTGTGTATTTCTATGGCCATGTTCACACGGCTTATTTTGGGACGGATTTCGTTCCGTATTTTGAGAACTATATATTCCGTCTCCTCTCCCCGCTTGTGAAATACAGTGAGTAGGGAGAAAGTGACGTAAATTTAATCCCGGGGATACGCCCGGGGAGTAATGAATGCCCTATGGGGCGGCGAGCTGCCACCCACCCCCCCCCCCCCCCCCCTTTCCACGCTCCCAAAAGGCCCACACGGCGAAATTTGCGGCCCGGGAAATCCCTTCCCTCGAAATTTATCCCGTGGATAAGCCTTTTGGTAAACATAAAAAAATAAAATTTATTGTGCATAATTTTTTAATATAACAAATAAAACCAAAACTATTTAACCCAAAACAAAACAATTTGGGAATTGTCCATGTCTTCAAATTTAGCAAAATCGAGAAAACCCCAATTGCAGAGAGAAAAAGTTAATTAACTTTCGTAATAATTATTTCTTCAAGCACCAATCCCCTGTGCTCACAAAGCATCCCAAATGTACTAATAAACGAAGACATTTGTAAGGCAGATTGGTCCAAAATTATTCATTAATGTCATGCAAATCTTATTTCCAGCTACAGGAAATATTTGGTGGCGGTGATAACCGTTAAAAGGTGTTGACGGATTATTGAATTAAGTGGTTAGCCCCATTTTTCCCCTTTCGCACTGTGGATTTTTATTTCATTTGCTCAATAAGCCCATGAACACTACAATTTTGTGTGTTGTTTTTATTTCGTTTGGTGTAGGCCTAAAAGGGGACTTGGGAACAATGGGGACCTTTTTAACCCAAGTAAAAATTGGAAATTTCCAAACGGTTCATTTACCTTTTCTTGAAACTGAAACCTTAAAAAACCTGACAAAAATTTAGCCTCTACAAAACGGTAACTGCCTTTATTTTCAATTAAAATTTATGGAACTAAACCTTTGGGTGTGTTGTAAATGAAAAAGTAAAAAATACTTTGGGGGCCTTTAAAAACTATGAAGAAAATCATATGGTGCGTTTAGTAGCTTAATTTGCAGAAGTAAATCACATGTTACGTATAACCCATTTGCTGTTCATTTCCTGTAGAAAATGACAATGTTCTTTCAAGACGCTTCCTAGACTATAATTTTCATACAAAAACAATCCATTTTTTGAAGGAATCGGAATAAGTTAAAAACCCGTGATTGGTAAAAGCCCAAATGGCCTTGTTTTTATTGTTTTAAGAGGGCACGGAATTTAAAAAGTGGTCCACTTTTTTCCCCCAAACAGCCTATCTTTTGTCCATGGTTGTTGCTTAGTATTCATTTGAATAGAACTGGTGTCCGTCACTTAACTCTGCTCATAAGACAAGAGGGGCACTGGTTCTGGAAAAAAAAAGCACCCCCATTTTGCAAATTTCCCCGGGAAAAAGGGGTTTTAAACCCGCTTCAACATTTTGTTTCACATTTTAGGGTTATTTTGGAAAGGAAAGGGGCAGGGCCACTTTTGGTGGGGGGACAGGGGTAATGTCCGGGGTGCCCACTGGGGCCCTTAAAAGCGGGGGAGGGTCCCGTCAGGAGAATTTTACTGTTTGCGATGGGGCCCCATTGCCCTTTATGGGGGACAGTAAAAAGTGGGCATGTTGAAGCACCTTTTTTCACGTTTTTTTTTTCCGTAAAAACGCCCCGATGTAGGGGCGGCGCGAATTTGTGCTCATACATGGGGGGGCAAACTTTGAAGCCTTTTCCCGACGGGACCCCCTTAAAAAGGGTCTCCCTTTGGGGGGAGTTTTAAAATGCGCCTCACTTTGCCGACCCCCCTTTTAATTTACAGGGCTTTTGGAGTTTTTATTCGAATGTTTGCGCCCCCCCCCAAAGAACCCCCCGGCGGGCACCCCCCTTGTGTTGGGCCCACATTAGAGATTGGCAAAGCTTTCCCCTTTAATGCCCCAAACACTTTGGGGAGGTGCGCCCCGACAGCGGACCGCCCCAAGAGGGCATTATACCCCAAAAAAAGGGTTCCCCTTATATGTCCGGGAAGGGTCACATCTAATTTAAAAAAAAGCTTTTTTAAAAACAGAGGGTGAAACAGTGCTGGAGGGAGAGCTGGTTTTGGTGGCACCGGGTTCCCTTCCAGGGGGGAAACACCCCAATGAGTGTTGAAAATTTAAAAAATGGACGGGAAAGGGCCGGGAGGCCTTCTCAGCCTCGACAACCATGTGACCGGATGTGCTTGGAAAAATTATCGGGATTTGGGAATCAGGCCCTGCAGTCGTGCAAGGTATTTTCGTAACTTTTGGGGGATTTGGGGAGGGGTCAAAAACCGAAATGACAAACTGCTGTAAAAATTTGAAACCCGATTCCCGGGCATGAAGAAAAAAAAACATCAGACACAGAGTTTATATGAGTCCCCCCTCAGTGTGAAAACCCAGAAAAAGAGACCCCTTTATTACAAACAATGGTTTTTTAAAAAACTGGTTCAGGGCGTGGCTAATTTCCTTTGTTTCTTGCAGTCTTCAGGAATGGGGGCCCACTAGTTGTTTGGTTTCTCCAGTTATGGCATGGTTTCCACCCAGGTCCCAAGCTGGCACATGGGGGGGAGTTTTCAGGAAGAGGGCGCCATTTTGGGAATATCCCCTGCTGTTCAGCAAGCTTGTATGTTTTAATAATGTTTTTGCACCCACAAATTTTCATTAAAAAAAGCATTAGAAATAAAATATTTTTCCCCCTTAACAATCCCCCCAAAAAAAATTTTTTTTCCCCTTAAACCCTTTTTTTCCACTTTGTTTCTTCCCCAAACCCAAAAAATCCCTGTGCCTCCCAAAAAGCTGGGGGGAAAAAGGGGTTTTTGGATGCTTCCCCAGTTTGAGATAGCCACTCCTATGTGAGTTCCCCCCCCTTTTGTATTGGGCTTTCCCAGCCTGACAGGCCCATACTCTTTCCCTTTAATTTGGAACCTAATTTTTGGTCATTGGGCCCCTTTTAAAATTTATTGTTTCCCAAATGCAAAAACAACATTGGCCCCTTTTAGGCTGAAAAAAAAAGTGAAAAAAAAACTAAAAATAGTTCTTTGGGGTAAAAGATCTCTCTTTTTGTCTGTAGAAGTCTTAAAATCTTCATAGACTTGGGAAAAACAACAAGAAGTAGGGCTTTGGGGAAAGGGGTGCAGGGCATCAGAGCCCCCTTTTCGGTTTTCAATTTCCGGTGCAAACGGGGGGGTCCCGTGATCAATTTCTTGGTGCAGCATGGCGATAACACTGGCGCCCGGGCATGGGGGGCTTTTTGCCGGCAAGGTGGTCAATGCATCGCTCCTTTTGCGGGGTCTTTTTTTTTCTGTGGGAGCCCCCTGGACCTTCGTATCCCTCATCTCCTTTTTGGCTCCTGGCCCCTTGGCATGCTAAAGATGAAATTTGAAAACAATCTTTAAACCTTGCAGGGGAATAAATTGTCCCGTTTGAGTAAAATGTTTTGGGTTTTGCGGGGGGGGGGTTTTTAAGGCCCTCGTTTAATCTCAATCACATATACTCAGGGAAAATAAGAAACGTTTGAAAAAACCCCGCTCTCCTCCAGTTTGTCTTCAAAAAACCCCCGCATTTAATAATGTTCCCGTAAGAAATTAAAAATAATTTTTAAAAAAAAACTCTGCCCTAAAGGCCCTTTTTTAAGCTTTCTTACACCGCAAGAATGTTTCTTCAGAATAAAAACTTCTCATCACAAGGCAATTTTAAAACTATGTAAAAATGATTTTTTATAAAACTCTTTTAAAATTTGGGATTTGATTAAATCCAAAAAAAAAAACCCCAAAAACAAAACAAAAACAAATTTTTTTCCCCTTCAACTTTTGTAGTGGTGCAAATATAACATTCTCCTATCACTAAAAAATTTTTAAAAAAGCCCTTCTCAAGTTTCTTATTTGTGTGAGGGAATTTTATATAAATTCCCCAAATTCATGATTTTTTTTCACAATTAACATTATCTGCCTGGCCCAACCTGCCCTCCCCAGAAACTGCTTTCATCTAATTTTTTCATGAAAAAAAACCCTTCCAAACTTTCTATGTCATAAAAACATAAAAACTCTAATTTCACCTTAAATGAGCTCTAAAGTATGTCGCTGTGTTGGTTTTTCCTCCGGGTGCTCATATGACTTTTTTAAAAGAAAAAAAATTAAACCCAAACCTCTTATCACATAATTAACTTTGATCAGTCAGTCCAATAAATTTTCCCTTTAAAATCAATGCTTTTTTCCCAGGTAAAATGCCTTTGGGGGGCCCTTTTCTGCAAATTTTTTTAAACCAAAAAGCAAAAGGGTTCAAGAATAGGGGTTTAAAAGACATACAAGCATTAATCCCAAAAACAAAAAAAGGGCAATGACCCATTCACTCAAATTTTCCCCACTTTTTCTTCCCAAAAAAAAAAAAAAAAAAAAAAAAAAAAAAAAACTTCATCGGACTCCAAAAAAAAAGAAATTTAAAAAAAAAACAAAAATGATCTTCTTAAATTTTGACTGGCAGGGCGTTTTTACTTTGGGTTGGGAAATAAAACCTTTACTAAAAAGCAATAGGGGTAGTACTACCAAAAAGAAACCCCTCAAAAAAACTTTTTAACTTTAAAAAAAAAAATAAAATAAATTTTATTTATAATTTTTTATGCCCCCGGGGCTTGGGGTTTGAACAATTTGTCACTGAGGTATTTTTGAGATCCCGATCACTAAAATCTTTCTTTACTCCTGCAAATAAACAGACAATTTAAAACAATCCCCCGACATTAAACATTTGGGGAAGGGGGAAAAAAAGTTTTATTTGTTGGCGTCCTTTTGTGCCCCCTGCTGGAAAAAGGCTAAATATAAAAAGCAAACCCAAATAAAGGTTTAAAAAATAATTTGTGCACACAAAGCAAATATTAAAATGAAACTAGTAAAAACACGTGGATTTTTTTTTTTTTTTTTTAAATTTTTGTTTTTAACCCCCTTTATAAAGATTCTCCCCCAAAAATGTTACCTTTTAGTCCCCGGAATCCCTTCCCCCATCATTTGACTTAAGGAATAAAAAAGTTCATTTTTTAAATCAAATAAATCAGATTAACCACCTAAAATAAAGCACAACTGTCAGGGGACATTATAAAAACAGTAAAATTTCCCCATATTCAAATTCATTAAAAATTTTGCAACAATGTAACTTTCATATCCCTGCAATAAAAAGGGGCTGTTCTCATTTTGACCCCTGCGCATTTCAAAATTTTAAAATTTTACAATAGATGCAAACTTATAAACAAACTTATACTGAATATCCTTTCCCTTTTTTCTAACAGAAACCCCAGCTGATACCCTCTGACACAAAAATCCGCTGCCCTTTTGGTAAGCTTTAAAGGGGGGGAAGGGACAGAATCAGATGGGGCTCATCAGGTTTATGAGGAAATGACTGGATTTTTTTGGGAGGGGAAAAGGTAATTGGGGGGGACAGAGGCACTTGGGAAATTTTTTTTGGGACAGGAAGGGGGCAGGATTTTGGGCTTCCCCTGCCCCATGCAACACAAAAACTCAGCAGGGGGGGGATTTTGCTGGGGCCCCAATTGGGACACTCCCCCCACTTAGAATCAGCTCCATTATAAGGGGGTTGGACATTTTGTCAGGGGGCAATACTTTTAAACCCAAGAAACATTTCCCTTCTTAAACCCTACCCTTCCAAATCTCAGACCATCCTTTTTTGATATCCTTTAGTGTCTTTTTTCAAAAATAAAGCAAACATCTAAAAGCTTTTAACGCAAGCCCCCCCCTTGTTGTCTTTCACAGCTAAAGCTCACAAGTTTATTTAAAATCTAACCCTTCTGGTTTAAAACCACACAATGTTTTATTAACTTTTTTAACCTTCTCTAAAATGGTTTTTTCTTTCTTTTCTCTACCCTGCTTTTTTCCCTTTCCCCCCACTAGATTTCCCGCAGACTGACGGAAACCCTTAACGGGGCCCTTTTTTACCCCTCATAAACTTGGGGGAACCTAATCTATTTAAAGCTTTTTTAAACAACACACTTCCTAGCTACCTCCCCCCCCGGAAACTACCCCGGGTTTAGGGTGGGAGTCCCCTTTTGCTTTTTAAATTTTTTCCCCTTTCTCTGCCCAAATTTGGGGGTGTCCTGATCTAGCTAGGTCTTGGGCTAGTCTGTAAAAAGTCAACATCCTTCCCCTGTTTATCCAATCTCGGTAGAAATTCCCCTAGTCTGCAACCAGCAACATGTGCTTCAGACCCAAATTTTTCCCACTCAAATTTTCCCAGTTGCAAACTGACAGCATCAAGCCCAAAAACCTAAAGGTTTGGGTTCCAAATTAAACCCCCGGGGGTCAGTTCCCTTTTCCCCAGGGTCTACCAAAAACAGGGCAGATCAGGGGGAGGTTTTGGCACTGGGAATTTAGGTTTTTTTTAGACCGTAAAAGGGAACGCTCTGCGCCCCACCAGAAACCCCGGGCCCGACCCGGGCAAACACCCCGGGCCCAAACCCGTAACCGTCCAAAAACACAGGGAAGCTACAGATTTTAAAAAGGGGAAAAACCCGTAGAAAATTACCCTGTTTTTTAAGGGGGGGTGACAGTTTTCCCCTTTTTGGGAAAAACCAGGTAAGTCCAGGTGGTCCCGTCCGGTCCCCCCGGGGGAAAACGTCCCGTCTGGTTTCTGCCCCCCCTTAAAGGGCGCCAAATGTTGGGGTTCAGGGGTTAACCCCCATGACTACTGTGGGCCAAAATTGGAAAACCCATTGCCGGCATGAAGAAATGAAAATCAGACACAGAGCTGATATGGGGTTCCTCCCCAGTGTGAAGAGGGGCCCCGAAGAGAGAGCCTTTATTACAATAAAAATTGGGGGTTTTTTCAAACTGGCTTCCCGGGGGGGTGGCTAATTCCTTTGTTTCCCGGGAGTCTTCAGGAATGTGGCACTAGTTTTTGGTTCTCCAGATAGGGGCATGGTTTCAAACCCCGGTCCCCCTGCTGGCACATGGTGGGGAGTGGTTTAGGAAGCAGGGGGCCATTTGGAAAAACTTGCGTTCAGCTAAGCTTGTATTTTGTAATAATGTTTTTTGCACCACAAACCCTTCATTCAAAACATTAGAAATATTATGTTTCCCTTAACATAACTAGGGATAATGTACTAGCCCCACTTAGAGGGCAAATTAGCAACAAATAAAAAGTTCTGTAAAAATGCCTCCCAAAGGTTTCTTTCTGACCTTATGATGGGTCACAAAATGTAAAATAAGTAAAAAAAAAAAAAAAAAAAATACAGCTAAAACTGCAACTTTTAGCCATTGCCCTACAACCCAAAAACTTTATATACCCTACATATAAATGCCCATGATGGAAAATTTACACAATTCCGAAACTTATTTTAGTGGCGCTTTTGCTATTGAAGAAAAAAATTTTTTTGATCTTTTAAATTTTTTTTTTTCCATATTTTTAAAAAAAAATATATAAAAAAATTTTAAGGAAAAAAAGACATAACCATAAAGCCTCATATAGCATGAAAAAATGCAAAAAGATTTGTAGAATGACAGTGTGCGAAAAAGCATTTTACCGTTCAAAACCGCATGTACAGCTTTGAAGACCCACTGGGGAGTAGAAGAAACCCCCGGTGGGCCCTTGAAAAATGGGGGGCCCCTTTTTAGGGAGGAAAAAAAAAGGGGGGCCCCCGAGGATAAAAGGCAATTTCCCCATTTATATACAGTATATGCAGTCTTGTACAGTAGCTGAAGAATGGGCCCCAAGAATTAACTACATTGATAGGCCCCAAGAACATTCTTACTGGTGGGCTACAAGTATCAACTCCACTGGTGGACTCCAAGTACAGCCTTACTTGTGGGCTGCCGGCACTCCAGTCCAGGACTGCATGTGTACTAAAGTGGAAATTTGCCTGGTTAGGAGAAGGTGGAGAGGGGCCTGGTCAAGAACTGCTTAATGGTGATGTGCTATTTTGAGCAACATGTTAATGTGGAGGAAGAGGGGGAAAAATGTTCTTACCTCCCAGAGTGCAATTTAGCCTAGAAATGGCCCTGTTAAGGGGTATGCAGAAGGCTCACACACTAAGCCCGCTCTATATGTGGCAGGTAACAGCTGGAATTCTTGCTAGCAGCCAGGATTGGAAATAGTTAACCCGATTAGATGCACTGTTCCATTGCCTGTTCAGCCATCCACAACTAGATAGAGGGATATAGCCCAACAAGATTGTGGGGTGTTGAGTGGTCACAGCATCTGGGCTCCATCACTCCCATTTTACTACTTCTACCACAGATTTGTATTAGGGCCCAGAAGCCTTATGCCACCTAAATAGAAAGTATCATTGCTGGAACTAGCTAGATGCTCCACAGATAACTTCTACCAAATACACTCTAAGACGACAGTCATGTAATTCTACCGCTGTATAAAGCATTGATGCGACCTCACTTAGAATATGCTGTTCAGTTATGGGCTCCAGTTTATAGAAAAGATGTAATGGAGCTAGAGAGAGTACAAAGACGAACAACCAAACTTACAAGGGGAATGGAGCATCTTAGTTATGAGGAGAGGTTAGTAGAATTGAACTTATTTAGTCTTGAGAAAAGACGGCTTCGGGGGAACATGATTAATTTATATAAATAGATAAATGGTCCAAACAAAAAGTATAGGGAAAAATTATTTCAAGTGAAGCCCCCTCAAAAGACAAGGGGACATTCTCTTCGTCTGGAGAAAAAGGATTCAATTTCCGGAGGAGAAAAGCATTCTTCACTGTAAATCTGTGGACTAGCTGCCTGAGGAGCCGGTCACAGCAGGAACAGATGGGAAGTTCAAGAAAGCCTTAGATACCTACCTGAAACTAAAGAATATTAATGCATATGTAGCTATATAATACTCTGGATCCTGGCTGGTGGCGGCTCTGGGGTCAGAGATAGGATCACCACTGGAGCAGATTGGTTCTTGCCTTGTGGGTTTCAGGGCATTCACCAGTGGTGAGGCTGGGCTTGAAATCCTTGTCTCCTTCCCTTCACCCACATTTTCTCCACCCTTGGTTGAACTTGATGGACACGTGTCTTTTTTCAACCGTACTAACTATGTAACTATGTAAGTGAAGGAACAGCGTGAACGTCATAACGAAGGTCAGGAGATTTGAACTCACAGGTTGCCTTAGGTTGGACTGTGTATAAATGGCATGGCACGTGTGGTACGGAAGCAGCGGGCACAGGGAGCCTGGTAATGTAAATCTGCTTTTATCTTGGCTATATAGGTCATTTGCTATACTTGAGATTAAATGCAGGAATGCTAATTTAATTAATCACCTCTTCATCTTTTTATGCAGTGGCAAAGTAATAGGAACATTTTGATTCAATTAATTCTTCCAAGGCTCAGGCTTATTATCAGACGCAACTGAAATCTTAAAAGTAGCACAAAAATAGACTGAAAAGAATATTTCCCTCCTACAGAAAAAGTAACTAGCAAATTAAAGTCCCTCCCAAATCTTCCTTCGTTATACCGGTTTCCGACAAGAACCAATATGGCTACCAGTGAACCTTCCACCAGGAGGGCATATATGTGTAATTGTGCAGTGATACATCCTTAGTCTACGAAAGCAATGAAGCTCTTTTTAGACCACATCTTGCAATGTCCATTAGAGCTATATGTTGGGGTAGGGCGTAATGATGATGATTATTATACCTATGACAAATGGAATCCATCCTATGTACATATGTTTAAAAAAGTATATAGCTTGGTATGTATATTTACTGTATCTGGCACTATGGAATTGTTTTAACCCATATATGCTGCTCAATCCAATACAGTAACGTTTCTTTGTATATGGCCTTGGTTCAGGGTATCCTCTTTGTAAACCCCTTATTAGCCATTCTTCATAAGCATAAATCGTCAAGGTTTTCAAATGACTTTTATATACTTTTTCAAGGCTTATAACATCAAAATTTTACAACTTTAAATAAGCATAAGAACCTGAAGGTACATCAGCATGCATAGTCCTTCATTCCCTGTTTGGGAACCACTTTCAACTATGGAATTGAAAATAAATAAATTAAAAAATTTTGATTTTTTTTTTGTCAAATTGAACCAAAATCTTTTTACTTTGCTTCAACCTTTACTATAACCTTAATCCTAAATTGGGGAGAGGATTTTTAGATCTTTTTTGAGGAGTCGCTTAACTCTCCATGAAACTTCTGGGTCCTTCGGTGTTGTCACTCTGCCACTTTCAGCCTAAATGTACCATGGAACCAGAAGCAATGTTTGACTGAAACTAACATTGAAGTGGCAACGCTGCTGGACCCAGAAGCACTACAGAGAGGTAAGTGAAAAACTCCTTAAAACCCTATCCAACATGGGGTGAGGGCTAACGAAACAACAGGTTTTTTTTTTCCTTATAGTTCATTAAAAATTGCTTGTAGTTAAACAGTAATGCCAGAAATTTTGCTCACCTGCAGCTGAATACAGGATATCTCGCCGCTGCCACTGGGTCATGTGACCTGCACTCTGAGTTGCTGAAACATACAGCATGATTGTGTGATCTGGAAGGGAATCTCTATGCATTCCTATGCAATGTTCAAAAAGTAACTTCATAGGAATGCATAGAGAAACAGGCTTCCTGTCCACATCAAAAGCACAGTGGGGCAGATTTATCAATAGTGTCTTACAATGCGCCACATTTATCCTAGTGTTGATAAATCTGGCGCAGGTTAGAACTGTCTAGTCTAGTCTAACTTTGTACCACCTAGAAGTTGGCTTACTTTTGCGCTAGAAACCGTGACAAGATTCTGTCGCATTTTTTGTCGCATTTAAGCCACGCCCCTTTACGGTGCCATGACCCCTTCTGTCGGACGAGGCGCAGAAGCGCAGAAGTGTCTGAAACTGTCTAATAGTAAATGTGGCGAAGTGTTTGTAAGATATTATTTTTGGCGCAAATTGAGCCAGAATTCTGGTGCAACTGCCTTGATAAATCTGCCCAAGTGTCTTTCAGCCAGAGTGCAGTTCATGTAACTTACAGAGACTGTTGCATCAGCCAGAAATCCTGTATTCAGCTGCAGATAAGCAAAATTACTGGTACTACAGCGTACTTAAAAGCATTTTATAATGAACAAAGAGGAAAAAAAATCCTGGAGTGATCCTCTTAGAGATTGTGCCACATGTATGAAAACGGTCTAGGTCTAAAACTCGCATAGCAATTAATCAGGGTGCTCTGGTTGCTATGTGAGTTTTAGACCTAGACTGTTTTCATACATGCGGCCCCATATTTTTTTCATTTTTTTTGTTGTTTAACAAAATTGGATTCAGACGGAACAGAATTAAAACACTTTGATTTGGGTCAAATTTGACTATGACCTAAAGTCAAGAGCAAGACTAACTATAACTAAACACATTTGACAGATATGTGCCTAGTTTAGTTCATTTTTGTTAGTGCAGAACATTTGAGTATACCCAAAAATATTTGTCAGTGTAAGATATCATAAAGAGGAACGTATGTCTTTTGTATTCATGTAACGTAGCCAAAAAAATTCTAAGGAAAAATTGTTGAATATCTGTAAGTCCAAATTCACATTTAATGTGGAATTTTGTGTCCAGTATTCTGTTCTGTCTTAGGAAAAGATAAGCAAATATAATGGAGGTGCTGGATCTAATAGGCTATGTTCACACGGCTTATTTCAGGGCATATTTGCGGACGTAATTAAGTGTGGCACATATTTCACGTCGTAAATACATTCCCCATTCTTTACTACGGGGATTTACGACGCAAAATATGCCTCAATAAGTGACGGGGGACTAAATTTTACGATCGTATTTACATGGTGAAAATACGATGCGGAAATACGCCTCGTGTGAACGATGAGGCGTATTTTACATTGGAATCGATGCTAATCTAATTGTTCATTATTTGAAACGTATTTCGGTACGTATTTGTGGACGTAATTACGTCCGTATATATGCCCTGAAATAAGCCGTGTGAACATAGCCATACATGACGAACACCAATGACTATAATGGGGTCCATTGGGTTTCTGTCATGCTGTCAGTCATTTTAACATTTTTGCTGTAATTTTTGCTGGAATCTGCTATGGAGGCACCAAAAGGAATCTTTAATGCAGATATAAATCTGGCCTAATACATACGTAAACTGAAAGCAGACAATATTTCGATGGAGGGAGGTGCTGGAAGCCAAAGAATGCTGGGTTATATAATAGACTTATCCATTCACAGAAGTCCATACAGTCAACATCTTCAATCAAGCTTCAATGCTAGGATGATGCAGTCTAATGCTCTATCTGTGTCTAAACCATGCGGTGGGTTCATAGTTTATAGGGCCCCAAAATAAAATGGGCCCCAATCAGTTAATGATAGAAATCTGCACAAGCGGCAATAATTATTAGGTATAAATAATTGCACCATATATAACATAACCCACAAAGTAGCGGTATTATTGCTAGTACTTCCTATGTTCTTGCACCTAACAGTTCTCACTCATCCTCTGGGCTCCATAGCAGCTGCTATTCTTACACCCCTGCTAAATACTGTGGCCAAGGTAGCTTGGTTTGTCCATTGCAATATCCTGATTGATACATGGGGTGTCTGGTTTGAAGATTGTTCAATAGAAATGAAGCAATTACATAATATCCTCTCTTTCTAGTTTGTCCAATATTCTCTAAAATGAGGAGATGGAAACAAAGAACCTTAGTTGTTTTATGTAAATGACTCCTATGGGAATGAAAAGACAGATGTGCAGATGGTTTCTGCAATATTAAAATTCATTCCCCTTTAAATGAATTCTCCATTGTGATAGGTGAACTAGAGAAATGTGCATGTATAGGTGGTAGGTTCCCCACAGCTGGGGACAGACCACAGGAATGTCAGTCTGCTGGGAGAACAGCTGCATGTATATTGCCGACTTGTTTTGCCGGCTCAGGGCTGATCTGACTTTTTCCACGTCTGGGAAGAGAAGCTGAGTAAGTCACATCTGTGCATTAAAATCAAGGTCAACATATCTCCCTTCTTTGTTGTATTAACACCTTTTTATTGCAGATTTCTTGTAATTGGAGGTGACGCGTTGCTATTAACGTTGGGAGTATACGTGTACATCAAGAGACCTTGATTAAAGAAGTCCCGGTTCTCTCTGGTGCCATATTGGAAGTCAATGTCTAACAAATAAAAGAACCTATAAGAGCCTACAGTATATTACTCAAACGAGACACCCATCCATGGACAGCTTTGTTGGGGGTTTTGTCCATAGTCTGTCGTGGCAGACAGACATGTGAAGCCAGTAACATTTAGTGATGCCACCAAATCAGACTCAGAAATTTGGAGAAATTAAGCAGATTGTCTTTTCCATAGGGTATCCCCTATATTTAGCGAGAGTGGTGGCTTGAGTTCACAGACGATGGTGCGTCCATTTATATCTTTGTAGCTCTGTGCAGCTTCTGGGCACTTTCTGGTGGCCTGGTCCTCCTGCTGGTCCTTTGCTGCACCTTACTTTAAACATGCCTATAATTGTGGATTTAATACTCACCCTTCCAATGCCAGCACTTTAGGTTCCCAGCTTAAAGGGACATTCATCCTTCAGCCTTATCTCATATTGGGTATTTTTGAGAGTTGCAAGAGTTTTTTCCTGTATTACTCTGCTTGGGTGTCTGGGGTCCACCAGCAGTGTTGGGTCTTGGGGCCTATCTTACAACTATAAAACATAACTGCACTCGACATCTTGCTTTATGCCTCTTTCTCTGCCTTAATGCAGCTCAAATTTGTCATAGCCGAGGGCCTACCAGGGATTCCCCTGCTCCCCTTTAAGGCAGGCTAAGCCTGCTTATTGCGTGCCTGCTGCCTCCCCTGACCATCCACTACAACCAAGTTTAAAATCACGCAGGTAATGGAATATCCAATGAATTACCACTGGATTCCCGTAGTTCAAACAACCCAAGTGACTGCGCTGAACCTCTTATTCAGTTATCAGGATTTTTATTGTCTTGAAAAGGAAAACGCGTTTTGTATGCTAAAGCACACTTCATCAGTTCCAGTGTGTTTTAGCATATGAAACGCGTTTTTCTCTTCAAGAAATAAAAATCCTGATAACTGAATAAGAGGTTCAGCGCAGTCACTTGGGTTGTTTGAAGGAATCCAGCGGTAAGTCATTGGATATTCCATTACCTGCATATCTATGTACCCGGCTCCATGACGGCTCCAGGGCATTGCAACCAGACAGCAACGATCCTCACCACTGTCAGTTCTTCAATTAATTGAAGGCTCTTCTGAGTGTTGTGCCTCTTCCTGCACAACTCATTAAAGGGAACCTGTCACATAGGTTGTGCCCCCCTGGCTGAGGGCAGCACAAGCTAGTGTCAGACCTGCTGTTTCCAGCGCTGTGTCCCTTATTCTGTAAGATGCAGCAGTTTTAGAGCATTTACCCCTTAAATCTTATTCATGAGCAGGTAGTAGCCCCACCCACCAAAGGCTAGCTCAGCCCACTGACAGTTATTCACCTTTCTACCTATTCAAAGTAATAGGTTTGTCAGTTGAGGTGGGCGGGGCTAGCCTCCGATTGGCCGGGTTTGAAAAAAACCGTCACTCTGAAGGACTCTTCGGATGACTCTTCTGCCTGAAAACTGCAGATTTGAGCATTAAATACACGAAAACTCCAGAATCTTACAGAATAAGGGACACAGCGCTGGAAACAGCAGGTCTGACACTCTCTTGTACTGTCCTTAGCCAGGGGGGCAAAAACTATGTGACAGGTTCTCTTTAAGGTTAGTGTAGAAGCGTTTGTATACTATTTGCTATATCCAAGTCGCAGTACTTGCGCTAGGGAGCACTTTTTTTTTTTTTTTTTAACTATTGCAAGTTTAAAATCATGCCACCTGCCCTGACCATTTGTTTGCCTGATAACACCTCCAACCGGCCCCACCTGTACTGCGCCTGGTCATCAGCTGTTGCTGCGGTAGACTGTGTCGGGAGTAGTGGCTTGTAAGGCCCCTGCAGCAGAGAGGTAGCTATAGAGGGTGTAGAGGTAGTGGTCTCTACTGGAGCCTGAGGGGGCCCAAAGGCTCTTCTATCACATAAGAAAATACTAGTATTATAAATTACAACAGTGACAATTGGGGGCCCTTTTTAAAGACTTAGCATTGAGCCCAAGAGCTTTTAGCTACGCCTCTGCCTTATAGCAAACATCATACCACTTTATTGGGGATAAAGGGTGAAAAAAAAAAAAAACCACGACGACTCCTTAGACTCTACTCCTTGGCGTAGCAAGTGTGACCCAAAGCCTCCACCATCTGTCGCAGGTAAGCAGTGGAAGTATTTCCTTGAGATGTTGGTATAAAGCTGGTGCTAATGGCCCTTTAAATGAGCTGATCTTCCAGTGCCCTTCATCTGCTCGAGTGTGAACATTGGTTAACTTGCCTTATTTATGATTTGTTTTTACTGTGAAGCTCAAAGGTGAAAGATTAATTTGCTGTGGTATATTGCATCCAGAGTATTTAAATGAGTCTCACATTCCTTCCCCCTTACTAAGTGAGATGATTCAGGGTCTGTGCAGCCATCAGTCACCTTGCACTGCTCATTTTATAGAATGGCATAATGCATATTTTAGGATTATGTATTTTTGAATAATTCTGGGATGATGAAGTTTTTTCCATCACTTTTGTGACCTAGGAGTGTTTAAGCTCATCCTGTAAAAAAAAAAATATTCTGGATACAAACCAGATGCTAAGTCACTATATAATTGTTTATTATAACTAAAGCAGGTTTTGAGTTTTGGTCTTAATTTTATGTCCGTCTATATCTGTTTATTTTTCTTCGTGCCTAGCTGCTTTTTAGCTCCTCTCCATTAGGCTGCGTTCACACATTCAGCTTTTTCAATGCAGTTGTCAAAGCCAAAACCAGGAATGGATTTAAAACAAGGAGAAGTCTCAGTCTTTATGCATGTCCTCCAATTCTTATCTACTGGCTTCAAAAACTGCACCTAAAAAGCTGAATGTTTGAATGCAACCTTAAAGGGGGTTTCTTACTACAATAATTAACTTTAAACATGTAAGGAAATATAATAGAAGACTTTTTTCTAAATACTTTACTTTGTTGATTTTATTTTTGATCAGGAGATTTTTTCCCCTCTTGGAACACACGAGTTTTTGGTTATGACTAGCTCTCTCCCCACCTTTCTCTGCTCTCTTTCATCTCTCATTGTTGTAAGTTTCCATCAGTCATTCACTATGGTGAGTCGTCACCTGCAGAGTCTTTTATCTCTAGTAGTGACTTTAAAAGCCTCTCATTTAGCTAAGTAAACACCCTTTAGAGCTCTGTAGCCTGGTATAATATACTTCATAAATCTCCTGCACTCGTAGTCACTGTAACAGGAATAGCTAGGAACAGCAGAGTTGATGTCCATCACTGCTATAGACCCACCCACAGCCTGAACAACATGTGTGTTTCTAAAGCTGGCTGTGGCTGTGAAACCGCATGGTGAAAAAACCCCTTTAACTACACTACAGCTTTTATAAGGTCTCCAGCTTAGATGCATTGTTAATTTGAGTATGAATTCGCCTCCTGTCTAATCAATTCTTGCTCGTTGTTTCTACTTTGTGCCTCATGTCAGAGCTCTTGCTCTTTAGGACAGAAACCTATTACCCCTTCCCAATGTATATCCTTATAAGTGTGGTGTATGTAGTGGGCTCAGGAGCTGATAACTGCTTGCAATGGCTGGGACCCAAAATAACTCTCTTTAATCATGTATCAGTCATCAGCCTCTCATTTAGCTAAGTAAACACCCTTTAGAGCTCTGTAGACTGGTGTAACACACTATATAAATTTCCTGCACTTGTTATCCCCTTACTTTCAGCATTACAAGAGTTGGGTTCAGAGAGATCATAATTACAGCTGGGAACTTAGTGAATGGCCCTTGATTTGCCATGTAACTGCTTCTATTACACCTTGCCACAAGATAAGGGTTATAGCATAATACACTGCATTACAGTAGTATTGCAGTGTATTGTGTGGTGCTAAAAAAAAAAAAAGTTGAATATAATATTTTGAAATATTAAAAAACAACAAATATTAAGTTACAAATATTTTTCCCATTTATTATATTAAAAAACACGAAATGTTACCCCATAACCACATAAATGTCCTATTATGACAACTTGAAAGTTGTATGAAGCGGTAATACAGCTATGTCCATGAACCCTATGTAACAAGTAGATAACTATTTAACTTGACAGAAAAGGACGTTTCAAGTACTTATATTTACTAATAATTGCAGGGTATTTATTAGTAATTTAACCAGAACTATAGCAGATATGGCATAAAGTACATAAAAAGAGCAAAGAAATGTACAGCAAGAAAGTTGATGCAAAGTCAAGAAAGTTAAAATGATACGATATAAAAATGGAAGCATAAAACCTGCAATAGTAATGCTTTTGCTAACTTTTGTACCTTTTTGATTTTCTTCCCCTTCTTTGTATTCACAATGGCACTTGACAGCAGTGGCTAAGAGGCCTGTCAGCAGTCTTTTGAAGTTGTGTGTCACAAAGTATTCAGAATCAGGTGCTTATGAGTCCGCAGGGACCGAGGCTCAGAGCTGAACATAAAACTTGTGCAAAAGCCTAAACTAAATAAAAGAACCATTAAACAGTCTCATTTCACATGACTAATTATGTGTCTGTGGTAATTCATACTTCGTACCACTATGTATCATGTGTGATGACATCATAAAACCAAGTGATGTCACCGCTTCTCCTTTGTTCACATTTATATCTTTGTTAAAAAAAAACTGAATAAGAAAATCGAATAGGACATAATGTGCAGCTCATGAGATGTAGCTTATTACAACAAGTTATGCAGTTGCTCTTACTGTAGGATTTGTTTAGGATTAAACAGTAATTTATGGCTGCAACAGACCACACGTTCACTTTTTGGTATTAATCGTATATGATCAGTGGCTTATTTTTAAAGTTTCTGGGCCCCAGTGTAAAATCTGTTATGGGGCCCACATCTACCATGCACCATTTATAATACCAGCAGGCTTAGACTGGCCCACAGGGGAGCAGGGTAAAACTCTAGTGGGCACCTGGGCATGGTCAGCCACTGAGAATAGCATGCCTGGGGGTACTATTCAGGAAAAGCAGAGAAAGAAAGGCAGAAATCAAGAGGCAGAATGCAAGAGATACATGCAGTATGTGTAGTCATGTACAGTAACTGTAAGGTAGATATCAAGAATCAGCCCTACCGGTGGGGCACCAGGAATCGGCCCTACCGGTGGGGCGGCAGGGATCGGCCCTACCGGTGGGGCGGCAGGGATCGGCCCTACCGGTGGGGCGGCAGGGATCGGCCCTACCGGCGGGGCGGCAGGGATCGGCCCTACCGGCGGGGCGCCAGGAGTCGGCCCTACCGGCGGGGCGCCAGGAGTCGGCCCTACCAGGGGGGGGCGCCAGGAGTCGGCCCTACCAGGGGGGGCGCCAGGAGTCGGCCCTACCAGGGGGGGCGCCAGGAGTCGGCCCTACCAGGGGGGGCGCCAGGAGTCGGCCCTACCAGGGGGGGGCGCCAGGAGTCGGCCCTACCAGGGGGGCGCCAGGAGTCGGCCCTAACCAGGGGGGGCGCCAGGAGTCGGCCCTACCAGGGGGGCGCCAGGAGTCGGCCCTACCAGGGGGGGCGCCAGGAGTCGGCCCTACCAGGGGGGCGCCAGGAGTCGGCCCTACCAGGGGGGGCGCCAGGAGTCGGCCCTACCAGGGGGGCGCCAGGAGTCGGCCCTACCAGGGGGGGGGGGGAGTGGCGCCACGAATCAACCCCATCGGGGGGGGGCACTGAGAATCAGCCCTACCGGGGGGGGGGGCGCCGGGGAGCAGCCCTATTTTACCCTATTTTACCTATGCAAAGTATTTTATTTCTTCTATATAAATTAGCGTCCAGGATTGCAGCATATGCCCCGGACTGGTCTGAAAGCCTTCTCAAACAAAGGCATGACTTTTCTCAGGACCCCTCCAATTGTAATATATAATATTGCTCGAATAAGGCTCTGTTTGCTTTCAAACTTGACCGAACTTGTGAAAAGGTTCAAAATGTTCTGAACTCAATTTTTTTCTCTAGTCCTAACTTTAACACAATTCTTAACCTAAATCCAGTTCAGACTTAGGGCGGCATTTATGAACGGGGCTGCGCCAGTTTTCTACTGTACTTTGAGCCAAAAAGAATGTAGGAACAGGCGCACTCCAAACTTTGGTGCGATAAGTGCCTTTGTAATGCGCCAAAGACACTTTTTAATGTGCCAAAGATTTGGGGCGTTCTGGGGGCGTCGCACCACATTCATAGAATTAGACACATTTATGATTCTTTGATGGTAAATCTAAGCGCAGAACAGTTATAACATACAGACCAGGATAAAGGTGGTGCCTGAGCCAGACGTGTGGTATTGGCTCTACACTGCCCTGTATGTATGACCTGCAGAAGAACAGCCAGACCAAGGTAAAGGTGGTGCCTGAGCCAGACTTGTGGTATTGGCTCTACACTGCCCTGTATGTATGACCTGCAGAAGAACAGCCAGACCAGGGTAAAGGTGGTGCCTGAGCCAGACTTGTGGTATTGGCACTACACTGCAGCTGTATGTGTGACCTGCAGAAGAACAGCCAGACCAGGGTAAAGGTGGTGCCTGAGCCAGACTTTGGTTCTGGCTCTACACTGCCCTGTATGTATGACCTGCAGAAGAACAGCCAGACCAGGGTAAAGGTGGTGTCTGAGCCAGACTTGTGGTATTGACTCTACACTGCCCTGTATGTATGACCTGCAGAAGAACAGCCAGACCAGAGTAAAGGTGGTGCCTGAGCCAGACTTGTGGTATGTATTAGCTCTACACTGCCCTATATGTATGACCTGCAGAAGAACAGCCAGACCAGGGTACTGGTGGTGGCTGAGCCTGACTTGTGGTATTGGCTGTACACTGCCCTGTATGTATGACCTGCAGAAGAACAGCCAGACCAGGGTAAAGGTGGTGCCTGAGCCAGACTTGTGGTATTGGCTCTACACTGCCCTGTATGTATGACCTGCAGAAGAACAGCCAGACCAGGGTAAAGGTGGTGCCTGAGCCAGACTTGTGGTATTGGCTCTACAGTGCACCTGTATGTATGACCTGCAGAAGAACAGCCAGACCAGGGTAAAGGTGATGCCTGAGCCAGACTTGTGGTATTAGCTCTACACTGCCCTATATGTATGACCTGCAGAAGAACAGCCAGACCAGAGTAAAGGTGGTGCCTGAGCCAGACTTGTGGTATTGGCTCTACACTGCCCTGTATGTATGACCTGCAGAAGAACAGCCAGACCAGGGTAAAGGTGGTGCCTGAGCCAGACTTGTGGTATTGGCTCTACAGTGCACCTGTATGTATGACCTGCAGAAGAACAGCCAGACAAGGGTAAAGGTGGTGCCTGGAGCCAACTTGATGTATTACCTCAACACTGCCATAGTAGACTGCAAAGAACATGGGCCCGACCAGAGTAGTGGTGGCCTACATTTGAGCTCTACACTGCCCTGTATGTATGACCTGCAGAAGAACAGCCAGACCAGGGTAAAGGTGGTGCCTGAGCCAGACTTGTGGTATTGGCACTACACTGCCCTGTATGTATGACCTGCAGAAGAACAGCCAGACCAGGGTAAAGGTGGTGCCTGAGCATGACTTGTGGTATTGGCTCTACACTGCCCTGCATGTATGACCTTCAGAAAACAGCTTCATATATTCTGGTGCATGCTACACTGCCTTAAAGTGATTTAGAACTGGCCTGTTGGTGCCAACATTCATACATGTTTCCCTTAGTGTCTTTACAAGTTTCAAAGGGTTAACACTGCTGGTTCTTCATTGCTCTTGATATTGACTAACCTATGGTCCACTGTCACCTCATCTCTCTCAGTGCAGCCTCACTTCTAGACAACACCTGTTAATTCTGGGCACAGCAGCACTTCTGGTCAATGTCATGTTATAATAGCGATATCGACTGGAAGTGATGCTTTACCTTTAGTGATAAGGTGACATCGGACTAGAAGTGAAAAGCGTAAGCATTGAGGAATGGTAAAAAACCCTTAGCTCTAAAGTGACTTTGGACATAGGTAGTACAGAGGTTATAAATACCCCTGGCAGTATGAGAGCATTGCATACACGTGGTTGGTGCATTCCTTCAAATAACACCAGATGGAGCATTTTATTTGTAACGGGAGTGCGGGTAGTGGACCCACTGGACCACTGCCGGGCTTGCTCCAAGGGGGCGTAACTAAGCAGCCATCGGCATCTTCACAGAGCCTTAGATGGTAAGGATGGCTTTCCCGATGGCCGCCAGGTGCGACCTCAAAGCAATCCCCAGCAGTGGCAGCTGACCAGACAGGCCAGAAGTGCCAATGCTAGGCACTAACAGGATTAGGGACAGAGATATAGCAGACTAGGAGTAGATATGTGCAGGTACAGAACAGACAAGGACAGGACTAAACAGATGCCAAACCGGAAGGTTAAACTGAAGGCAAGGTACAAAACATAGACAGACTGGACACAATACCAAGAACATGACAAGAGACAAACAGAGACTTAGGCTAGGACTCTGGCTAGGAACCAAGGCATAAACATGGCAAGAACACAGTCAAAGAACATGGAAAGGAAACTCAAATATACAGACAGAGACATGGAAACCAGCATGGAGACTAACCAACAACATAGAGGAACCACAAGGAAACAAACAAGATAGCGTGCGCACACCAGACTACTAACGACCAAGAGAAGACAACACAAAGCAACAACAGACTACAACACAACAAGGATCAGGCAGGGAGTGTGGGGAGAAGCAGACTTATAACCACTCAGTTGGAAGGGCATTGGCAGAGGAAACCCAACCCCGCTGCACACTGTGGGAATAAAGGAGTGCAAGATGTGGCCACCACCCTCTATAGAGAGACAGGGAAATAGGGCAGCAGCCAAGATGGAGGAGCAGCATGGGAAAAGCCGCACAACAACCGCAGGTGGGTAAGCAGCGGCAACAGGAGCGTTCACGGTGACAGCGGCACCGCAACAGGAACCAGATCTGCGATAGGAACACAGGTACATCCGCGGTTCGCAGCAGAGGACAAGGCGTAAGGACAAGAACAGGAACACAGCCACGTTCGCGGCACGGACCGTGAAACTATTACAGGGGACAGAATTTTTTTGACTAATAAGGGCAAGGAGGTTTGGGCAGAAGCTAGGAACTACCTTATGTGTGACTAGACTAGACCTCAAGAGAGACTGTAAATTTTACTGCAACTCTTCTACTGTTAGAGATGGTGTCACCATGTAGGAGAGAAACCATCAAGCTGTATCGTTCTTCTTGAAAGTGTTTGAGACGCAATGAAAGGAGCAGTTGATTATTGTCAGGAAGATAACATTCATCTGAGGGGGAATGGCATCCTGCTGCTAAGCAGGTCATAGGGCCACAATGTGCTAAATGACCAACTCGGTACTGATGCTACTTTGCCTATTGATCCCTTCAATGCTGTCTCTGTCACCAAGAAGTTTTTCTGTGTAAGTATAGTTTTCTCATTGAAATTAAAGTCATGTGTAAATTGTAATGAAGCTTTGAATATAATCATCCAATTATTAGACTATTTACAGTAATGATGCCTCTGACCAGATAGGAGTAGATGCAGCTCGCTCACGATTAACAGTTTATTTTGCTTGTAACAAGAATTGACTGGATCATGGGCCGTTTCATTTAGGCCGAATGTAAGAGCTTTGTTGATTTTTAATTTTCATCCATTGATTTTCAACATCTAGGGAGTCATCTTTGTGTTAGTGCTCTCTGTGCTAGTATTTGCTTGCAAATTGAAGTGAAAGATAAATGATTTGCAGAATGCTATATCTCAAAGGACTTTTTTCCTGAGAATCAGAGGCCGTTGGCAGGAAAGCTGTGGAGTGGAAATGCTCTTCCCAGACCTCACATAAAGGGTTTTACTGGTCCCAGATCTTCAATGCAGATTTTTTTCTTTAATAATGAATTCTATAGTAAATGCATTTTAATTTTAGTACAAAGTATTTTTTATTATTACTATGCATTATTGTGAATCTTTCTCCCAGCCTCCCATTTCTGACACTCTTAGAAGTGATTTACAGACAAATTAGGATAGTTGTTGTTGGTATCTGGGGTACAATTTAATGTTGTTGTACCTGTGGAACTGGCCAGGTGGGAGAGGGGGGAACGACGACGCTGGTGCATGTTCTATTATTTATTTGATCTATAGGGTTCTCGACCACCAGTACCTTTTTGACATGGCTATGATATGTAAGGTAGACTACCTTGGAAGTGTGTGTTGTTATTGTGGACAATGGTGTTTGCCTATCGGTAGTCTTGGTTTTCATTGTGTACAACAGTATTTGTTTAGTTGTTCCTTTGGCTACTTTAGACTATTCACATTAAGAATCACAATTGTATCTTTGTTATTGAGGATTGTTTGGGCTGTTAGTGTAGCATCTTTGTGAGTATTGTGCGGGGTCGCCCTTTTTGCGGCGGATGCTCCGTTTATCTATATTTGTGTGTTCAAGTAGGTATTTATGGGACCTATTTTGACCCCTTTTTTTTAACCGTATTAATAAGTTATTTTTTAGTATTTTGTTATCTGGACCCATAGGCATTATTGTTGCTCTAATTAGTTTTGTATATTGGGTTGTGATGATGGGTATCTTTATGTATAGGTGTCTCCTGCTTATAAACCCCTAGGAGCATTGTGGTTTCTTTTTACCTTAACTCAAACCTGCATTCGGATAAACTTTTTATATTCTAACTGTGATGTTCTCATACAATAGAAAAGAAGACCTACTAGTAAATTCTGTTGATTGTGTTGACACAGATGCTGGGTCACTATGGGATCCTTTGTACTTTAAAGGGATTGTCTAGTGAACCAGAAAGAAAAATATATCCTCATAATGCTTGCCTGAGACTTTATTCCTCAGCCTGTGATCTTTTCTCTAATTTGTGCTTTTCCTATGGGGTTTGTAGCCTCTCCTCTGCAGCCGGGCATCAGTATTTTCTGTTTAAAAGTGGTTTTCCTTTGCCCTATAAAACTACAAGCCCCTTGATCCTTTGCTTTGTTTCTGTCTGCCTCCCAACCTCAGTCTCAGTGAAGTTTGAAAGTCTTGTGGGTGGATAAAAGAGATGTGGCTTTAAAAGTTGCTCTGATCTCCTGGGCTTGACACAACAATTTGCTGAGTGGATACAGACCGAAATAGAATTACTGTGCTTCCTATCTTTAAACAAATCATGTAGACCTACAAGAAGGCCACAGATAAAAATGAAAGTAAATTGTAAAGAGACTATAATTTATAATATGTATAAATTTATTTAGTGGACAACTTTTTTAACATTTTAAATTTCAAAATGGATACTTTTTGTAGCTCCTAAGGCGTACAAATAAAGAGAATAGGTTCTCTAAGGGTAGGTTCACACGGCTTATTTTGGGGCTTAATACGCAGGGAAATGCACCCCATAATTACAGTAATCCATAGCTTGCATAGAGAACTATGGATTACGCCTCCTCTCCCCGCTCGTACAATACGATCATATTGTACGCGTAAGGAGATAAGTGACATGTCAATAACTTGCGACTACGCGAGCTGACCCCCCCCCCCCCGCACCTCGGGAATACGCGCTGATCAGTGCGAGCTCCTGAAACACATGATTTACTGCGGTGCACACTTACACGCCACAGTGCATCATGTGAACATACCCTAAGTATTACATTTGTAGGCTACATCATGAAGATCCAGAGGCCGTTTATAATGCCTAAATCCCAATACAGAGATATCAGACCCCACAATCGGCGTATTAGTAACATGCAGTTATATGATTACATATATGTAATGGTAATCTTATGACAAGTCTTAGACTTCTTACATTGTAGGCAAGCTTTTCTAAGGAGTTAATTTATGAATGAAATACATATGTATGCACATGTTATACCTGCTCATAAAACACAGCACTAGGTAATTCAGCAGCTGTTCATCGCTTACTGCCATAGCAGTTGGCTTTGTGTTCAGTGGGAGTCATGCCCTCAATGACTACTCTGTGGTGGCTCTTGTACACCCTCAAAATTATGTTTTAGGATAATTTTTCCCATTGTAGTGTAAGACCACCTCTTTGATGATCTATACCACGGCTTCAGGTAGCCTACATTTGGAGACCCACTCTACTATGACCCTTCACTCGGCAGAAGAGCAAGGTTTTGGAATGCTGCTGCACACTATGTGGTGCTCAGCTTATATAAGGCAGTCAAAAATATAGGCTAGGTTTGATTTAACGTAAATGCATACACAGTCCTTTCCTTTACTGTTGTGCTGTGGGCCAAGAGGCATATAAAGTCACTGTGTAATAAGGGGTGTGAGCTTCCACTCACGTCTGGATGTCCTCCTGGACCGGCTCTGGGGGTTTTAGCTCACGGATTCGGCGTCTTTGGTAAAACGGATGGCACTCCGACACAGGCTTCAGTTTGAATCTGGCTTCAGCCAGTTTTGTTTTTCCAGCCACAGTATTCAGGCAGCAAAACACAAACAAAATCCTCAGCCGTCTAGCCACTAAATCAACTTAAAGTGAGTCCCTCACTAACATGGTCTGTGCCTACCACACAGCACCACATACAACAGTATTCTCACTGTATAACAGGCTTTCCTCAAGCCTCCGGGGCCATAGCCTCTCTCCAGCTCCACTGCTCCAGGTTTTGGCAGCAACCACGCCCCCCCGATCACCTGGAGTAGCAGGCCTTTAATAAGTCTCCAGAGAACTTCCCAATACCTGGGCTGGAACACGGGGACCTGGAACAGGGGGAACAGCCACCCACTCACTGCAGCTGTTTTGGGAAAAGCCAGCCCATAATGGCTGGACATTAGCCATACTATGTACGAGTGTCAGCAACCTTATGTTGCTGACTGACAATACCTGGCTTCCCCCACCGAGACCATGCCCTCGGTGGCACGTTTCTACCAGGTCTCTTGACGTACACCACCTAGTGGCAGCACCATGCGACCGCCTATGGTTGCTCTGCCACAGGGGCTATGGGTATTTTATGTCCCATCATATGGGATATGCTGCTATTTTAAATCAATGGGGTCCTATCAGCGTGCATGGGTGCTGTATTTTGGCTCCATAAAATTGCTGTAATATGGATCTGAGCTAGAGATGGGCGAATTTCTCAAAAATTCGATTCGGTCACTTCGCCGAATTTTCCGACAAAATTAGTTTCGTTCCGAATTACTTCGGCACGAATCGCGTTAAAAAGCAGCTATTTCCAGGCTGCACAGAGCCTGCAGGGTGCTGTAGAACGTTGTGCCATGCTTAAATATGCAGAGGGAGCTTGGTTTGGTCTTCATACAATGTTGTGTTTTAGTATGACACGCACATGACTGCCGCCGCTCTTAGAATCGCTTCACTATAAAATTCCCTGGGCACTTAAGAGGGCAAAACTGACCAAAAAACTCAAGCGGGAATGTAGCCTGATAAAGTCATGCCAGCGAAAGCTGGAAAAAAACAAGCTGAGAGCTCAGGTGGCAACATTAGTGACAGAGTGGGGAGGTGACGGCGGCAGCCACAGCAGCATGAGGTCAGGCAGTGGCACAATGACATTCTGGAGGTGGCAAAACACGAGGAAGCCACAGAGTGGCACAATGACTGAGAGCGGAGGTCACGGCGGCAGCAGTATGAGGTCAGGCAGTGGCACAATGACATTCTGGAGGTGGCAAAACAGGAGGAAGCCACAGAGTGGCACAATCACACAGTGTGGAGGTCACGACAGCAGCAGCATGAGATCAGGCAGTGGCACAATGACATTCTGGAGGCGGCTAAACAGGAGGAAGCCACAGAGTGGCACAATGACTGCGAGCGGAGGTCACGGCGGCAGCAGCATGAGGTCAGGCAGTGCCACAATGACACAGTGTGGAGGACATGGCAGCAGCCACAGCAGCAGCATGAGGTCAGACAGTGGCACAATGACACAGTGTGGATGTCACGGCAACAGCAGCAGCAGCATGAGGTCAGACAGTGGCACAATGACACAGTGTGGATGTCACGGCAACAGCAGCAGCAGCATGAGGTCATAGAGTGGCACAATGACACAGTGTGGAGGACATGGCAGCAGCCACAGCAGCAGCATGAGGTCAGACAGTGGCACAATGACACAGTGTGGAATGTCACCGGCAACAGCAACAGCAGCAGCAGCATGAGGTCATAGAGTGGCACAATGACAGAGTGTTGAGGTGGGTGGCAATACCAGTCCCTGGTAAAGACGGTGGTAGGCAGATGGAGAAACTGTCAGCAGATGTGTGGCATCAGGCGGGTGGCGGCATCAGAATAGTGGCTGAGGCAGGTAGTTTGAACCCAGACTGACGCCTAAGGCATTGGTGTGTGGAAATCCTGGCCAATCCATGCCGTATTCATCTTGACAAAGGTCAGTCGTTCCACATTTCCCGTGGACAAGCGGGTTCTCCTGGGGGTAACGATGGCCCCCACCGCACTGAACACCCGCTCTGATGCCACACTACTGGCCGGGCAGGACAGCTTCTCCACTGCAAACTCGGCAAGTTGCGGCCACACATCCAGTTTGGCTGCCCAGTAGTCCAGCGGATCTTCTAACTGAGGTGGCAGAGTGCTGTCCAAGTAGGCCACAACCTGTTGTTTCAGGGACTGCTCCAGGTCCTGCTGCTGCTGCTGCTGCTGCTGGCGACTGCCCTACTCCCTAGGCGGGTGAAGGAAGCTGCTCATCAGTGACTCCAGACTTAGGTTACTACTGATGGAGCTGGTACTGCTCCTACCCCCCCCACCTACCCCCAGCAAGCGCGGCAGTAGTATGTGAGCGCTGAGGAACCCCCCGGTCAGACCTGTCAGAGAAGGGACGATGCCGCACATGGACAGCAGCCAACTGATTACGGAGGATTTCCCTATAGTATTTGAGTTTGTCCTCCCTCTCAATAGCTGGGAAAAAGGCTCCCATTTTGGACCGGTAGCGAGGGTCCAATAGGGTGGAGAGCCAGAAGTCATCCCTCTGCCGGATGCTGACTATTCGGCTGTCACTAGCCAGGCAAATAAGCATGCTGCGGGCCATCTGCACAAGTGACTCCGAGGGGCTCCCTGCCCCCATTTCCACTGTATACTGCCACGGTGCTTGGGGGTCATCTGCCTCGTCTTCCTCATCTCCATCCACCTCCTCCAGCTGCTCCTGCTCCTCCTCTCTTGTCACCTGGGTAGAAAATCCACTCATTTCACCAGACAATGCTTCTGCTCCAATGTCCTCCTCCTCCTCCTCCTCCATTTCAGCCCCACCGGACTCATGTGGCCACGAGATGTAAGTCACCACGTCTCCAGTCCCCCTGCGCAGACAGATTTTTCAGCATCTGTTCCAGGACATGAAGCAGTGGAATGATGTTATTCATCCCGTAGTCCTGGCGACTGACAAATAACGTCGCCTCCTCGATGGCCTAACAAACGGCAGGTGTCACGCATGACTGCCACTGTTGACATCAAAGTTACCACAGGGAGTACTTCTGTCTGCCTGGATCATCAAAAAATCGTTAATGGCCTTTCTCTGTTCATAGTCGGTCCAACATGTGCAGGCTGGAATTCCAGCGGGTGGAAAATCGCATATCAGAGTGTGTTGGGGAGGCCGTTCTGCCTCTGCAACTGAGAGGGTGTTTCCTGGCTTTGTACGAATGGATAAAGTGCATGCACAGTTTCCTGGCCATTTTCAGAATGTTCTGAAGATCGATGGAAGACTTCAGGAACCTTTTCACAACCAGATTGAACACGTGCGCCATGCAGGGCGCATGGACCATCCCTCCTCGGTGCAGCGCGGACACCATGTACCTCCTATTGTCCGTCACCATGGTTCCGATTTGCAGTTGGCGCGGAGAAAGCCACACATCGATTTCTTGCTGCATGATGCGGAGCAGTTCCTCCCTGTGTGACTTCGTTCGCCGAGGCAAGCCAGGTGTGAAAGCGTGACACCGCTGTGCCCTAACACATGTGGTATGATGGAGCAGCACTTGTGGAGGCTGAGATGGTGGTGGTGGTGGAAGAGGAGGCGGACATTGGCGCAGGTGCAGCAGTTTGACAACGTGGAGGAGAAAGCGGCATCTCCTGTCCAAGTTGTTGGTGTGCCTGGGCAGGAAGCATATTCACCCAGTGGGCCGTAAAGGACATGTACTGGCCATGACCGTAGTTACAGCTCCAGACGTCCGCGCTGCCGTGCACCTTGGAACAAACCGATAAGCTCAAGGACTGACCCACCTTCTGTTCTACCTATTTATGAAGTGCTGGTACTGCCTTTTTTGAAAAGAAATTACGGCATGGAACTCTGCATCTCGGCTCGGCACAAGCCATTAGTTCTCTGAACGGTGCAGAGTCCACCATTTGGAAAGGGAGGGACTGCAGTACCAACAAACTTGGACAGAGCAGCCGGTCAGCTGCTGCACCTTAGGATGGTTGGACGCATACTGTTGTCTCTTTGCAATCGCCTCGCTGAACGACTGCTGGCACCATGAGTAGCGAGGAGCAGGAGCATCTGGAACGGGAGATGATGTCAAAGAGACAACAGCTCCCTTCTGCAGAGGTGGTGGAGCCTTGACTGGCTGCAATGGCATGCATGCCAACTGGCGCTGCTGCTGACTGCTGTTGCTGCGGCGGCAGGATGAACCACGACATCTGAGCCATGTTTCTTCCAGACCACCGGATGGTGACGCTACATGTGTTGACGCAATGCCATGGTGCCAACATTAGCTCCCTGGCCACGCTTCACTTTCTGCCCACAGATTATACATATACCTATATTCGGCTCCTCCAGTGTCTTAGCAATGAACTGCCACACCGCCGAGTATCGGATTTTTACCGCCAACGCTCCGCACTGAGTGACTACTGCCGCCGCTGCCTTGCTGAGCCCCTGTGCTGCTACTTTCTTGGACCTGCGAAGCGGGATTTCTACCCCGTGGCCGCTTGGCTCCCGACCTCACACTGCTGCTATCCTGCTGACTCACGGCCACACGACCCACTTGCTGGCTGCGCTGCTGCCTGACGCGCAAGCTGACGCCCTCTCCTCCTGACAATGATGAAGCCCTTGCCTCACCCGGTCCCAAGTGCGGTCGGCTACATCATCATCTATTTGTGTTTCATCGTCACATGTGGTCCTCATCACCGGTCTTGGTATGCCGAGGCTGGCCTCTCACAACATGACCTCCCATGCCACTCTCCACATCTATACTTTGCCGCCTACTGCAAGAAGCAGGCGATATTGGCCCCATTTCTTCGCTGCCAAGTAGCTGCTGACTGCCCTCCTCAAATTGTTCATCCTCGCTATATAGTGGCGTTGAGCCCAGACCACATAGTAGATATCTTGCTGAGGGAAACGTATGGGACATAGGCGGGCTGAGGACAGGTGAGGGCCGCTGACCAGCTCCCGGGCCATGCCAACTAATGGTTGTGTCTGAGGTTCCCACCGACTCTTGGCTGGGGTTGTCAGATGTCATCTGGGAGGAAGAGGATGACCTAGTCAACCAATCAAGAACCCTTGGGTTGCTGAACAACACACGGCCGCTAGATGACAGCGGCAGTTGTGGCCTCACCGAGTGACCCCTGCTGCGACGTCCCCTTGCTGTGCTGCGACCTGGGCCTGTTCCAGGAATTTTTGTGCCACTGCCACTCGCAGGTGCAGAGCCTGCCACCTCTCTGTCTGACATACTGTTTGTTCTAAAATGTACAGACACTGTTTGATGATGATATCTGTATATGATAAATATACACCCTGTTTTTGACTCAAAATGAACCCAGTAACAAGCTTGGGTAACCCTTGGATATAAATTGCGCTCCACAAATGGCCAGGAAAAATTTACTTGTATGTGTCGTTTAAAAACACTGTGTGTTTTACTAAATGTAAAAGCACAAACAGGCTTAATTAACCTTCGGACATGAATTAGGCTACAGGAAAAATGTATATATTTTGGCGTTGAAAAAGACGGTTTATTTTTGTCAGCACACCAGCAAAACAACGCTTAATTAACCCCTGGATGTAAATTGCGCCAAAGAATTGAGCCACCACAAACTAGTAGCTTTGTAGCGTGTTACAATTGCGTGTTTTCTACGCCACACAACAAGAGATACAGTTGTAATTAACCTATGCTTCTGAAATCGGATACAGGAAAAATGTATATATTTTGGCGTTTAAAAAGACGGTTCTCTTGGGTCAGCACACCAGCAAAACAACGCTTAATTAACCCCTGGATGTAAATTGCGCATAGACTTTAGCAGCCAAAAATGAAGTGGTATTTGTATTGTAAAAACGCTGTTTCTTTAAATGAATACAACAGGAACTGGCTTAGATCCACGTGGATATTGAATGGATATGGAGCGTCAGTGGACGCACCCTTGATTTCAGATCCAATACCCCAAAAAATTAGAAATAGAACGTTAAGAAAACAGTCTCTGAGACAAGCTGAGACACCCCACAGAAATCGCTGTATAAAAATCAATTCTTCAGTAAGAGCTATCAGCCGCGGCAGCACCTTCCCTGATGAGCACAGTGAGAGGAGTGTGAGCTCCCACGTCGCGGCCCGGACTTATATAGTGTGGTGACGTCACAGAATCCCGCTGGTCTCTGATTGGCTTCACCTCTGCACATGTCATGCAGGCTATGCCCTTCTTCCTCCCAGAGTGCTTTGCCCCATGTAGCGCCATGTGCTCGCAGCCATTTTATCATAATCAATAAGCACACTTCGTTCACCCGAAGTACCCCAAAGTTTGACTTCTTTCCGAACCGAAGTTTTCCTGAAATTCTAAACGAATCCACTTTGTTAGAATCGATTCGCCCATCTCAAATCTGAGCATAAAGTTTCTTTGGACAACTTTGCTAGTTATTGCTATCACTTATTACAACCCACATCCTCGTCAATGTCATCTGTGCCTTGGGTTCATAACAATGCATAGGAGTGCAAATCAATAAAACATTACTTTGCACATTGCCTTATGTTTTATGGGTTGCTGTCATGACTTGTGTCTCTGAACGTTATGCAATGATTTCTATGTTTTTATGTGTACTTGCAAAGTCCTATGTATGACAAATCAGAAAGCATAAAACTCTGCAGCCTAAATACCAATTCTGTACGGAAAGTTTGGGGCACCAGTTTGACTCTGATTGCTTGTGACACTGTGATGATATATAATATAGAGTGTCTGCCAAGGTCACTTCTTCCGACATTTTATAGCCTCGCTGCCTCGATTTCCCGACCTTCCTTGTAGATTAAGCAATCCTGTGAGGTGGTGACATTAATTTGTAGAGACATTTACTTTCTCTTGGAATCTAATTCAAGAACTCCAGAAAGAAAGGTCTAGAGCAACTTTGGGAAAATTGTATACATTATATACAGGACTGGTCGCTCCATAGATGTTGTTTTCAGATCTCACCTGGTTTCTTACTAGACAAGTACCATTATCATTTTAACTGTTTAAGACCCCAACCATGAGATGTCCAAGTAAGAAGATTCAGGTATAGGAGCTGCCCTTATAGCTTGTCAATTTCTGGATCTTCATTCTATGATGCTGGGGCTTTCTGATCATGTTTTCAGAGGATTCACAGGAATCCTCAGAATAGGCATCAATATGTGATCCAAGGGGTCCTGTCCTACCAATTAACTAGACAAAGGGGAAGCTGTACTTTCTGAAGACCTGAAGGCCCTTAATGGAGGCAGTTCCTGTTATTGGTGCCCAGTACGATTCTTGTAAGTGGTCCTGAGCTGTGTCTGTACTAAGGGGACCATTGTCCTTTTTAGCTTTAATTTTCGCTATATTTCTTTATGGTTGGTATAATCTAGGCAACCACACAGGTTCTGTTGGGACATCAATCTGCTGATACATATAAGTCACTATTTGATTCTTCTCAATTTTATACTTTTAATGTGAAAACATCTCATAGTACACAATCCGTATAAATAGCCTTAAAAAACATAATCTGGGATTAGATAAACAGTCTCACTTCATGCCGCAAAGTCCCGTTGCTAAACCAGCATATCGTAGGTTGGGCAGTAACTCCGCTGATAGTTCCGACCATAGTGTCGATCTTGCACAGGATCTGTTGCCCAGCTTTTTTGCAGTCCAAAAATGTAACCTTTGGACTACACTATTAAATGTTGCACAATAGATTTGGGTCCATGTCCAATTCAACCTGAATTCAAGCACATTGGATATTGATATTCATTAAAGGGGTTGTCCCTTGTTGTGTGTGTTTTTTATTCAAAAAAAAAAAAAAGTATCCACTGGCTTGACCATCTTTTTCACTGGGCACACAAGGCAGCTGCTTTGGGACCCCACAAGTATAAGAGCCCAGGTGCTCACCCGTATGCTGTATTGGCTCACAGGAAAGATGATAATCCTGGATGTGCTAGGAACACTGAAAGCAGAATAGCATAAATTGAAATGGAAAATCCACAAAGTTCGGCACCATCCGTTAAAAATTCCATTACTTTTATCCCAAATGCATCCTAAAAAAGAGAGGAAAGTGCAGGAAAAAAGCCTTTAGTAAATCACGCTTACACATTTTGCTCTCTGTTTAGCCCTTGTTCACAGCATGTCAGTTTAATAAATCAAGTGAGTATAAAAGAACAACCCAGCACCTTATCTTCACCCATCTGGGTGGTTAAACATTAATAATGAACCCTTGTATTAGAGATGAAAAAGAGTTTGTGCTAAAGAAGAACAATGATAGCTGCACAGAAAAAAACAAAAGGCAGCATGTCCAAAAATTGGCGTCGCTGCAGGAGATTTTAAGCGCATTTAATCAGTGTAAAGTTCGCCTGAAAGTACGATACTTTCTAAAATCTGGCATCAGTTATACCTTGCATAGTAATGTGCCTAAAAAGGCGCATTGCGCCACAAAAGGTGCATTACGCAGTTGCGGCGCATAGCGTATCATTACTATTGCATGTAATGCGCCTCAATAGGCGCATTGCGTTATGTAGGCGCACAGCATATCATTGCTACTATATTTAATGTGCCTTTTTAGGCACATTACAATGCCCGGTGTATAATGCGCCTGGTTTTGGTATATTAGTTAATTTATATCGAATATGGCGTGAAGAGTATTTTTGGAGCAAAATAGACCAAAAGTCGCCACTTGCGTATTGGGACATGCCGCCTAAAGTGTTAATATACTGTACTTTGTCATTTCTGAAATTAAGCCCTCTGTTGGTACCTGGATTCTAAATTCAAAATCCAGAAAGCTTTGCGATTAGTCAGCATTTGCTTCAAGGCGAACCCTCATTTCTGCTTAGTGACATAACCGTAAAGTATTTGATGGGTTTCCACAAAATGTTTGACTGCACCCGAGAAATTTGCATGTTTTCTTCTTATTTCTGTAATGTGTTCTGAGATTCTAAATTTAATATTTCATATTGTACAACTCGAAGAGATCAATTGGCACTGTTTGCATTCAATTGTGTATACTGCATGATCGGTATCACAATTGATGAAACTTTGAATAATGAATGTTTTTTGTCTACTATTAAAGGGGTTTTGCCATGAAGTAAAATTGACGTGAGAAGCTTGCAAATGAAATAACATTTTCCCCATTCATTATTATTAAAAATTCTGCACCATTTTTGTTTTAGCTGCTCCTTTAGTGATCCATTGTTTACAGCTCGTCTTCAGGGGATACGACCAGGGCTGAGAGCGCCTCGGTCCAGGTCGCACATGCTCAGACATCACCTCTCCTCTCAGGCAGATACTGAGTGTTCAAACCCCATGTGCTGTCACTCTTCTCCCGTCCTCTGTTATCCTTAGTAATTAGACAAACAGTGCAAATAAATGAAAAAGAAACCTCAATGAGGTCTGTGCATTGATAAAGAGAGAAAAAAAACCAGGCTTGGTTCCTACAGGGATTTGAGCCTGGGACACTTGTGCCTGGAACAAAAAACATTACCTCTCAGCTACTCACAATGCTTTACATAAACAGACCTTACTTTGACTACAGAGAGGAAAGGCCTGGTGATGTCATCCTGCAGGGTCACATGATCTGCAATTCAAACAAATCACACACGCTCCTTTCTGAGCACATAGAGCTGAAGAGCTGAGTACAGGAGGTATGAAATGAGATCGTGGCAAAACCCCTTTGACAAACTGAAATTTTTTGCTGGTGCAGAGACACATTTTGCATCTGGTCCCACCACAAGGGAAACCAAATCATTAGAAAAAAGACATAAAACTTAACTTTTACTATTAGTAGTAAAAGTTAAGTTTTACATCTTTATTTCTAGTGATTTGGTTTATTCGGAGAGGTTGTTTCTATCTTGGTTTGGAGAGGCCAAAAGTATTTATTTTTGATATTATTCCCACCACAAGCGAACCAGTCTTTTTGGGACAAGCAAAATTTGTTTTTAATCGGTGTTTTATTGCAGAATATACTTGAAGAAAATATGTCTCCGAGTGTGTAACTATGTTTCGCAATGCACAAGACCCCATTATCTAAAATTTTGGATAAGATGTCATCTTGAGTCAAGAGGGGAAGTGTTTGTAAAAGATGTTTTTTACTAATATAAAGTTTTTGTTATATTGAGTTGAAAAACCCAACTTGTTGGCAAAAGAAGAGGAAGTTGGTTTTTTGAGTTTTTCCGTGTTTAGCCAATTTGAGTGATCAGATTTAAAGGGGTTTTGCCAAGAAGTGAGTTCCTCACCTAACAGGCTGATACTCCCCTCTTGAGGCTTTAAAAAAGGGGCGTTGTGTTTCTGTGTTAAAAAACAAGTACCTCCTCTGTGATGTCATCACTCCACCTCCAATGCACATTCCTGATACTCAGTCTCTGTAGTTGAGCTAACATTGTTTTGCTAATCCACAGAAGGGAACTGTATTGTGCACAAGCTATATGCGTTTTATTTCTCCCTCTTATTTGCTCAGGGGAGAAAATAAGCTCAGCAGGCAGCCTTCTTTCATTCCTTCTGGAATGGCTGCAGGGGGAGAGGGAGAGGGGCTGAACAGAGAGCCAGGGAGTGTCTGCATCTTTGCTCAGAGAATTACATTACAACCAGTGGATTCTCTCTACAAAAGACACAGGATCTTTCTCCCCAGTCCCTTCAAAGCTCGTTCCTGTGTCCTGCCATCAGATAAGAAGTGCAAACAACGCAAGTGCGGCCAGATCAGCTCCTGGTCTTGTCTAATGTAAACTGTCAGGAAACCAATTGGCATGTAAGAAAGGCTGTAGCTCTGAGGCTTCACTTTTTTTGATGACATATATTTAGAAAAGTGATTAAATAGCCATTTTGGAAGATCCCATGTCAACATTAGATCGTGGCAAAACCCCTTTAACTAAAATACGCTCAGCTCTTTGTCAGATGCATTTGAGATATCCTCTCTGCCTAAAGAGTTTATTAATTTCCATGGTGGTTTTTATATATTCTTGATCTGTACCACATGCTCTCTTGGTCTGTACAAATTCCCCAATGGGTAGATCTTTGATGGTATTTAATGGCTGGCAACCGTTTGTTCTCAATATGGTGTTGCCTGATAGGAGTTTACGGTACAGGAAGGTATTAATACATTTATTTTTACTATCACCTTTTAGAAATCAATCCAAAAAGATACTTGTTGTTTATCAAAATAACCTGGAAATGTTGGATTTAAGGTCTTCTAATTGATATATGGTAAAAAAGTAGAAAAAAATAAACCCCCCAAAGGGGAAATTTTCCCACCCAAATATCTACCCCCTCCCTGAAATTACCCTGGGGTTTCTACCGGGGAAAAGGGAAAACCCACTAACCCTTCCCCTAGGGGGAAAAAAATTTTAACGCTTTTTCTTTTTCCCCGTTTTGGGGGGGGGAAGAACTAACCCAAAACCCAAAACCCCCCTTTATTTAAAAAAAAAAAAAAGGAAAAAAAAAGATTCTTTCCAAATTCTTAAGAGCCCCCCCACCATAAAATCCAACCAATGGGGTAAATTTTGTTGTAAATAAATGAAACCAAAGGAAAAAACTGATTAAAAAGTCTTTGGGGAAATAAAAAAAAAAAAATTAAAAACCTTGTCTTAACCCCAAAAACCCCTAAAATTAGTATTTTGTAAATCTTTAAAACCCTTTTAAAAAGTTATTCTGTTTATTTCTTTTTGCGGAAGACAACAGGGGGCCTTTTCCCGGAAAATTTTAAAGGGGGCCCCTTTGTATTAAGGGGGGGAAACCCTGGCTATGGGGGGGGTGCATAGGGGGCCCCCAAAGGATTTTTTAAATCCATTTTTGGGGTCTAAAATGGGGGGGGCTTTACAATAAAGGGGGAGGGTTTTGGGGGGAAAGGGATATGGGGGGAAAAAGGGCAAACAAAAAAAGGGGGGAAAAAACTTTTGGGGCCCCTTTTTAAAAAGGGGAAAAAAATTTGGGGGGCCTATTTTTGGGGGTGGGTTTTGGGGGGACCGGGGTTTTTTAAAGCAGCAAATTGGGGGGATCTTTGGGGGAATTAATAAGGGGGGGGGTTTTTTTGGGAATTTGATAGGTTTTTTTTTTTAACAAATCCCCCATTAAGGGGACCACTTAGGGGAAAACCGGTAATGGGGGCACCAGGATATAGGGGGCAAAAATTAGGGGGAAAACCACTATGGGGCTCGGGTAATTCTAAAAAAAACATTTATTTAAGGGGAGAGGCTTAAATATATAAGGGGGGGAGAGGTTACATTTTAAAAAACGGGGGAAAAAACAAAAAATTTCTTCCCTTTTTTGGGGTTTCCCCCCGTCCCCCAAAAGCTTTGGGGGCCCAAAGGAAAGGGGCCCAAAAACCCCAAGTGGGCAAATAATTTTTTTCCCCCGCGCGCCGGGCAGGGGAGGAGGGGGGTCCTAGCCTTGGGGCCCCGGGGCCCCTTGGTTGGCGAAGAGGGAGGGCCTTCGGGAGCCGCCCTTTCCAAAAAAACCCCACGTAGGGAAAAAAAAAAATTTCCCCCAAAAAGGCCCAAAAAGGCCCGAACCCCCCGGGAGGTTTTGGGCCGGCCGTGCCCAAAGGGTATTGGGGGCCCCGGCGTTGCCATTGCCCCCTCGCCCCCCAAAAGGGGCCCCCAACCAACCCCCCCCCCGCACGGGGTTTGGGAAGGTTTTTAAAAAAATTTTACCCCCCAAAATCCTTTATCTTTTTGAAAAAAAGTTTTCTTTTTGTTTTAAAACCACCCCTAAAGCCCCTTTTAAAAAGAAAATTTTGTTTTAACTTTTAAAAAAATATTAAAAAATTTTTTGGGGGCTAAAATTTCCAGGTTTATAGGGAAAGGGGGGGAAAAAGTTTAAGGGGACCACGGGTTTTAAGGGGCTTAATTAAAAAAAAAAGGGGGCCCAAAGGATTTTTTGGGGCCCCAAAGATTATAAATACACGGCGGGAAATTTTTGGGGGATCGGGGTTTATTTAAGGGGGCCCACTTTTTCTGGGGCCCCCTCCGATATCGGGACTCTCCGCGGGTATTACAGGGGACCCCCCCACCACAATTACAATAAGGGGGCCCCCTTTGGCCAAGGGGGGGAAAACCTGAAAACGTTAAATTTTTTCCAATTTTGGAAAAAAAGGGGCCTGAACTAATAAAATTCCAAATTTAGCCCTTTTTAAAGATTTCAAAGAAAAATTGGAAAAAAAATTAATTTTTACCCTTAATCTTTATTTCTTTATAAGAAAGTAAAAAATTTCCCCAAAAGGGGGTAATAGATTTATTGATCTAAAAAAATATATGGGAAATAAGAAAGAAATAAAAGATGGGTTTAAAATTTTATTGACCAAAAAAAATAGAAAAAAGGGAAAATAAAAATTGCACTAAGTATCTATTTTTGAACAAAGATTATAGGGACAGAAAAGAAAAAGGGGGACCAGGAATTTGGGGGAACCCGGATTAGGGGGCCCCCTTTTGGGGGGGGTTAGGGATATGGGGGGGCACCCCATAGGGGGGGGCACCAAATTTTAAAGGAAAAGGGGGAGGGAAACCCGGTTTGGGGGGGGGCAAAAATAGGGGGGAGCGGCATAATAAACCCCAAATTGGGGGCAAACATATAGGGGGAACAATTTGGGGGGCAAAGGAAAAGGGGGTCGGTTTTTTTTGGGGCAAAAAACCCAATAAAACCTCATTTAAAGGGGGAAAGAATAGGGGCCCGGGTATAAGGGGAATCGATATAGGGGGCACCTATTGGGGGAAAGAAAGGCAAAAGGGGGACCCGGTATACTTTGCAAAAAAACCGGGAAGGGGGGAAAGAGGTTTTTGGGGGGCATGGGCATAAGGGGGCCCCAGGCTATAGGGGGCACAAAAAGGGGCACCAGGCAATAGGGGGCCCCGGATATGGGGGGGGACATGGGGGTTTAAAAGGGGGGCCCACGCAGGCCCATATAAGGGGGCACCGGATAGGGGGGGGCCCCCCTAAAGGGGGGGGCACCGGAATAGGGGGCACCAGGATAAGGGCATCAGGTATATGGGGGGGAAGGCAAAGGGGGGCAAGATAAGGGGCCAAAATAGGGGGCACCAGGATTTAGGGGGGGCCCCCCCCAAATGGGGGGACCGGAAAAGGGGGGCCCGCCCCAAAAAAAAAACCCATCCACCCCAAACTTCCTTTTCCCCCGCCCCCTCCCCCCCCCACCCCACACCCCCCCCCTTGACGCTTCGCCCGGGGACAGCTGCGAGAACCTTCCATGGACCCCCTTTGAGCCCCACGGGGCAGGGGCGGGCCCTCCGGTGAGGACCCGGGGCCCTGCTGTGTCGGCCCCAAACCGGACGTCTGCGGAGAGGGGACGCTCGCTCTCTGTTTGCAAACCCCCTTATTTTGGGGGGACCCAAAAAGGGCTGCCCCGCCCAAACCCCAAGGGGCCCGGCCTGGCCCCGGGGGTTGGGGGGGGGCCCCCTTTGGGGATTCCGGGTACCCCCCTACCCCAATTCCCTACCCCCCCCCCGGGGCCCCCCCCTTAGGGGGGCCCCCAAAGGGGCCAAAAACCCCCCTTTGAAAATGGGAGTTTGGGGAACTTTTTAAATTCAACCCCCAAAACTCCCGAACTTTTGGGCAAAATTGTTTTAGAAAAAAAAACCCCTTTTTAAAATATGATTTGGGGGGGGATGGGCCCCAAAAGTCGCCTTTAAAACCCGGGTGGGGAAAGAATCACCCAATAAAAACCCCTTTAAAACTTTTTTTATGGAAAAGGGAAAATGCTTAAACTAATAAAAGTTGCAAAAAAGAGGATGCAAAAGGTTCAAAAAACAATACAGTGAAAAAAATATAAAGTCTGGATTTTACCCCCAAAGAAACCCTACACCCTTTTGGAATTTTAATTTTTCCCTTTCTTCATTTTGGATGGCTCCCAAAGGCAAAAACCCACTGAAAATGCACTGAAAAGGGGGTCAATAAACTTTACTAGAAAAAACAGTAAAATTTTCGGTTCGAGTTTAAAAATTCAAGAAGTTTACTAGAACTTAACTTTTTCTAAACGTTTTACAACACTACGGGGGAGGGAAAAAAGGGTTTTTGAACAGGTTCCCCAAATTTCTGAAAACTGGTTTCCAAAATTTTAAAAGGCACCCAAAATGGGGTTTCCCAGTGTTACAGAATTGAAGAAAGGATTATTGATGTAAATGACGAACTCCTCCGATAAAGGGCCATTAAAAAAATTTTCAGGTGAAAGTGTCTCCATTTGGGGCTCCTTTGATTTTTGGGTAAATTAGTTTTTCAAATTTGAAATAATTATTCAAAAGAAAATCAATACACATAAGAAAATTCTGTAAATCTTCAGAAAAACGGAAAATGTTGCCTAAAATACCATCCTAATACCGGTATTGCAGTTTTATGTGGTATACATGAATACAAGTTGACAACATCGCAGGTTACCCGCTCTCATGCCAAACAAATTGATCGAAAAGTTTAAGAACAGAGGTGCTGTCTTGAAGAAAGCCAGGTAAATTTTTAACCCATGGTTGCAAATGTTTATCAACCTATTTGCTTTAATTACCAGTAAGGGGTCCTGTGCCCGAAATAATGGGTCTTAAAGCAGGGGGGAAATAATTTTTGGGGACCTTAGGCACTCCATAGAAATAGGTACAACAGGGTGTTCCACTAGAAGTTCTTCTGTTGCTTTGTTAGTTATAACCCCAATGTTATTCCTTCATGCAATAGAGTTTTTAGTTTACTTTGGGTATTTTCCTGTACGTGGTAGTGTCTGCCAAAACGGGGAAGACTTTTTTTTTAAAAAGAAAAACCAGAGTCAAGTACTTATGTTGCATCTCCTTTATCTGTTTTTTTTATGATTAGATTGTTGTTTTCTTTCAATTCTTTGATGGCTGTGCATTGTTTGTGTGCAAGATTGGATTTTTTTTGGATTAACATTCTGTTGGGAATCAATTTTATTTTGCAAACTTTTTAAATCCCTTTCTATATTGTATTGGAAAGAACCCAACTCAGGCACTTCTATAATCAAGAAGTAATATTTAGGATTAAATCCTTGGAAGAAAAAAGACATGGACCGCACATCCACTTGCCATACGTTGATCTATTGCTGCACAGCAAAAATATTTACAAAAATGAACATGGGTCTTGATACTTTGGGACAAAAAGTATAAGTCCACTTGCCACTTCACGCGAGTCTAAAGGTGGGGCCTACAAATATATGTAGCATGGCAAGGGGGAAAACCCTCCCCAACCAACACCATTGCTGACAGACCTACCCAAGGGTCTGGTATAACCCCCCCACAGGCACTGCAACACAGCAACAATGGCTGCCACACAGCACCACAACAAAAAGAAAGGATCACAAATGCTCACCTTTCCATTGGCTCCTAGCAAGCAGACTGAAAAAATGGGGTAGAGACCCTTATTCATAATACTTCTAATAATAAACACCTGGGTCAATTGGTCTAATGCTTCTCGGTGAAAATATTTACAAAAATAAACAGGAGGTTCTTAGTATACGTTTTGATCAAACTGTATAAGACCACTTGCCAATTCATTACACTATGATGTAGCACCGCCTGGCGGCCAACATCACGGAGAAAGCAGCACCAGCAAGGGGAACAACCCAGTGGCCCAACAACACCATTGCTGTCAGACCCTGCCCCCTGGCTCTGAGTCACACCACTCCATAGGCACCACAACACAGCAACAAAAAAGAAAGGATCACACACGCTCAGCTTTCCATGGGCTCCCAGCAAGCAGACTGAAAAAAGGGGGTAGTGGCCCTATTCATAATACTATTAATAAAAAACACCTGGGTCAAATGAGGAGGAGCGCTGGTCCAAGATAAAACAAAAAAGAAATGACGGGGATAAACTATTATAATTAAAACCTAGGAAGAAAAAGACATGGACCAGGCAACCACTTGCCATACGTTGATCAGTGCTAGGGGACATTCATTGAGAATGGAGTTCTACTTTGTTGAAAAATCTTGAATATACAATAGTTGGTATTTTTTTAATTTTCAGCCCTCTAGGTATCATTTTTTTTCAATGTACATTTCTAAGGTGTTGTGGTCCCACCACATTTGTAACTCCTGGATCTGTTTCTTCCTCCAACTCATAAAATACCTGTTTACATTCTTTATGTTGTGAGATAGACTCAACATTGCCTAGATACACTGGAGCCAGTTTGTCTTCTCAAATCAATGTTAAGCATGTATATTTTTACTATGTAGTCTCTGAGTTCTATATACAGTGATATTTAAATAAAGAAATGCAGCATTTCCGTGGAGTATAAATTTGCTTGATTTTATGCTTGTGGGTTACATCTTACTTATACCTGACTGTAGTAATGGGGGCACTCACAAAAAGACCTTGAATATGATAGAGTAAAAAAAAGTATGTCCTGGATCCCTAAGTCGGCTCTGCTTACTTACTTGTATCCGTTCATTAAATGGTCTTCAGAATAAGGGGACAGTGAAAACAAGCAACTTTGCAATTGGATGTCATTAGCAAAGCCGTCTTGTTCCAGTGCTGGTCGGAAAGTCTGATCCCTCCTCCTTGCATTTCATTAGCTGTAATAATTTACATTCTGTTCAGCCCCCCCCCTCCCCCCACCCTGGACGGCTGTATTCACGGAGCTTGCAATCCTGCCTCTCACTCAGAATTAGGGGCCGTGAACAATTTCATTCTATACAGTTAGCTGCCTCCTCATTGACACTGCAGCTGTCTCTATAATCAGAAAACAGGAGAATTGTGCCCGGTGCCTTAATGCTCCTGCGTGTAAGGGACCGAAAAATGTATCACTCTATACAGCAAAGTGCTCCTCATTGACACTGCAGCTGTCTCTATAATCAGAAACGAGAATTATTGTGCCACAGTGCCTTAATGCTCCTGCGTGTTGGTGCCTTATATAAACATGAAGGGAGACGGATCTGTGCTGGATTAAACTGTAGCAACCCTCCAGCTGTGAGAGATCAATGCTGAGTTCATGGAAGACTGTTTAGACTGAATGCAGGTATGTAAACAACTCTTACAAAAAATAAGACTGCATAGGGAGAGGACAGTGACATGTGGAAGGGGGACACACACTGGAGCCAGCATGAACAGTGAAGGGGGGATGATGTCATCCCTTTTCAGTTAAGAAACTCCCAGCAGGGAGTTTAAGAAACGCCCCTGAATTTCAGGAAATGAGAGGATCAAGTTTCAAGAGAACAGCCGAACTGATGAAGCGATACATCCCCTTTAATGGTTTGTATGTTCTTAGGATGTGCAAACCGTTTAACCCCTTAACCCACCTGGACGTATGGGTACGTCCTGGTGGCGTTAAAGAGTTGTGTAACAGTATTGCAGCGCGACCCGGTTACTCAGCTGCCGGGTGTTAGCGGCTAATTGCAACTAACACCCGGCGGTTACAGTGCGGGGGGGGGCGGAGTCGCCCGCCCGCACTCTTTAATGCCATCTTTGCCGCGGTGTTTAAATGAATGAAAAACAGTGCCATGCACCTTTCTTCACTCTGATCGGAGTCCCCGCAGCATAACTGCGGGGATCCGATGCCTGGACATGGCAGCGGAAGTGGGGAAAACGCCATCTTGGTGGAGCCTAATGCATTGTCTATGCAATGTATTAGGCTATATTAACGATAGCACCCCCTATTGGTGAAGTCCCCTTGGGAGACTTAATGTTAAAGTAAAAAAAAAAAAAGTTTTAAAGTAAAAATAAATAAAGTATTGAAAGTTCAAATCACCCCCCTCTTTCAACATTTTGCAAATAAAAAAAATAAAATAGGTTACACATATTTTGTATCTCCGCGTCCAAAAAAGTCCAATTTATAAAAACATAAAATCATTTATCCCAAAATTGCGTTTTTTTGGTCATTTGTAGAGATGGGCGAATTGATTCTAACGAAGTGGAATTAGTTTAGAATTTCAGGAAAAACTTCGGTTCTGAACGAAGTCGAAGTTTGGGGTACTTCGGAGTGAAACGTAAGTGGGCTTTTGATTGATAAAATGGCTGCGAGCACATAGCGTTACATGGGGCAAAGCACTCTGGGAGGAAGAAGGGCATAGCCTGCATGACATGTGCAGAGTTGAAGCCAATCAGAGACCGGCGGGATTCTGTGACGTCACCGCACTGTATAAGTCCGGGCGCGACGCTGGGAGCTCATACCGCTCTCACTGTGCTCATCAGGGAAGGTGCTGCCGCGGCTGCTTATGATGGCTGATACTAAAGAACTCATTTTTATACAGCGATTTTTGGGGGTGTCACAGCTTGTCTCAGAGACTGCTTCTGATTTTGTGGGGTATTGGATCTGAAGTCCAGTGTGCGTCCAGTGCAGCTGCATATACATTTTAATGCTATCTGCTCACAGCACATTGAATATCCAAGGGTGATCTAAGCCTGTTCCTGTTGTATTCATTTAAAGAAACAGCGTTTTTACAGTCCAAATACCTCTTCATTTTTGGCTGCTCAATTCTTTTGCGCAATTTACATCCAGGGGTTAATTAAGCATTGTTCTGCTGTTGTGGTGACTAAAAGAAACCGTCTTTTTCACCTCCAAAAAAGACATTTTGCCTGTAGCATAATTCACAAGCGAAGGTTAATTACAGGTTTTTCTATTGTTCTGTACCGTAAAAGACACGCCATTGTAACATGCTACAAAGCTGGTAGTTTTTGGTTGCTCAATTCTTTTACGCAATTTACATCCGGGGTTAATTAAGCGTTCTGCTGTTGTGGTGACTAAAAGAAACCGTCTTTTTCACCGCCAAAAAAGACATTTTGCCTGTAGCATAATTCAAAGGGCAAAGGGTTTAAATTAAAGTTTTCCCTTTGTTGTTAGAGTAAAATACAGCCATTGTACACGCTACAAAGCGGTAGTTTTTGGCTGCTCAATTTTTGCGCAATTTACCCCAAAGGGGTTAACAAAGTGGTTTTTCAGCAGTTTACTCAGAAAAAGAAATTTTGTTTTTCACCCCCAGAAAATTCTGTAGCAAAATTCATTTCCAAAGGGTTTAATTAAGCCTGTTTGTTTTTTATATTCAGTAAATACACAAGTTTTTAAAAAGGCAATACAAGAAAAATTTTTCCTGCCCAATTTTGGAGTACAATTTAACCAAGGGTTACCCAAGTCTTAGTGGGTTCATTTGGGTCAAAATACAGGGGTGTATTTTTCTTACAGATATCTTATAAAAACAGTGTTGTACTTTTAGAACAAACATATGTCAGACAGGAGGTGGCAGGCTCTTCCCCTGCGAGTGGCAGAGGAAAAAAACTTTCCCAGGCCCAGGTGGCACAGAAAGGGACTCCCCAGCGGGGTCATCGGTGGGGGCCACAACTGCCGCTGTCTTCTGCGGCCGTGTGTTTTTTCAGCAACCCAATGGTTGTTGATTGGTTGACTAGGTACACTTCCTCCCAAGACCTTTGACAATCCCACCCAAGAGCCGGTTTGGGAACGTAGACAAAAACCCTTAGTGGCATGGCCCGGGAGGGGGTCAGTGGCCCCCCTGCCCTCAACCCCCTCTGTCCCATCGGCCCCCTCGCCAGGACAAATTTGGGTCTGGGCTCAGGCCCATAAGCGAGGATAAAAATTTTGGGGGGGCGTCAGCAGTTCTTTGCAAAGACACCGGAGGAGCCAAATAGGGGATATAAGAACTGTAGCAGAAATGAACCCGGGGCCCAGGGAGCTAATTGGCACCACGGCCCTGGTCAACACATGCGATCCCATTGTCAGTCCCCGGACGTAGAGGTGGATCCACTGGACCACCGCAAGCGGGTGAAAGCCCGCCGGGAAAGGAAATTTAAAGTAGGTCCCGGTTTTCCCCAGAGCCCCCCGAAAAGGGGGATGGATTTGCTCGGCGGGATTACCAGGTTTACCCCCGACGGCTTGCTTGCGGTGGCAGCCCCAGGTATGCTGGGGCAGAATCGTCAGGAGTTTGTAGTCGGGAAAAAAGGCAGAAGGTCAGGGCAGGCCACAGGTCGTGGTCGTGGACAGGAGTAGGTCAGGAAGGCGGCAAGGAGCGGGGGTCGGGAACGGAAGCTAATGGGACGGTACACGGAAGTCAGGGCAAGGGAGAACGCTTTTCTTTAGGCTGAAAGTCCTAAAATCCGGCAATGGGCCCCCGGAAGGGGCAGGCTTTTAAAAAAGGGCGTGACCGGCAATACCAATTATGGTACACTGGCCCTTAAAATCACAGTGCCGGGTGCCGGGGCCTTAGATGTTTGGGGACGCGCGCGCGGGAGGCTGGGGCTGCAAAAGGGAGGGGCGGGTAAATAAGGGGAGCCGGGCCCGGGGGGGGGTTTAGGCCCCCCCCCCCCGTCAAAATGGGCGGCGGGGTTTTCCGTCGTGCGCGCCAGGGGGTGCCGGACGGGACGGGGGTCGGGGCCCACTCGTGGGCAACCTTCCGGGGGCCTGGAAAAAGTGGTCAGATGTGGTGGGCCATCCTGCCGTGGCAGCAAAGCAGCAGAGCGCCATGGCACGCTGCCTTTTCAGCCCGTCAAAGGGTCCGCCACCTCTGCAAAAAGGGGGCTGTTTTCTTTGACATCATCTCCCGGGCCAGTGCTCCGCTCCTCGCTACCATCGCCAGAGTGTTTAGGGAGGCGATTTTTCAAAGAGACAACAGTTGGTCCAACCATCCTAAGTGCGAAGCTGACCGTTTCTGTCCGTCCAATTGTTGGTACTGCAGTCCCCCCCCTTTCCAAATGGTGGATTGCACTGCTCAGAGAACTAATTGGGCTTGTGGGGGAGCCCAGGGTGGAGGTTTCCAAGCCGTAATTTCTTTTCCAAAAAAACAAATACCAGACTTTTTAAATATGTAGAACAGAAGGTGGGCAGTCTTTAGTTACACTTTGTTCCAAGGTGACCCCGGGAGCGCGGACGTTGGGGCTTTAATACGGGCAGGGCCTACATGTCCCTTTACGCCCCCTGGGTGTATGGCTTCCCCTCGAGGACACCAACAACTTTGGCAGGGACGCCGCTTTCTCCTCCCGTTGTCAACTGGGCTCCTGCCCAAGTCCGCCTCCTCCTCCTCCACCACCCCCCATCTCAGCCTCCCAAGTACTGTTCCCCTCTTCCACAGGTAGGGACAGCGTGTCAGCAGTTTACACCTGGCTTTCCTCGGGGAACGAAGTCCACAGGGGAGGAATTTTCCCCCCGTCATGCAGCAAGAAAAGAGTGTGGCTTTCCGCGCCAAAAGCAAATGGGACTGACAATGGAAAAAATGGGGTGCAATGGGATAACATGGTGTCCCGATGCACCGAGGAGGGATGGTCCGCCCCGCGGCGCATGTGTTCAATTTGGTTTTTTGAAAAGGGTTTCCCGAAGTCTTCCATCGATTTCAGAACATTCTGAAAATGGCCAGGAAAAATGTGCAGCCTTCATCCCCTTCCTACAAAACCAGGAAAACCCCTCAAATTGCCGTGCAGAACGGCCTCCCCAACACACTTATATGCGATGTTTTTACCCCCCTAATTTCCCCTCCTGTTGGGACCACTTTTAACGAAAGGCCCAAATTTAAAATTTTTTAGATGGGGGGGAAAACCCCCTTTCTTTTTCCCCTTCCCCACCACCCCCCATTACCAAAATTTTTATAACCTCATAAAAATTTATTCCATCTTATTCCCAAACTAAAACTTCCAACTAATTCCCCCTTTTCCCCCAAAACAAATAAACTTCAAACTTTTTTAAAAACTACCAACAAAAACCCCAAAAAATTCAAAACCCCAACAACATCCTTTCTTCCCCCCGCCCCCGCCCCCCCCCCCCGCCCGCCCCCCCCCCCGCCCCCCCCGCCCCCCCCCCCCCGGCCCCCCCCCCCCCCCCCCCCCCGCCGCCCGCCCCCCCCCCCCCGCCCCCCCCCCGCCCCCCGGCGCCTCCCCCGCCACCCCCCCCCCCCCCCCCCCCCCCCCCCCCCCCCCCCCCCCCCCCCCCCCCCCCCCCCCCCCCCCCCCCCCCCCCCCCCCCCCCCCCCCCCCCCCCCCCCCGGGCCCCGGGGGGGGAAAAAAGGAAGGGGGGAAGGGGGAGGGGTTTTTAAAAATTTTTTTAAGGGAAAAAAAGGGGGGAGCGGGGGTAGGAAGAGAGGGGAAAAGGGGCCCCCCAAAAACCCCCTAATTTAATGGGGGGGGGGGCCCCAAGGTCATTGGGCAGAGGGCCCCCCCCTTTTTGGGGCTGGAACCCAAAAAAAGGGGGAAGGGAAATTTCTGTCCCCCCTATTGGACCTCGCACCGGTCCAAAATGGGGGCCTTTTTCCCCGCGCTGAGAGGGAAGACAAACCAAAAACTAAAGGGAAATCCTCCGTAGTCAGTTGGCCGCTGCCCCTTTTGCGGCAGTCCCCCCCTGACAGGGCTGACCGGGGGGGGTTTTCAGCGCTCACGTACTACTCCCCCCGGTGTGGGGGGGGGGGCGGGTAGGAGCAGTACCACTCCTCGCAGCAACCTGTCTGGAGTCCGTTTGGACTTCCTTCCCCGCCAGTGAGCAGGGGAAATCGCCGCAGCAAGGGGGAAACCGGAGCAGACCCCGAACCCAAAAGGTCGTGGCCACTTGGACAGCACTCTGCCCCCCTAGTTGAAATCCGCGGCTTGGCACCAAACTGGATTGTGGCCCCCCAACTTTCCCAGTTTGCGGGAGAAATGTCCTGCCCGGCCATAGTGGGGGCATCAGAGCGGGGGTTTTTGTGTGGCAGGGGCCATCGTTACCCCCCGGAGAACCCCCTTGTCCACGGGAAAAATTTGGGAAAGCTGCCCTTTTTCAAGAGAATCAGGGTGGATCGGCCGGATTTCCCCCACCCAATGCCTTAGGCCAACTACATCAGCCTTTACGATCAACCAAACTGTGGAAAGAGTCTGGGGTTTAAACTACCTGCCTCAGCCCCTATTTTGATGCTGCCCCCCACCTGATGCCCACATCTGCTGCCGTTTCTCCATTGCCCCCAAACCATCTTTACCAGGGATGGTATTGCCACCCACCTCCCACTCTGTCATTGTGCCACTGTCTGACCTCATTTCTGCGCTGCTGGGGCCGGACCTACCACTTGTCTTGTGCCACTGTCTGACCTCATGCTGCTGCTGCAGTTGTTGCTGCTGCGGTCACCTCCACACCCTGTCATTGTGCCACTCTCTGACCTCATGCTGCTGCTCCTGCCGTCACCTCCACTCTGTCATTGTGCCACTCTGTGGCCTACTCCTGTTTTTGCCACCTCCAGAATGTCATTGTGCCACTCTCTGACCTCATGCTGCTGTGGCTTCCGCCGTCACCTCCATACTCTGTCATTGATGTTGCCACCTGAGCCCTCAGCTTGTTTTTTTCCAGCTGGCGCTGCCAAGACTTTATCAGGCTGCATTCCTACTTCAGTTTTTTGGTCAGTTTTGCCCTCTTAAGTGCCCAGGGAATTTTATAGTGAAGCGATTCTAAGAGCGGCGGCAGTCATCTGCGTGTCATACTAAAACACAACATTGTATGAAGACCAAACCAAGCTCCTTCTGCATATTTAAGCATGGCACAACGTTCTACAGCACCCTACAGGCTCTGTGCAGCCTGGAAATAGCTGTTTTTTAACGTGATTCATCCCGAAGTAATTCGGACCGAAATGAATTTGGTCGGGAAATTCGGCGAAGTGACCGAATCGAATTTTGGAGTAATTCGCCCATCTCTAGTTATTTCATGTCCTATAAAAATTGGAATAAAAGTGATCAAAAAAGTTGAATGCATTCCAAACTGCTAGCAATAAAAAGTACACTTCAGCCTGAAAAAAATGTCGCCTCACTGACGTCCATAGGTGTTAGTACAAAGAAGTCATTGGTTGCACAAAACGGCGCCGGGCCGCAAATTTCAAATATAGTCAGTTTGGAATGTTTTTATGACACCAAAACATAACGGAAACCCTACATGTTTGGTATTAGCAGATGCGTCTCAACCTGTAGAATACAGAGAACACATTTTATTTACCGAAGATTGAACACGGCAAAAACAAAACTCCCACAAACATGGTGCAAGTAAATTTTTTTCACATTTTACCACATATTTTTGCGGTTTCCCAGTACATTCTATGGTAATATGAATAACACCCCTGGAAAGTGAATCTTGTTCCGCAAAATAAAAGCCCTCATGTGTCTATGTAGGTGGAAAAATAAAAATGTTCTGGCTTTTGGAAGGCGAGGAGGAAAAAAATGAGGAGTAATATTTTTTTTCTTTGGAGGTGTTAAAGGGTTAAACACCATAGTGGAGCCGCCATTGGCGTCTTGTCGGGTGAAGGTTGCCTACTACACATCAACGGGATGTCCCAAAGTAGGCAGCGTGATGATATGCATGTGTTCAGGGATGGTTAGAGGCATGACCTCTTGTGGGATCAAATGTATGCAGGGCCAACTGCACTGCTCTGCCCAGGGGCCCAAAATGCTGTTAGGATTGCCCTGTCTGCTGGTCAGAAGGTGTTAAAGATGGGAACAAAACTTAATGGGGTTTTCCCATTGCAGACATTTATGACGTAGATCAATAGGGTATACCATAAATATCTGATAGGGGCAGGTACCACCTTTGGGTACTGTAACTGCACAAAGTAAACTATTGGCTGTGCATGCATTTGGCTCAATTTGCTTCAATGGGAATTCCAAATAGAGAAAGCCATACATGCACGGCCGCCTCTGTTCTGTGCAGTCAAAGCATTTTTCGGAAATTGTTTTAAAATTGCTCCATTCTAGCACCATAGATGATGCCAGTGCTACCTGCCATTGATGTCATGTGACACTGGAGCCCATCCCTGAATTTGGCAGTCTCTTCTTGAATGAAATTCATAGATTGTAAGCTCCTGCGAGCAGGGCCCTCACACCTTATGTCTCATCTGTAAGTAGCTTTTACTGTGTCTTTTGTCTGTAGTTATACCCTCTACATTGTAAAGTGCTGCGGAATTTGTTGGCGCTATATAAATAAAGATTATTATTAATGTTACATGACTGCTGAGGCCAATGACTGACTGCAGTGTTATGTGACCGATGAACACCAAGATTTTCAGCAGCACTGATATAGAGTGGACTTCACAGATGAGTAACTTTCCCTTCCACCCCCATCTCCAAACCATGACCCGCGCACACTTTTTTTTTTTTAAATTTTATTTTTATGTCTTTAAGCCTTTAGTGACCAGATAAGACTGTTATCTTTGTGAGCTATATACAAGGGACATAGCTGGGGGATGCCAGAGGGCACTGTCTTATCTTTTTTTTTTTTTTGATGCCCAGGCGCCATTTTTGTGTGTGCACATTTGTAGCATAGAATGCGCCTGAATCTATGAATCTGTTCTACTATGGGTCATAGATTTAGTGCTTTCTAGCTACAAAGCGACACCTCTGGCTCAGGTAAACCACTTTTAAAGTGCTCTACCTGTTCCAGCAGTAATGCGCCAGGATTTGCCGTACTGAAGTTATAAGTGTGTAGCTTCGTATGATTGTAGTGCGACGCCTATAGCACACCCACGATCTCAGGCGCCTTACAAAGTGCCGCGGGCGCTCTGTAATGCACCCGATATTGACGTGCCCCTGGTTATAAATAGAGCAAACGAGGCTGTGCTAGTTTTTTGGTTAAAAGGACGCCAGACCTCTGCCACAGTCCCGTTCATACATGTCTCCCTATACATACTCTTATGAAAGATAATTTTGTAGACGTCAGACTTTAATTCATCGCTTTACACTTTTACTTGCCGCTGCCTATTCTTTGCATTGTTACTCGTGCCCCTCCTTCCTTAGACTCTCTGCTGGCAGCTAATGACTTCAGAGCTTGTCCTGCTCTCACTTTATTTTGATAAAACAGTGAATTTTCTTTCAACTGTTCAATATTAACCAATTGTGAAGTTCTTATGATCCTGAATGAAAGAAACAAAATAGACGAAAGACAGTAATTCTCGACTTGACAAGACGGTCGGGGCCCACAGGCGTGAGCTTACGGAGGAGCTTTTCTTTAAGGGTTCTTTTCTTTATTAGCGGAAGTTCCTAATTGCACAGTGTTCACAGTGACAGATGAAGAATACATCCTGGCTGCCTGCTGGCCCGACTCCCGCTGTTGTAAGGCAGGCAAGAATCCGAGACTTGTTCGAGAAAGAGCATCAAGGATCTCTGAGGAGAAGTCATGAATAGTTCTGCCTGTTGTAAACAAGATGACCAAAGATGGCAGCTATTGAAGCGGCTGTGTATTTATAGACGTGTCACATGGCTGCCTTGTCAATTATCCATTTTCCTCTTTTCATGTCAGAGCCTTAATTTGCAAACAAGTTGGATAATCCTTTCGGAGGCATCGGTGCGGAGGTGAAGCGAAGGATGTGGGAAGTCCTGTTCAGTGTCAAGTGAAATGAATGTTAACGAGGTCCAGTGATTAGATTTCCAGCCGGTAGATACGGCCCCCGCTATTATTTGCTAATTGGATGCAGACCAAAAGCAATGTCTAAGTACATGTACCCTTTAAAGGGGGGGACACAATTTGGGGATTCACTTGGATTCATACACATCGGGCCACATTTATGAAAACTCTGACAAAAATTGGCCTTGTTACCCCAACAACCAAGCTTATACTCTTCACTGGTATGCTGACTGCAATGCTACCCACACCCATAGGTGATTTTTGTTGGGGGAAACCGTGGCCAGCTATACATTTGCCCCTTCATTGGCCACACATGGAAAAGTTACTGTAACATGGTGATTTTTCAGTTAAATGGGAATCCATTTATGTGAATTGCTCGAGTTTGCCAGAGTGGGTGCTGCTCTTACAGATTTAACAGAGCAGAGCAGTTCTCTTCATAAGACTCCCCCGTTAACCTTTTTAGACAGAGGGTGATGCAAGTTACCAGTTTGCAGAAAAGTCTTTTGGCGTTGCCGTATACAAGGACATGTGAGGGGAAGGAAGTGGAAAAGGGTTCCTTGAAGACAACAGCTCTAAGAACAGGTCTGTAACCAGAAGCTCCATTCCATCAAAGCTTGAATTAGAGAAACCTAGTAAAAAGTTAATAAAACAATCTGAATGCAAAAAAGAAAAAACATAGAAAAAACACATGGCTATGAGGAAGAACTGACATGTTTGAAACGCGAAAGAAGGCGGAGTCCTTCGAAACGTTGCTGATCGAGTGTGCAGCCGTGTCATGTCAACATCTCCTCTGCTACTCAGACTGAGTGAATAATTGTCCGATAAAGCTGAAAAACCGGACTCTAACTTAAGTATACCACTACTCATTTTCTACTTCTTATTGAACTTTTTAATGTTTATCCTGGAAATTTTTGGATGTATTTAAATAAATTTTTGCAATATAAGAGATACCTGATCGGGCTTGCTGTCATTGGATATAAGATGTTTGAAACGCGTTACATTTTTGATACAATAAACACATGTTTTTTAAAAAATAGGAGGAGCGCTGAAGTCCATATGAAAATGTCATAGAATAAGTTTCCAAAAAACCCTGTGGCTGCACATAATGGAAAGGTGGCCATACATGAATTCCCAACAGAGTCAAGTACACCGAAACCTCTGTGTTGTATGCAGCTGCAGCACAGAGGAGGATGGGGACCCATTGTCCAGATAGATGTGGGTCTCACCTCTGGGATCCACAAATTTCAGACATTGATGGCATATTCTGTTGATATACCAGAAATGCCTGTGATTGGAATATCTTTTAATATCTTTTAGGCCTTTGCAAGTCTGGGCATTAAAGGATTACACTGCTCTGGAAAAATACAGTCTGCCGTATGATTGTTCGGAATGGAAAAGATGGATGGATGTGAGGCACATTAGACAAATGTGAGATAGATGAATAACATTACTAGATGTTTTTATGTGTATGTATGTATATGTGTATATATATGTGTATATATGTATGTGTATATGTATGTGTATATATGTGTGTGTATGTATGTGTGTATATATATATATATATATATATATATATTATATATATATATAATATATATATATAATGTACAGTTGAAACCAGAAGTTTAAATACACTATATAAAAAGACACATCTGCGTGTTTTTCTCGCTGACATGAAATCAGAATAAACCCTATCCATTTTAGGTCAATTAGGAACCAAAATTATTTATATTTGCCAAACGCCAGAATGAGAGAATTTTTTTAAGGCATTTTTATTACTTTCTGAAAAGTCAGAAGTTTCCGTACGTTTCATTAGTATTTGGTAGCATTGCCATTAAACTGTATGACCTGGGTCAAACGTTTGGGATCTCCTTCCACAAGCTTCTTACAATAGTTGGTAGGAATTTTGGCCACTTTCTCTTGACAGAACTGGTGTAACTGAGCCATGTTTATAGGTTGCCTTGCTCACACCTGCCTTTTCAGCTTTGCCCATAAATCTTCAATAGAATTGAGATCAGGGCTTTGTGATGGCCACTCCAAAATATTGACTTGGTTATCCTTAAGCCACTTTGTAACCAGTTTGGCAGTATGCTTCGGGGCATTGTCCATTTGGAAGACTCATTTCCGCCCAAGCTTTACCTTCCTGGCTGATGTCTTGAGATGTTGCTTCAGTATTGCCACATAAACTTCTTTCCACTTGATGATATCTATTTTGTGAAGTGCACCAGTCCCTCCTGCAGCAAAACAACCCCACAACATGATGCCACCCATGTGTTTCACAGTTGGGATGATGTTCTTAGGCTTCCAAGCTTATCCCTTTATAATGATAAGTTATACATTCAGAGAGACCGATATACCCATTTTAAAACATTTTTAAAGATGCTGATAACAGTAAACTCTCATTGGCCTGTTTTGGAGATTTTATTATTTTGCTGCAATTATTTTTTTGCAAATGATACAGTGTCACATAATCTCGGCAAAAACTTTTTCGAAAGTTTTACAAAACCCCAATGTTTTCATCATAATTTTTGTTATATTAAACACCATTCTATAATAGACATTGTTGGTCTACTATAAAAATACTGTATAGATTTTATAGTATTATTGTCATCTGGATTGTGGTGTTTCTTAGCAGGGACATAACTAGAAATCATAGTGCCCATAACAAAATGAGATGGCGCCCATTACCTAATGAATAGTAGTTTAAATTAGTAGTACAATACATCAGAGAAACCATTTAGTAGTGGTCAAAAAGCAGAAAGCACCAACTATTTCCTACAACAATGTAAAATGTTGTTGCCCTGTAGCAGTTGTTATGGTCATAGTTACGGCCAAAGTTCTCAGCCCTTCCAAGCAGGTTGACTCTGATAATGAGGCATCAATTGGGTACACCTACATCTAAAAAAGTGACACAGAGGAGATAAAACTTTGTTTCTGTGACTGGATGTGAATAAATCCTGCACTTCAATGTACTTAACTGAGTGTTGCCTATTTTCCTTACTGAGCTGCAGTGAATGGTGACCTTGGCATTGGATTTCCTCAGCGTTGCAGCCTTCTGTTTGAATTTAGTGCTTCTGTGCTTTTCCATTCACCTGTCCTTGAATACTGTATTGAGATGAAGCAGAGATGAATTTGTCATTAAACAGTTTATTTGGCTGCATGTTATAGCTTTTTACAACCGTATGATGCTGAATATCTGATAACTTTGCAATAATCCAATATCCCTGGTATTCCAGGGATGCACACCATCCGGCCCCCATTAACCTTATGTGCAGCCCCTAGCCATCAGGAGACAAATATGCTTTGTCCCTGTCCTTAAACTTCAGAAAGTTCTATTCATATTTTGACAAATGCATTGAACTGATGGCACGGTCATGGTGGGCACTGTATGGCTAGCACTGTTATGGTAGTTACCATGTGGCTGGCACTGTTATGGTGCGCATTGTGTGGCTGGCACTGTTATTTGTGGGCACTATATGGCTATTAAACATATACAGACAATTTATACAAACCCTTATATCAAATTAATATAGTCCAAATAATCACAACTGTGATTGGGATGCCTTTAGGACATAAATTTAGGACTTAACGTTAGTAGAATGGTCCTAGATGTAATAACCTTCCCCATTTGTCCACATCGGATGTTGAAAAATAGATCCTTAAAAAGGAATAATCCTAAATTTACCCTTTACTTACCCTACCTAACTACGTGGACATTGCTCCGAAAGGGGCGGCTCCACAGCAAAGTAATGTTCCTAGGCAAACCCTAATACTAAACAAGGGTGCAATAAAAAAAAACACCCAGGATAGAAAAATGTAGGTCTCGACGCGTTTCTGCCCAGTAAATGGAAGGGCTCATCAGGGAACCAACAAATGACTAACCAAACAGAGATATGTAGACAATAACCCTATATGATAAATATCTATAGGTGTAAGATGACACCACTGCACCCCACCTATAACAAGAGGCAACTGAAATCCAACAAGTTGACCCTAATATACAAGTGAACTCCTCCTACAATAAATGAAAGAAACTCCCTAAAAACAAAAAAAATTTCTTACTCACGAATCAATAATGGGACACTATACATCCCGCCAAAGTACCACATTTGAGTAGCTTCGATTGCAAGCTGTGTATTAGCATGAACTTCCAGGAGCTACAATAATAGCGTTTATCCGGTATTTGGAACTCAACATGTGTGCCAACATCGATAAACTGGAAATGCGCCTCAGACGTATCGATCTATCACAGTTCCGCCCATAGGCGCACTTAGACTAAATTGAAGGGTGCATGATTGAAAATGAGTCTCAGACACATCAATACAATACAGCTCTGCCGAAAGGGGCATATCACTTAACTAAATATGCATAAAAGAGATGATTTGAAATGCACCTCAGACATATCAAATACAACTCCGCTTGAAGGCATATAGAGAACAATGCACCTCAGACGCATTGCACTGGTACAATTCCGATTATAGGTGGCGCAATTCACTTAAATAAAGAACATATAACAAAAATAGTGGAGGGACGCACTTCAGACATTGATGCCCTCTCCAACATAATTAGAAGAAGGAGCAAACACACATATAAATAAATAAAGGTGCATAGGGTAAAAAGGGTTTTGCCACAATGTAATATTGACGTGGGATCCTCCAAAATGGGTATTTAATCACTTTTCTATATATGTGATTACAAAAAGTGAAGCCTCTGAGAGCTACAGCTATCTTTACAAGCCCTTAGTTACTTAAAAGTTTGCATCAGACACGACCAGTTCCAGCTGACAGGAGCTGAGTAGCTGATCTGGTCGCGCTTGCGTTGTCTGCACTTCTTATCTGATGACAGGGAACATGACTGAGCTTTCAAGGGACTGTGGAGAAAGAAGTTGTGTCTTTTGTATAGAGAATCCACTGGTTCTAATGTTTTATTTGAGTAAACATTGCACAACGCTCCCTGCTTCCTCAGAGTTGTTGCTCAGGCCCCCTCCCTCTCGTCTGTAAGGCTCGTCTGTAATACAGTCGGACCATCCCCATGATAGATAAATACAAAAAAAGGAGTTAAAAGAACCAAATACAGTCAGATAATAACCCAGGCTAATAGATCAAAATGTAGTCCCATATAGAGTTGACTAAGATGAAGGCATGAATTATAGGTAAAATAATATTGTTTTAAATAAAACAAGCAAAACCAAGAGATTCATTAAGACCCTTCGGCAGAAGAGACCCCATACGATATATCCATTCAGTCTCCTTACGGAGAATCCTCTGATCCCAATTACCGCCCGATGGTTTAAACACTTCTATAACACTAAATCGCAAGGTTTTAAAGTCACCATGATTTAATTCATGAACAATGGGCATATCCCTCACATGTCTAATGACCTCAATGTGTTCACCTATCCACCTCCTTAACTACCTTTGTTTTACCAGTATATTCCAATGGACATGAACAGGTGCAAAGATACACTACACACTCTGTTTCACAATTCGCAAAATCTCTAATAAATAATTCCAAACCATTGGAAGCACAATGGAAAGTTTAACCCTGTTGTATCAAAGGACAGACTAGACTATCTGTACCACATCTGAAAGTTATCTGTGGTTTCCTATCTAACCAAGTGCCCTCACAACTTTGTGGAGCTGCAAAGTGGCTTTTGACCAGTCTGTCCTTAAAGGGGTTGTCTTGCTACAATGATTGGGTTTTAATTAAAAGATCTTTAAAAAGCAAGCAGCTTTGCAATATATGTCCATTACAAATGTCCTACTGATTTTGAATTATCCCTGTTAGTAGTATTGCATCAGCTCCTCAAATCCCTATAGCAGCTGACCTGTTGATCTTTATCTCACTGGCTGTCAGTGCTGGATGACTCATCTGTTTCTGAATACAGGTCAGAGCAGAGAGCCCCAGTATGTGATGCTTCCATAGGGGAGGGGGAGGGCTCTACTCCCCCTGTGTACCTGTGCTGCCTGGATTAACCCTGTGTGTGCCTGCTCCCTCCTGCTTTCTACACAGATTGAGGAGAGCAGAGGTGAGGCTGATCAGCAGTGACCCTGTGTGTTACTATAATCATGATGTGTCTGTGGAGCTCTGACTATACTAATAGAACAGATCAGGGGGCATGTGAACGGTTCCTATCCCACCCTGCTCTGCTGTGTTAGTGACACATCCTGAGTATAGTAACTCACTTCACAGCTGCCCTGTGTCTGTTCTGATAGGGTTTGTTTGTTGTTGGAGATGTGGAGATTTGTATGATAAGCAGGGGGGATAGGAACACTTACATCCCCCCCCCCCCCGCTCTGCTATTAGCATACACAGCTTCACAGACCTCTCCACACTCATAGATCAGCCCTCTCCTGTCTCCTGACTCTATGGAGAGGAGCAGCAAGAGCTCAACCACAGTAAAGTATGGCTGATTCAGCAGCAGATCTAGGCAGGCACACACAGGGTTAACCCTGACAGCAAACCCCCTCGCCCTCCCCGGAGAGCCATCTGTGTGCTAAGGGGAGGGGGGGAAGAGGGAGGAGAAGAGGCAGACAAGAAGCACGCCCCTAAATTCAAAAATCCTTTGCTGCCAGACACAGAGGTAGGCTGAAAGCCTGTAGTGAGACAACTCCTTTAAGCGCTCTTCAAAGACGATAGGTGATCAATGGACGAGATGGAATATAACCGGATAAATCTCGATCCATCAACAGGATACGCCAAGATTTGTTAAGAATGTTTACCACATCCTGATTCCTGTCTTCAAAGGTGGCTATTATACGTGCCTGTTCTCCTTGCGTTACTTTAGGTTTCGGGTTCAAAAGGGAAAGCAATGCTATCACCATAAAGCTACATCCATAGATAGATGTGAGATATCTAGGCTTTTTTTCACCTGAAGCACAGACTTGGTTTATGAACACGGCTCTGTATCTTAAAGGGGTTGACCCACTTTAGACAATGATGGCTTATCATTAGGATCTACCATCAGTGTTTGATGGGTCCAATGCTCAGCTGTAACCGGAATTCTATTTCATGTCTTCAGGAGAATCCTGACTGCCTCTCCATTCAGAGGTTCCAAGGCTTATTTAGGAGATGGGTGAGGGTCCCATAGGTGGAACCTGGACCTATCAAATAATGACGGCATATCCTAGTGATGTGCCATCATTGTCTAAAGTTGGACAACTCCTTCAATAACCTGGGCATTGCACAGGGGCTCACTGCCTCCCCCTTTGGTATTTAGCACCTCCTACACCTAGTTACACCCTGCATACATATTTCTATTTCCTCAGTAATTGACACAATAGCTTTGCTCTCGTCTTGAAGATGCTCTTGCCGTGGCACAGGCTTTGCTATTGCATACGCTGCAACCTCATTCCATAAACCAGTAAAGACGCCATTTCCCGAAATATAACTTCAATAGCAAGAATGTTATTTTTGATTCCCCGCCAAAACCGTATTTTTATTGAAATGTCAGTGCGGTCATTAGCAGCAACTTTTCTGAATGTTACCCTGAAATATGCCTGACACATTCTTCATCGTCAGAAAGCCTTGGATATATTTTTGTAGATGCCGGGGACCTAACACTCCAAATGTGCTTGAGTAGATTTGAGTCACCCTGTCGGATGTGCTCTCTGTCATTCACTTCTCAGTGATTTATGGAAAGTGGAAAATCTTTCACCTTAGTTAAGAATCCTGACTTGGGTTTTCTTGAGAAAAGTTCAATATTAAGTGCTTGCAAACACAGGGATGTTTGACATATTGTATAGTGTTGTCTGCTAAGAACTATTTGAGGTATGAAGGCCACATTTCAAATGCTTCTTGCATTTTAAGCAGCATACAAAGCCAAACAATGCATCTGTCCAAAGAGACAAAAAAATTCTGGCAGAAGGGAGGGGGTATTTTTTGTAATATTTACATAGACATGACATATTTAATGTACATATAGATTTTATATTTTATGCTTAATTAGATGTTTTTTTTACTTTTTTATTTTCTATTTATTTTATCAATTTTATTTATTTTGTTTGTATATTACATTATATATTAATTTTTTAACTTTTTTTTTTTTTTGCTTTAACTATAAGAAACAATTTGACATGTGCAGGAATCAGCACAACATACTATGTAAGGCTCTGTTTATTGTAGTGCTGGCCAAATAGTAGATTTCACCGAATAGTTGATCTTGACGTTGTACCACCAAGCTAAAGAAACTACATCCTTTATAGCTTTGTTGTTGAGTGTCATCATTTCCAGTAAATTTTTATTGGGGCATTTATGGTTGTGTGTCTTGACGAGCCAGTGCTAGAACTGACTACAGCTTGAATTTTCTATTGAGGTCTATGGGGATAGTTTATAGTCGGATTTTTGCAGATTCTAAATACTGAATCTGCTTAAAAAATCACTGTAAACCAGTGCCATGTAGATGTAGCCTTAAAGGGGTTTTTTCAACACAATTATAACTCCAAACTATCCTTAACTCTGCTGCCCGTCTGATTCACCTCTCTCCTCGCTACTCCCCTGCCTCTCCCCTCTGCCGATCCCTTCACTGGCTTCCTATTGCCCAGCGAATCCAGTTCAAGCTAGCAACTTCGACCTACAAGGCTCTCCATAACCTCTCCCCTTCATACATCTCTGCCTTAAATCTCTAAATACCTCCCCTCACGCAACCTCCGCTCCTCACAGGACCTTCTCCTCTGCTCTCCTCTTATCACCTCCTCACATAACCGTCTCCAAGACTTCTCTCGTGCTTCCCCCACACTCTGGAACTCACTGCCCCAACACCTCAGACTCTCCCCCTCTCTCACCGGCTTCAAACGTAACCTGAAAACCTACCTCTTCAGGATTGCCTATAACCAACATTAACCGGGTTGCATTGCTCCATCCCACAAACATGTCTGCCCGTCACCTTCTGTCTCTTCCCTCCTTCCCTGTAGATTGTAAGCCCTCGCGGGCAGGGACCTCTCTCCCTCTGTACCAGTTGTTAGTCACTAATTGTCACTTTGTAATTGTCTGACCAATGTTGTTTATGTACCCGCCTGAAATGTACAGCGCCCTGGAATCAAGGGCGCTCCAAAATAAATGATGATAATAATAATAATAATAATAATAATAATAACATGTACGGAAAGGTAAATGAAGACTGTTAATACGAACATTGCTGTTCTGATTTTGCTTTGTTCAGGAGACAAAGAAGATTTAATCTACTGCTAGTGTACACAAGTTTCTCTTGGTTACGGACTACCTCTCCCTGCTCTCGCTTATTTGAGTGATCCAAGCTGCCATCAGTCAGTCAAACCATGATAAGTCCCTTCCTCTTGAGTCTTATATATGATATCTAGCACAGGTGCTTGTTTTTTGTCTGCAGATGGAAACTGTCTTGGCTTTAACTTAGTCATGGTTTAAGGCTTGGTGAGTTAGATATGACTTTAAGGAATCCAAAATCCACGATCCCTGATAATCCACCCAAGTATATACAAAAAGAAAAATCATAAAACATTACTTTTAATAAATCAAAAGTTTGTGTGGGATGCAATTATATTGCATCAAATTATGGAACAAGATGCTACCACAACACAAGGGATCTCATCCTAATAAACCCTAGGGGGCTAATCAACTATCCCTACTCTACAGATACAGGGTGATTGCCCCTAGGGCGTCCTTGTCTGGAACCTAGAATTCAAAGCACTTAGATCACCCTAGTAGTCCCTCCACAAGCAAAGCCCCTACACATTTTTATCCTCCCCAATAGTCTTTGAATCTCCTCAGGGGACAAATAGCGGGTAAACTAGAAGGAGATTGTATACTCTAGAAGGTGAAAAAATATAGCTTTAGGGTCTTTTCCCTTAAGCTTACTTGAATATATTTACATTTTAGTGGAGCTTTTATGACATTTTATGACATTAAAGTCATACCTTCACAATGCCTCTTCCTAATGAGTAACGTTACCTATTTTAAGCTTTGATTGTATATGATATTGGAGGCATATAGATAAATTGTGGAAATCAACAGGCACCATATTACGGTTGTAATTTACTATAGAGAGCTGTAATACACTCGCATACATGAGTTTTTAGATCATTGTTAAACAATGCAGTACATAGAATCGACCTGATGCTTTTTTAATGTACAATATATTAATCCAGGGTGGCACAGTGCAACATTCAATAAATACAAGCGTCAATGTATAAGCCATATAACAATACAGTTGAAACCAGAAGTTTACATAAACTATATAAAAAGACACATCTGAATGTTTTTCTCACTATCTGACATGAAATCCGAATACACCTTCCCCATTTTAGGTCAATTTAGGTAAATTTTTTGTTGCCAAATGCCAGAATAATGAGAGAGAATTTTTAAAGGCATTTTTATTACTTTCTGCAAAGTCAAAAGCTAACATACACTAGGATTACTATGCCTTTAAACAGTCTAAGACAGCCCATATGATGATGTCATGTCTTTGGAATGGTCTGGCTTATTGGCAACAAATGAGTTAGCGGCACACCTGTGGATGTATTTTAATCACACCAGAAACACACTGCTGCTGTGTGTAACATCATGGGAAAGTCTAAAGAAATCAGCCAAGATATCAGGGAGAGAATTGTGGACTTGCACAAGTCTGGATCATCCTTGGGTGCAATTTCCAGGTACCTGAAGGTGTTTCGTTCATCTGTACAAACAAATATATGCAAGTACAAACCAGATGGAAATGTCCAGCCATCATGCCGCTCAGGAAGGAGACAGGTTCTGTGTCTCAGAGATGAACATGCTGTGGTCTGACATGTGAATATCAACCCAAGAACAAAAGCAAAAGACCTTGTGGAGATGTTTGCGGAAGCTGGTAAGATTGTGTTATTATCCACAGTGAAACAAGTACTGTATCAACATGGGCTGAAAGGCCCCTCTGCTAGGAAGAAGCCATTACTTCAAAATAAACCTATAAAAGCCAGATTAATGTTTGCAAATGCACACAGGAACAAAGACATACATTTTTGGAGACGTGTCCTGTGGTCTGACAAAACTAAATTTGAACTGTTTGGCCATAATGATCATCTTTAAATTTGGAGGAAAAAATTAGAAGTTTGGAAGACTAAGAACACCATCTCAACTGCTAAACACAGGGGTGGCATCATGTTGTGGGGTTGTTTTGATACAGAAGGGACTGGTGCACTTAACAAAATAGATGGCATCATGAGGAAAAGATTATGTGGCAATACTGAAGCAACATCTCAAGACATCAGCCAGGAAGTTAAAGCTTGGGCAGAAATGGGTCTTCCAAATGGACAATGACCCGAAGCTACTGCCAAACTGGTTACAAAGTGGCTTGAGGATAACCAAGTCAATGTTATGAAGAGACATCACAAAGCCCTGATCTCAATCCTATTGAAAATTTATGGGCAAAGCTGAAAAGGCAGGTGCGAGCAAGGCGACCTCCAAACATGGCTCAGTTACACCAGTTCTGTCAGGAGGAATGAACCAACTGTTGTGAGAAGCTTGTTGAAGGATATTGAAAACGTTTGACTCAATTCATACAGTATAAGGGCAATGCTACCAAATACTAATGAAATGTATGGAAACTTTTGACTTTGCAAAAAGTAATAAAAATACCTTAAAAATCGCCTCTCTCTCATTATTCCGGCATTTGGCAAATCTAAATAATGTTGGTTCCTAATTGACCTAAAACAGGGAAGGTTTATTCTAATTTCATGTCAGATAGTGAGAAAAACATGCAGATGTGTCTCTTTATATAGTGTATGTAAAGTTCTGGTTTCAACTGTATATTTGGGAAAAAAAGCTCATGAAATAATGATGTACTATGGGGTCATTGCTAATCATGAGCCTTTAAATCCAGATTGTAGGTTCATTAATGGAATTGCCTTTTGATCAGTAATTATTGGCAAGTCGTATGCATTGGTGGCATTCGGTATTATGACACATATAGTGTATCTTTTAGATGTTAAGTAATAATTACTGCTAACATTTTGAAAAGTTTAAATAACCTTTTCTCTTGATTAAGTCATTAGTTGAGTTGTTAATTTATGAGCCTAGAGGGTTATGAATAAATTATTAATAGCAATTAAAAGTTGGCCACCGTTCAGGAGTGATCATGATTCTTTTGTGCAAGGGATGAAATAATTGAATATGAATTTTAAATATGTATTAAGAATTTAAGATATTGACTGTACTAACCAGATGAATGGGAGAATGTGTCTTTCATCTCATAATGACTTAAGAAAAAGGGAATTCTATTGTCAGATCCTTTCCTATCCGCCCACTTGATGAATGAAAAATTGTATGACCACTGTTTTTATAGCAATTTAAAAATCTACATTTAATAGATAAAATTAATTTTTTATATTATAATATCCATATCCAAGTCTAATAACTGAGGATAATTAGTGTAAAATTTAAATGATACATTTTGTAAAACTTTCTCTTTATGGGTATCTAAATAATGATGTTCATGCCTGACATAATTATAGATGGACTTATCTTAAAGGGGTTGTCCAGTTTACAAAAGCCATTTTTATACTTCCTGTTAGGGAATGTTGTGTTAATAGAGTTATAGTGAAGAACAGTAAAAGAACGTCTCTTGCCCTTATGGACCAGGCCTATCTTGCATTATATAGACACACCATTGACTGTTTTACTGGGTGATGTTTAATTTGCCCCATGGTGGCACTGCAGTGAAACTCAACATGGAGCAGTGTCCATGGGTTTTTATTCCCTTTATTTCCACCTGGACTGTTTATTGTAGGGTATTATTTTAAGTATTGTTATTTTTTTGTATTGGTTTATCTATCACATAATGACACTCTACTAGTTTTTTCTGATGGAGTCTCAAATAATCAGATATTATTAATCACCTTTATAGTACAAATTAAAGATGGCAATAACAGAGCATGGCATCAAATCACAAGACATGCCCAGCCCCTCTGATAGATGGCACATGGATCCCCAAAAGTAAAAGGCTCCCTTTCCCTTCTTTTGGCATTACTTAGTATTTCATCTTCTTAAGGTCAAGAATTTACAGGCTTAAACATATATACTGTATAGAGGGCATGTCCTTCAATGCCTTGTTCTATTCTTTTAAATATGTACTATAAGGACATTCATAAAATCTGATTATTCTAGAGTGGGTTTGCACTATTTAGTTATAGGTGATATTCTTTCCATCTAAAATCTCCATGTTTATTATTTTGTTATTGCCCTAATCTTTCAATAAGTGATATGAAAGGGGTTGTCTCACTACCCCTTATTGGCAACATCTGAGTTAGAGACACACCTGTGGATGTATTTTAATTCACATCAGAAACACGCTGCTTCTGTGTGTAACATGATGGGAAAGTTTAAAGAAATCAACCAAGATATCAGGAAGAGAATTGTGGACTTGCACAAGTCTGGATCATCCTTTGGTGCAATTTCTAGATTCTTGAAGGTGCCTCATTCATCTGTACAAACAAATATACGCAAGTACAATCAAGTTGGGAATGTCCAGTCATCATACCGCTCAGGAAGGAGACGGGTTCTGTGTCTCAGAGATTAACATACTTTGGTGATATTCTTTCCACCTATAAGCTCCATGTCTATTATTTGGTTGTTATTGCCTTAATCTTTTAATAAGTGATATCAAAGGGGTTGTCTCACTACAAAGATTAGCTTTCAACATGGAGGGAACAGTAAATGAAGATGTTTTCCAAATAGATTGTATTGTTTATTTTTCTTTGTTGAGGAGATAAGTGATTTTATTAGCTCTGAGCGCACTCGGGTTTCTCTAGGTTACGGACCTGCTCTGCCCTGCTCTCCCCTGCTGTTTGTCTTATCTGATAGCAAGGATAAGGTCATCACACAGAACTGCCAACAGCTTGAGAGCCGGAATGTGATCTGATCTAACAAAAAAAAGGAGACTAATTGCTTTTGTTTACTTTAGTTCTGAAGCTTCTCTGGACTTTAGATAAAAACCTCCTGCTCTCATGTCAGAGTACTTTTTGTATTAACCCCCAACCAATATTTGAATTACTGATGTATCATAATGTTGTTGAGGTTGTATGGATTGGGCTCACACAGTGAGTCTGCGCCACATGCGGTGGGTGCCAGCTGATTATTACAGCTGATAACCACCCCAAACAACAGGAAATGGAGCCAGCTCTGATCCTTGATGTTTAATCCTTTTGACACCATTACAAATGCAACAGTGGCTTCTAAATGAATAATGAACAGTGCTGAATATCGTTCCTCACTCTGATCATCCCCCTGCAACAAGATTGTGGGGTGCTAATCGGTTACCGTGATAGCTAGAAGTTTAATGAAGACTTCCACAACTGCTACGTAATAAATTCTATTACTTCCCGCCTTACATATATTTTAAGAAATTTAATTTAATTTACTTGCCACATTGGTAGTTTAGTCTATAGACCAGGAAGGATAAAGTTTGCCTAGTAGTTGACTGTTATGACTCACTAAAGATGGGTGGTAAATACTGTGGTTCATAAACAGACTTTTGCATAGGTCCACGCCATGGAGTGGTGTCCAAGGAGTCACTTGGTTTTCTGGGATCTGGCCTTTATTGGAGGGGACTCCCAGGTTTCTAACCTCAATGTGGTCAACGGACATCCAGGCTTTGGATCAGGGAAACAGATGATAGGTGTAGTCATACAGGCCAAAGGTCATAGTAGGCAGTATTTTAGCATAGTTAAGGATAAAGCTAGGTCTGGGCAGGCAGCAAACGGATAATGAGGTAAGGGTACAAGCCGAGGCCTTAAATACACATATCTCACAGATATAAAAAGAATCACAAGCAAAGTTCAGGCACATAGATGGCGGAAGACACCAGTGACAGGCACGGAAGCAGATTGGTGGCACGTATTGAGCCCAAAAATCAAAGCAGACCATCAAGCTCACACTAAAAGAAAACCACTTAGGACCATGCTCCACTGGAAATGCAGAAAGCTCTAAGAAGTGCCGTCGAAATAACCGGCCATGCTGGTGCCTGCAGAAATTAGCTGCACTGCAGCTTGTTATATTGACTACATGAATGCTTTGACAGGCAGCTGAACTCTTTCCCAGCAATACATTGACAAAGAGCAATGTCCGAACTTTAACTTTTATTGCAAGGGATAGCGTAAAATTTAAAAGAATAGAAAGATATAAATTTTATGTGCTGTACAAATCAATGCAAACATAAAATATGATGGCATACAGTACAGTGATATATGCATACACTTGTGCAAACACAAACACATAGAAGGTACAGTGCAGCAAACATGGGTCTAACAATAAACTGTCATCAAAAGCTAGGAACATAAAGTACAGTACTATGCATATCTGTAGAAACTGCAACCCTGAATGGCAGTTTGGACATAACAGCGATGCTACTGTAGGGTTGAATGGGAGAGGGTGTCTAAAAGGCTTCTCCTCAGCATATGTCCTGGAGAAAGTGACTGCTGAGGAGATGACTCTGATATCAGAGGGGTCAGGTGGTATTGTAGACATACTTAGAAGGTCTTATTAATGTTAGCTAGCAGTGAACACAAACAGGCTCTAGAGCTGTTGCAACTGAACTGAAATACAGTATATGAACATAAGAAATAATGCTAAAGGCATGTCAACATCTTTTTTTAGTTATGTTATTCCATTTACTATGCAGTAATAAAAATGGTTTTCCTATTTTGAGTAAGGATTCAACAGTATTTACATTTTATTCAGAAAATATATTACAAGGATTGTCCACATCATCAAGGTCCTCTCCAAGGTCACCCCCACTGCTTCTGTCCTTAAAGTGGCTGCTGATAGAGGAGCAAATGACATGATCATGTCCATCAGCATCTCCCATTGTGAGGCACTGGGCCTAGATTAGTTTTCTGCTACACAAGCACAGATGCTTTTGTGCTTTTGGTTTGAAACCGCACTTGTGTTTTATCTTACAAATAAATGTTCTGTAAGTACAGCATAAAAAGTAAAAATGTTAAGTACGAGTTCAGCTGGATAAATACATCAATTATTGCATTGGAAAGAAGACACCACACAATTACTATGATGGCCATCGAGGCAGCATCTTAAGTGCAGTGAAGCACTTTATTCCATCACATAGTGGTCTGGACAGTTTGTTTAAGGTGTTAGCAATATAGAAAGTGAGAAAACCTCCATGGGGAGATGATTGCAAACACATCCTCAGACAGGGAAGCATTATAGATTTTCTGTTTACTGTAAATACCAGGTTCCCTGTAGGAAGCCAAGAAGTGAAGGAATGTTTTTTCTATTAGTATAAGTTCTTTGTTGTGTTAATTCTTTAGTCTATTAGGGGACACTTAAAGGGATTGCTATAGAAAGAAAGTAAAAAAGAACTGCCAACAGGATAAAATAACAAAAAAGACCTTTACCTCTTTGATCCACCACTGATCAGGTGTAGAAGCTTTAGCAGTTGGTCCAGACTTTGGTCCGCTCTCACTGAGCAGTAATAGCAGAAGACTGGCATGTGACTGCCAAGGCCACTGATTATATGCAGCGGTCAAATGCCAACTATTTGTTAACAAAGTTGGGAACATACTCATCCCTGTTACGGGTGGGCCTGCGACCCCTTGTCCCGGGTCACGGGCACACCCCCTGCACGAACGGCACCGCCGCCCGCATGTCGGGCGGTAGGCACGCTCACCCGGCCGGCCAGTCACCCTCCTATTTACCCGCTCCTGTTGCTGCTCCAGTCTCTCTAAGGCGCGCGCGCCGGCTCTGTGAAGTTTAAAGGGCCAGTGCACCGGTAATTGGGTATTGCCGGTCACTGCCCTTATTTAAGCCTGCCCCTTCCTGGTGCTTGTTGCCGGATCTTTAGTGCCATTTAGCCTATTGAGAAAGCGTTCCAAGCCTTGTTCTGATTTACCGTGTACCGTACCATTAGCTTCCGTTCCTCGACCACGCATCTTGCCGCCTGCCCTGACCTCCTGCCTGTCCACGACCACAAACCAGTGCCGCCTGCTCTGACCTCTTGCCCGTCCCCGACAACGAGCCTGCCTGACGATTCTGCACCACGCTATACCTCGGCTGCCTCCGCAAGCAAGTCACGTCAGGGGTAATGACCTGGTAGACTCTCGCCACAGCAAGTCCATCCCGCTTTGCAGCGGGCTCTGGTGAAAACCGGGACCTACTTAGATTCCGCTCCCTGGCGTGGCTTACGCCATCGCTTGCGGTGGTCCAGAGGATCCACTATCTCCGACCGTAACAATCCCCATATGTGTCCTTGAGGGATATTTTGTAATGCAGCATCCATCACCAAATTTTCTTGGATAAACAGTGCCCCTTGTTGCATAAACCACTCCCCTTTTAGCTTGGAGCTAGCAGTGGATTAAAGAGGCAAGTTAATTTTTTTTTCTCTTGTTGCTCTGAACTGTTTTTTAAATGGTTTCTCTGGTCTAGAAACTGATTTTCATACACCTTATTGTGAAATTCTAAGTAAATAAGTTAGGGTACTCTGTTCAGGATCTTTACCTTTAGGGCAAGGGAGATGATGACTTCAAAGAGTGTTTCTCACTCTTGAGGACTTATCCTGCCCCGCATTATAGGACCACCCATTGATTTGAGTAGGCTCAATGTAATGGTTCTGTGATCGCACTACATGGAAATGGAACACTTTACTGCCAGAATTACCCATGAAATACAGTTTATTGGTAGACATCCCGGGTGGGGGTCATTTTGGACAATTTCTACTTACTAGAAGGGTCCATTGGTAATAATTTGATCACAAAGCCGAGAACCCGTGTCAGGGATCGCGCCGCGGCCCGTGCCTTAGACCGCGGTTGTGTCCGTGCCCCTGTGTCTGGGTCCGCTGTGGCTCCCTGTGCGGGGCTTACAGCGGTAATGTCAGTTTGCTCTACACCTGCTTCTGCTCAGTGTTACTCACCTGGTCCTGCTTCCGCGTGTCCGTCCTCTGTGGCTTCCCCGGCGTGTGTGCGCACCCCATAGGGCGCGCGCGCGCCAGCCTGCGGACATTTATACACACAGTGCTCCTGCTTCCTGCCCGTGACCCCTGACCCTTTCCTTCATAAGGAACTTCCTCCTTGGACTCATTGTCAGTTTGTTGGTGTGCTTCCATAGAGCTAGACCTCTGCTGCTGAGCGCCTGCTGTGTTAACCCCTTGGTTTCCACTGTGTCTGCTGAAGCTCTGCATTAACCCCGCGCTGTCCAGCGCACCTGTTACCTGCTGAATTCCTGACGTATTGTCCTCCAGTTTCTCACTGCTGTTTCCTGCTGCTGTATTACTTTTCATCACCCTGGGACTGTGCATCCGTTCTACAGCTACAGCATCTGTTTATCCTCCACCTGTCCTGCACTTCGGCTACTCACCGCTTGCACCACCATCCTGCGCCCGCGTTGAGCCCTGAGGATCCTCTCTACCAGGACGTTTCTGGCTTTGCGGCCAGAAAACGTGACAACCCGTTTAATGTGGTCAACCCCTTTAAGCTTTGAAATGCTGAGAAAAGACGTCATCATAATTGTACAATATCTGATCTCTGATGCAATAATAGCTGGCATGTTTTACTCAAGCACATTTTTATGTTCTTTCTTTTTACGCTGCATTTGAGTGTTTTACTTGCAACATGAAACTCGCATGCTTTTCGATCTCGAGTGCAGGTACTTAGCTTTGTTATATGAATGCGTCCCTGCTTGCTTGATGTAATTAATTTGGTCATACAATATTTAGTTGCGGATAATTTTCAATTGTGCAATGTATTTGGTTGGCATGCACTATGACCAAAAACAAAGCTAGTGTTCAAAACGCATAAGCGTTCTGGTCTCACTGCTGAATTTTATCAAGCGGATTTTAAATAGAATTTGAATAATAATATGTTTTAATATTTAAATTAATTATTTTTTTTTTATTTTTGCCAATTGCTGGTGCACTCTTCTGCCTTTGTGTGCTATAGCAGTCATAGCTGAAATAAATGTAAGCTGGTACTTTCTTTACACTGTTTTAGTTCAAGCACCATCAGGGCCGTTTGTACCATGTGGATGTTAGGGGTCGTTTACACGGCACAGAGAAAATACAGGTCAGATTATCCGATCGGTATTTGCTCTGTTTATGGGCCGTGTACACGGCCGCAGGGGAGTGGCTTACCTCTGCGGTTTGCGGAGAAAAGCCCTCCCTCTTCACATTGACCTGTTCATGTTCCGTCCGAAAACTGAGTGGAAGAATGAACACGTTCAATCTTCTTCGGACCGTCGGCGGTCTAAAAAAAGCGTCCGGTGGAAAATCCGTGCAGTGGGGACCGCTGCGCGGATTTTCCATAGAGATACATGATAAAGTTTGACAGCCGGTTTACAAACTGTTTTCAAAACCGAAAACAGTCTGTAAAACCGGCTGAAAAACCTGCCGTGGGGACAGGCCCTTATGGGGATTCCTGGAATGAGGGGGCTTAGTCCTAGTTAATCTTATTTTCTTTGCACTATGATGTGAAGCCGAGATAAATCTTTCCTAAAGGGTCCCCTGTCACTATTTTCTGCACTTAAGATCAGTTGAAAGCAATGATATTTTATTTTACAGATGTTTTATAGTAATTTTATACTTTGTTTCCTAGAAAACATAACTATATATTGGATAAGATTCCACAGTGCAATCAAAATGTAGCTCCCACCCACTCTTCCTTGTGTTGGGTGACTAAACCTCTACCAAATATTTTCTGAAATCTATAGAACTATGGAAACCATGCCAGGGACTAGTGCTACCATATCCTTCTTGCTAAAGTTATCAGTGATCACATGGAAGAAAAAAGTCAGTTTTGGGACCAGACTCCATTCCTCCCTACCATACGTAGCATTTTCAGTAGTATTTGAAGAATTTGTCTGAATTGGACAATCTGTGACCTTAACCAAGAGTATTTCACTACCAGAATCCCAAACCATTAGCTATAGTCTGCTTCAGAACCTAACAGCCACGGTAGACTTTTCCTACAGCGCCCTCACAGAAAAAATAAAGCATTTTGCATAGACATGATGAGTCCGAGAAGGAGATGCTCTTTGGTGATACATAAAGGCATTTGGAAATGGGTTTTCTGAACCAGATGACCTATATTATAAACTTAATATATGAAACAAGGTTCCATTCAGAGCCAGATCCTGTTAAAAATTCCAGAAAAAATAGTACAGTATGCTGCGCTATTTTTTAAATTATAATGCAACACCATGACGGAAACCTTGCACATCACATTGTAGTCATTGAGCACCATTGGTGTCCATTGTGAAACGGATCTGATTCCAGCTCTGCAATTTAGGCTTCAAACTGAGCCTCCAAAGCAGGTGTGAGCCTGGTCTAAAACTTTTTCTACACATAAAACAACAAAAATCCGACAAGTTTTTGTTGAATTGTGGTTTTCTGATGTCAATCTACTAATGGTTAAACCCAGAAAGTTAAAAATACACAAAGCTAATCTGCACTGGGATGGAAAACTCTAAATAATTCCATTTAACTGTTTCAATTTTTAATGTATCTGCAAGTAAACTCCATCAAAACACATTTCCCCCGAGTCTGAAACTGATAAATTCAACCTAGTTCTACCTCGTAATAGTTAGTGAAACGGCTGCATGAACACAAGTTTTAGGAAGAAACCGATGATGTTACAAGTCAGTCCTTACAGTAGACCTTGAGAGTAATATTCTGTCTCATTGGGAATTTTACTGTTTACCCTTGTATGATCATCAAGATGAAGACTCCTCATACCATGTAGTTGAAGAAGTGGTCTCCAAAACAACTAGAGCATGTGGTTGTCCGAAAATTGATAGCTGTAGAGTTCTGAAGCAAGACCTGAGGTTATCTGTACAAGTGACTTACATTCTGGTACACTGGAGCTATCTATGGATCACATGGAAATGCAAACATCTGAATAGTGACTGCAGATTTCCCTAAGGTAATCGGCCAAAATATTTTTTATGTGATAAGACAGTCCTTTTAAAGCATGGTATGAGACTAAATATAGAAGACATTTTTCCCCCCTTAAAAACTCCCATTACCCCCATTGCACGGAATTTCAACCGATATTGGAATAACTTCAAGGAGTGTTCCAAAAGTTTAAAATGCTCATTAGTTGTTAAAGGTTGATAGAAAATAGAAAAACCCCAAAACCTACCTGCAGTTAAAGACCGGCCTCAGTGGTCACATACTGCATATCTAGCAAGAGATGGTTGCCGCCTGCGAATGGGTGTAGGGTCATGTGAAGAATGAACATGACCTCATCTGCTGCGAAAGATACGTTTTATGGGGTTTTCTCATATATTATTTCATCTCTGAGCAACTAACCAGCATTTTAAACTTTTGAAACACCCTTTTAATGATGGTGTCACCCCACTGGTATTTATTGCTTATCTACAGGATAGTTGATTATATGTAGTATTACCAGTGGTGGTTTGACTACTGGGACCCATACCTTTCATGAGACTGGAGACTTTAATCACCCATTTGAACGAAAATGTGGCTGCTCATGTGTATTGCTTCTCTATTGACTCTGTATGAATTCGATAGAGACAGCTTGATACTGCACTTGTCTATCTTCAATGGTCCCATAGACCATGAATAGAGCGGCATTGTGCAGGCGCAATGGCTACTATATTCAGACCAAGGATTGGGTACCACTGTTCTCATAAACAGTAGGGGTCCCAGTGATCACACCCCTATCAGTTATACATTTATCACCTATCATGTGAATGGGCAAAAAATATTAGTAAGCCAGCCCCTTTAGTGCAATTTTTACTATTATAATTTCTTCAGTATTAAAGGGGTTTTGTCACAAAGTAAAATTGATGTGGGAAACTTGCAAACTAAATAATAAACATTTTCACCATTCATTATTATTAATTCTGCACCATTTTTGTTTTAGCTGCTCCTTTAGTGATCCATTGCTTACAGCTCATCTCCAGGGGATACGACCAGGGCTGAGAGCTCCTCACTCCTGGTCGCACATGCTCGGACATCACCTCTCCTCTCAGGAAGCTACTGAGTGTTCAACCCCCAGGTGCTGTCATTCTACTCCTGTCCTCTGTCGTCCTTAGTAATTAGTCAAACAGTGCAAATAGAAAAAAAAAAGAAACCTCAAGGAGATATGTGCATTAAGAGAAAAAAAAAACACAGGTTTGGTGCCTGCAGGGATTTGAACCTAGGACCCTTGTGCTGTGAGGTAAAAAAAAATGTACTTGAGCTACTCACAATGCTTTATACATAAACAGACCTTTCTTTGACAACAGAGAGGAAAGGCCTGGTGATGTCATCCTGCTGGGTCACATGATATGTAATTCAAACAAATCACCCCCCACCTTCTGAGCACACAGAGCTGAAGAGCTGGATGCAGGAGGTATGCAATGATATTGTGGGAAAAACCCCTTTAAGTGGCAGATTAATACTATAATTTAATTGACTCTGCCAGAGATGTAACTTATAGTTCCAGGGGCCCTGTGCAATATTTCCAATGCTACCATGTGCCATTAGATGTCTGGACCCCCAGACACCAGTGCCCGGGTTCAACTCTTATCTATGCACCTCATTTAGCTATGCTTTTGCCAATAAGTCATTATTATCCACAGCAGTTTTCCATTTAACAAATGAAATCTTGATGCAGTCAAGCCTTATTGTCACAACATAGAGATGTGAAAGCCTGTGTTTTGTATTCAGTGGTATGCATGGCATATCACAGCAAAACGCTGCGCTAAAGATAAAGCTATAGCAAGAATAACAAGTATTTACTCTGACAAAACAGAGGTATCCTGGGAGTGATAGTCCCTGCGCTGGAACACTGCTGGTTTTCCAAAGCAGAAAGTTTAATTTGCTTCAAAACAGTGTCGGTTCCAAGTATTACTAACACTCTCTGCTTCAGTTACAGCACCTTCTTGTCAGCAGCAGAGCTCATATGACTTTTATACTTGATACCAAGACCTAAATTTGTGTTACCAATTTCAAGGGATTATGTGACTGAAAAAAACATCAGTTGTGCACACTCAGTTGTGCATAAATTGAGAGGTAACTACAAGCCCTATCTCAACAAAATGCTAAGTAAATAGGTCACTGTCTCCAACAACATCAGCACACTCCTCTTCCGCTGTTGTCATTTTTGTGATTCACAAGATGTTTTTTTTTTTTTTTAGTTAAATCTATAACTAGAGAATCTCCTGATGCAGAGGATTAAAAAAAATTAACCCCACTTCCCACCAAAAAAAAGGAATTAAAAAGGCAATACATTAATATTCTCCCCTTAGGTCATTGTGCAAGAGACACGCAATGCTCTGCAGGCTCTAAGCAAGGTATTGGCAGACATTCCTTTGGCAATGCCTATGCCTTATCCATAGGTAAAAAGGTAATTTCCAGTAACCAGAAGGGAAAATATCTAAAAATCAGAATCCCTCGCAACAACCAAGGTCCTGGCTATTTTTCCCCTTTGGTTACGGTTTATTTCATTTGACACTGTACTTGTTACATCAAGCCTTGTCTGTAGTCTCAGCTATCCCTGTCCTTACAGACATATTGACGCATTCTCATCCATGTGATCCAACCCATCCTATGTCCACAGTAAAATGATGGTGACTGGACAGGTCATTACTTTTCACAAAAGTATACTCAGGTACTGACACAGTATTACTTTTATCATTCTCATCATCTATTAGTGTAGTCTATATCCATCTACCTTGATACTGTCTCTGTACCATTAGCCTTGTCGTTACATGATGACAAAAGCTAGCAGATCGCTACTTCTGACAAAATCAGCATACTCTTCTCCTGCTGCTTTCATCATTCCCATCGACCAATAATCTGTGTGGTCACGTTCAAGTGACTATACTTGTCCCATTTAGTTCTATTCGTAAAAACACAATGACACAAACTTGGTCCCTTCTTCCTACAAAATCAACACATTCTTATCCTGCTGTTCTCATTATCTGCCAGTGCAGTCTATTTCTATCTACTTTATGTTGATTTTAGACTTTTCCATTGATCCTGTCCCAGCCAGTCCTGGCTTCAAGAAGATCAGCACACTACTCTCCTGCATCTGTAATCATTCTTTTTATATCCACTATATGCAATTATCCCATCCTCATCTAGCTCTGTTTTACAGATGAGGATAGGTGTTTTCTTAGTTCCTCTGCTACTGCTGTCATCATCCCACCATCTATCACTGTGGTCCATTATCCATGTATTTTAACACGGTCCTTGTACCATGTAGCCCTGTCCTCACTAACATTATGCCATGAGTAAACAGGTTACTGCCTCCCACAAAGTCAGCACACTGCTCTTCTGCTGCTGTTGTCATTCCTATTGTCTCCCCATGAGACCTATTTTTACCTATTACATGCACTTCAACCTTCCTCATCCAGACCTGTTTTTAAAGATCTGGGTAGGTTTCTAGGTAGTCTCCTACTGCTGTCATCAGTCCCGTCATCTATCAGAGTGGTTCATCTACTACTTGCCTTGTACCAACCAGCCTGTCCTTACCAACACAAGAGTGAACAGGTTACTGCCTCCATTAAAATCAGCCCACTGCTCTCCTCTTGCTGTCGTCCTCATCATCTCTACAATCTGGTCTCCGCACCCTGCACTCCTCAGAAACTGCTCTAGTTAAAGTCTCTAATGATCTCCTCACGGCGAAATCTCAGGGTAACTACTCATTGTTGCTTCTCCTGGATCTCTCTGCAGCGTTTGACACTGTGGATCACCACCTTCTCCTCAGCATGCTCAGCACCATTGGCCTCCAGGACACCGCTCTCACTTGGTTCTCATCCTACCTCTCTGACCGCTCCTTCAGTGTCTCATTTGCAGGTTCTACCTCCTCTCCTCTTCCTCTTGCTGTTGGAGTTCCTCAGGGATCCGTTCTTGGTCCACTCCTCTTCTCAATCTACACAGCCCCCATTGGACAAACCATCAGTAGATTTGGCTTCCAGTACCATCTCTATGCTGATGACACCCAATTATACACCTCCTCCCGAGACATCACTCCTGCCCTGCTACAAAACACCAGTGACTGTCTGTCCGCTGTCTCTGACATCATGTCCTCTCTCCATCTGAATCTAAACCTCACTAACACCGAACTTCTTGTCTTTCCACCATCTTCTAACCAACCCTATCCTGCTATCTCTGTCTCAGTGTGTGGCACCACCATTTCTCCTAGGCAGCAGGCCCGCTGTCTTGGGGTAATACTAGATTCTAATCTGTCTTTCACCCCTTATATCCAATCCTTTGCCCGCTCCTGTCATCTGCACCTCAAGAACATCTCCAAAATCCGTACTTTTCTCACTGTGGAAACAGCTCAAACCCTCATTGTTGCTCTTATTCACTCTCGTCTTGACTACTGCAACTCCGTGCTTATCGGTCTCCCTCTCTGTAAACTCTCCCCTCTTCAATCTGTCCTGAATGCAGCAGCCAGACTTGTCTTTCTTTCCAGCCGCTATACTGATGCCTCTACCCTGTGTCAGTCACTGCACTGGTTGCCTATTCAGTACAGAATACAACATAAACTCATCACTCTCAACCATTAAGCTCTCCACAGTGTTGCTCCTCCCTACATCTCCTCTCTCATCTCTATCTACCACCCGACCCGTGCTCTCCGCTCTGCTGCTGATATCAGAATACATTCCTCAATCATCCGAACCTCCCATGCCCGCCTACAGGATTTCACACGTGCGGCACCAATTCTCTGGACTATGCTGCCGCGGGCGATCAGGCACATTCACAACCCTCACAGTTTTAAGAGGGCCCTGAAAATACATCTTCTCGGTCTGGCCCACCAAGATCCCTAACTGCTATCACTCACATCTGTCACTCCCTGCACTTGGGCACTCACAGGCACTTATCTGTATAGAGATGTACTGTCAGGGTGGCAGGGTCACCCAATTTTCATGTAAACCACCCCCTATTTATGTAACATGGCTGGACCATTGTAAACTGAGCACTTCTTAACCCTTTGTCTCACCCGTACACCCTAATAGATTGTAAGCTCTCGCGAGCAGGGTCCTCATACCTCGGTCCATTGTAAGTTCTTTTACTGTGTAATGTCTGTATGTACACCCTCTAAATTGTAAAGTGCTGTGGAATATGTTGGCGCTATATAGATAAAAATTATTATTATTATCACCTATCACAGTGATCCATTATCTATGTACTGTATCCATGTACTGTCCTTGTACCACCCAGCCCTGTCCTCACTAACATACTGTAATGCCGTGAGTGAACTGAATACTGCCTCCAACAAGATCAGCACACTCCTCTCCTGCTGCAATCATTCCTATTTTTTACATAATTGACCTATTTATACTAACTGTACACAACTAGTGTTGAGCGATTCGTTGCTTCAAGATCGATCGATAGTCGATATTCTTCCTGCTATCCATAAGGATTTTTCGGATAGTGAGGCATCGATTATGCGCGATTTATCTTTAAAGTCTATGGGAGAGAGCAACAACACCTTCATTATTACACCCAAACAAGGCTGAGAAGCTGAAATTAACATCCACAACAGTCAAATGGATACTGCTACATATTAGGCACAACTTAGGTGATAAAGTCACAGAAAAACAAGTCACCGACCATTTACTACCCGGTCTTGTACCACAGCCTGACCTTAAACCTGCATCACCCACAAATTAAATAAGTGACAGAAGCAGTATGATTTGAACCATCATGTTACTGAACTGGACATTGAATAATCCCTGTCCTGGAACGCAGCATGAGCCCCAAACCTCATGAACCCCACATTTAAAAATGTGCCGCAAAAAGTAGTATTTCAACCACCATTTAGTTGAACTGACATTGACTATACCTATCCTGGTCCACAGCATGAGCCCCAAACCTGCATGACCCCCACATTAAAAAGTGCCGGAATAGGAGTCTTTCAACACCATTTTAGTTTCACTGGACATTGACTAATACCTGTCCATGGGCCACAGCAGAGCCCCAAACCTGCATGACCCCCACAATTTATAAGTGGCCGGAAAAAGGGAGTCTTTCAACCACCATTTTAGTTTCACTGACATAGACTATACCTTGTCATGGGCCACAGCATTAGCCCAAACCTGCATGACCCCCCATTTAAAAAAGTGCCGGAAAAAGGAGTCTTTCAACTCCATTTTAGTTTCACTGGACATTGACTATACCTGTCCCTGGCACAGCAGAGCGCCAAACCTGCATGACGCCCCACATTTTTTTTTTTTTAAAAGTGCCGGAAAAAGGAGTCTTTCACCACCATTTTAGTTGAACTGGACATTGCCTATACCTGTCCTTGGCCACACATGAGCCCCAACATGCATGACCCCCCACACATTTTAAAAAGTGCCGAAAAAGGAGTCTTTTCAACCACCATTTTAGTTGAAGCTGGACATTGACTATACCTGGTCCTTGGCCATCAGCATGAGCCCCAACCTGCATGACCCCCACATTAAAAAGTGCCGTAAAAAGGAGTCTTTCACCACCATTTTAGTTTTCACTGACATTGACTATACCGGTCATGGCCACAGCATGTACCCAGGCCGGATCACAGTGGGTCGGTGAAAGCCCAGGCTGGCTTCGTCATCTATTAACACGCAGGTTAAAAATGCCCTGATGGCGCAGCAACGAAAAACTGTCGTGCGTGAAGAGCAGTGCAGAAGCGGAAGTTGTGAGAACCTCCAGCCTTCCTCTGTACACAGTCAATACATGGGTAGCAATGCCCCTCCGTATTATTGTGGACCAATTGAGCTTCACAGTGGAAATACTGGTGGTTAACGCTCCTTGTTACACCCTGGTTGCCCTTTATCGTTGGCATTCCTTTTTCTCATTTTACTCAACGAGCTGGAGGATAATGGTCTCTGACTTGTTCTTCTGTCCGTGCTCCATACTCCATGTCCTCTGAATAACCTACACTGTCAAGTTTTCCAGTACCTCCCTTGTACAATTCAGAGGAATTTTTTTAACAGCTATTTTTATGTACATGCAAGTTATTTAGTATTTTATCTAGAAAACACATTTTTAAGAATAGGATGGAAATCCGCACCATGTCCCTTTTGTTTCTCTTTTTTTTCATTGTATTAAATGGGTTGTCTCAATACAGGATTGATAGCTAGTTAAAGATCTTGCAAAAACAAGTCATTTTGTGCAATATGTGTCCATTAACAGTGTCGCCTACCTATCCTGTTTCTGACAGCACCATCACCCTCTGAGCCACTCTTGACAATTGTGAAAGAACAAAAGTCCTGTTAGAAACAACATTTTTTAGAATAGGACCTGTAGTAAGCTGCATGTCACAGCAAAATGCCCCCCAAAAATTCAAAGCATGACCCCATGAGCACTTTGGTCAATTGTGGAAGAACAAATGTATGTTAGAAAAAACATTTTTTTTATAAAAGTAACAGTAGTATTGATGGATTTCAAAGCATCATGACCCAAAAAATTATAAAAGATGACTTCTCACCACTGTTAAAAATTGTGAGGGGAGAAATGCCACTTAGAGACCACATTTTGTTATCAAAGGACCATGAATATAGCTGTAACTACACAGCTACATGACCCCAAAAAATTATAAATAGACTTGCTCAGCCACTATTAAAAATTGTTGAGGGAGAAATGGCCACTAAAGCCACAATCTGTTCCAAGGACCATAATTATAGCTCGTATCCTCACACAACATGAAACCCCAAAAAATTATAAATGACTTCTCAGCCACTAATTAAAAGATTTGTGATGGAGAAATGCCACTTAGAAGCCACATTTTCTGTTCCAAAGGACCAAAATTGATAGCTGATCTCACAGCAACATGACCCCAAGAAAATTATAGAATATGACTTCTCATCCACAATTAAAAATTTGTGAGGGAGTAAATTGCCACTTAATAAGTCACATATCTGTTCCAAAGGACCATGATTATTGCCTGTAATCTCAACAGCAACATGACCTCAAAACCATTGGACAATGCGAAAACTTCTTAAGATAAAATTGAGTAAATGGAATACGGTGTTGTCATGAAACCTTTGCTGTCTTTTAGCAGTCCTCCTCACAGCAGAAACCACAAAATGAACTGTTGGAAAAGAGAATAAAAATTTGCAGTATTAAATGATGCAATTTAAAAAAAAGTTTTCAAGAGGACCAATTCTGTTTGAAAAGGAATGTGAAAGTTAGACTGGCAACTAATCGGTGACCCGCAATTGGGGCCACAACATCATCAAGATTCATGCCTGAATTCATCTTGTTGAAAGTCAAACGATCCACTTTAACTGTGGAAAGCCGGATGCGTTTGTCTGTAAAGACTCCTCCAGCTGTGCTGATGTCGATCAGATATTACGCTGGCTGCTGGGGTGTCAGGACAACACCTCTATGGCGTGACGATCCAGCTCGGCCATTCGACCATTTTGGATACCCAGAATCTATTGGGTCCGGAACACATGCAAAAGCATCGTTTTGAGACGCGATAGTCGGTGCACCATGTATCTTAAGCTTGATGCTCTGTGTGTTTGGAGTGTGCCCGCATTGCATGCGTCGGTTGAGGTGGTAAACAAAGATTGCCAGAGGTCACCCATTAGGCTTCTGCCACCTGCCTGCTGCTTGCTGCATACGCCTACTTGGCCACTCTACTGCTGTCACGTCGCTGATGTTGTTCCACCGTGACTTTTGGGGAACGTGAAGGCAGACGCAACAGATGTATCCAGGTTGATCAATCACAAGGTCTCCATTTCTTGCTTTTTACCTCTCCATTTGGGTGGGTGGAAGGAAAGTGCTGATTTTGTTTAGTACCGGGATCCAGTAGGGTGGCCACCCATAACTGTTTGTTTCATTTTGATGGCCTTAATGCGAGGATCATGTTGGAGGAATGGAGCATCCAAGCACTCATGTGAGAGATGGAGCCTTGATTTTCCCAAGCCTCTGGGTCGAGGGGCACTAGCAAACTGATCTTCCTCATCTTCCTCCTCCGCCTCAAGATTCGCGCCAACCTCTTTCCAAGGCAGGGACGTCCGGTAACATCCGTGTCCCCTAGGCATACCTCCTCCTCCTCCTCCTCCGCGTGCCTTCCGGCACAGCTTCAACACAGCCCTGACTTGCCTGAGATGAGTGCCCCTGAGAGCTGAGCGGCCACCTTGCACTAGCTCTGGACCCCGAACCCCTGCCTAATGAAGACCGATGAAATTGTGACAACTTCGGGCCTTGGGGATTTGACGGAGAGAAAGGCTCCGTGTCCGCATCTGTGTCCGTCTCCTCCTCCCTCCCTGGCGGGCCTGTTGTTTCAGAGTGTCCAACGATCGTTCCAGAACTAAATCACCACAATGCTCATGCTGAAAAAGGGGCATTGTCCGCACTGACCATTTTGGTGGCTTCTTCAAAACTGGCAAGGATGGTGCAGAGCTCTTTCAACCTGCCTCCACACTCTCGGTGGCTCAAAAACCCGAGGTCCCACGCCTGCTTGTCGGGCCCCATGTGTCACTTCGTACTGCGTAATGGCATTGCCTGCTGCAACAATCGCGGAGCATGTGGAGGGGGAATTCCAGCGTTTTGCCACGCAAAATGAGACGGTTGACGGGGGAGGCCGAGCTGACCCTGCAACGCAGCCAGGCGGACGAAGCAGGGTGCGAACGGCGGAAGTGCGAACTTAGACTTCGACCTTCCTCGCAGGCAGCCCCAGCCCCGGGGTAGCTCTTTAGAAATTTTCTGGACGACAAGGTTCATGACATGTGCCGGGCAAGGGGATTGCTCCAGCCTACCGATTTTAAGGGGGGCCCAGCAGTTTTTCGCCCGTTTATCGCACACCACCTTGCCTGGCACAAGGTTCTTGCACCCAGCCACGCTCGGTCCTCGTTGCGGAGAGCCTCCACAGCTCCTGACCTGTGTGTGGACGGTCCCTCCAAGACAGATTAATTTCAAAAACGGCCTGGTTTTCTCTGGGGACTGATGCCACCAAGGACCTTGGGGAAAGAACCCTGCACCATCCCGCGGGTTTTTAAGAGCGTGCGCCGAGCCCTTTAGGGCCCCCGTCACCCCAAAACACCACCCAGCTCACCCAGTGAGCTTCACAGAGATATAGCGGCCTGGCCGTGCTTACTAGCCATGTGTCGGGGGTCAGATGGACTTTTTTCCCGGGCCCCAGATTTCAGACAACGCGCTTGAAATTTTAGATGACACTGGCTGGCCAGGCAGGGACGGCTTTTCTGGCAAAGAAATGCCTGCTCGGCATCTGGTATTGGGGCAGGCAAGGGGCCCTGACTGGCGGAACCCATCTGGTCCACCAGACGGAAAAGGGAACATTCCAAGGCCAAAAGCCTGGCAAATGCCGACATTCAGGTTTTGGCTTTGGATGGTTTGGGGTTTAAAATGTTTCTTCTGCTCCCAAACCTGGGAAACAGAAGGCTGGCTGCTAGACTGGCCGCTGTACGGCTGCAGGTCGTCAAACTGGCGAAGGAGAAGGGGTAGGATGGGTCTCCGATGGTGCTGGTGGTACTCGGGCGACGGGGGAGGCTGAAGCGGAGGCTGATCCCTGATCATGACTCTGAGAGACATGGCAGCTGAGAACGCTTGGGTGGGAGGAGAGGAGGCGGAGACAGAGGGTGTGACAGTGGTTGGAGGCCCGGCACCGGGCTGGCCTTTTTTTGGCCAAGTGTTGCCTCCATTTCAACTCATGCAAATTTGCTGCATGTGACTAGACATGTTGGTGGTGGTTAACCACCAAAGGTTCTTGCCTCTACTTATGCTTTACGGGAAAGGCGGCATATACATCCTTG